>JAUJEF010000165.1:0-215829 GCA_030444885.1 Citrus sp. QX-2021
GGAAAATGGCTACAAAACGGGTGGGCTATAGCCTTGGGGTGGGGCTGGCCAACCGTCCGCGGACTCGGAATGGCGAGACTTTGCGAGCGGCCTCCGTGTGCCAAAAATAGGCTTCGGGTACAGCGCGCCCAAAAATAACAGCCCGAAGGCGGGGGGCCAAGTTCGTCCAGCGGAAAAAAAGGCCACAAAAGCGGGTGGGCTATAGCCTTGGGGGTGGGGCTGGCCAACTTCGTCCGCCCGGACTCGGAATGGCGCTAGACTTTGCGGCGGCCTCCGTGTGTGAAAAAAAGGCCCGGGCACAGCCGCGCCCAAAAATAACCGCCCGAAGGCGGGGCGCCAAGTTCGTCCAGCGGAAAAAGGCCACAAAAGCGGGTGGGCTATAGCCTTGGGGCATGGGGCTGGCCAACTTCGTCCGCGGACTCGGAATAGCGAGACTTTGCGAGCAGCCTCCGTGGCCCAAAAATAGGCCCGGCCACAGCCGCGCCCAAAATTAACCGCCCGAGGCCGGGCGCCAAGTTCGTCCAGCGGAAAAGGCCACAAAAGCAGGCGGGCTATAGCCTTGGGGGCTTGGGCTGGCCCACTGTCCGCCCCGGACTCGGAATGGCGCGAGACTTTGGGATCGGCCTCATTGGCCCAAAAATAGGCCCCGGTCACAGCCGCGCCCAAAAATAACCGCCCAAGGCTGGGGCGCCAAGTTCGTCCCAGCGGAAAAAGGCCACAAAAGCGGGTGGACTATAGCCTTGGGGGGGGGGCTGGCCAACTTCGTCCGCGGACTCAGAATGGCGAGACTTTGGGAGCGGCCTCCGTGTGCCAAAAATAGGCCCGGGCACAGCCGCGCCCAAAAATAACCGCCCGAAGCCGGGCGCCAAGTTCGTCCAGCGGAAAAAGGCTACAAAAACGGGTGGGCTATAGCCTTGGGGGGTGGGGCTGGCCAACTTCGTCCGCCGGACTCGGAATGGCGCGAGACTTTGCGAGCGGCCTCCGTGTGCCAAAAATACGCTTCGGGTACAGCCGCGCCCAAAAATAACCGCCCGAAGGCCGGGGGCCAAGTTCGTCCAGCGGAAAAAGGCCACAAAAACGGGTGGGCTATAGCCTTGGGGGGTGGGGCTGGCCAACTTCGTCCGCCGGACTCGGAATGGCGCTAGACTTTGCGGCGGCGGCTCCGTGTGTGAAAAAAGGCCCCGGGCACAGCCCCGCCCAAAAATAACCCCCCCAAGGCCGGGGCGCCAAGTTCGTCCCGCGGAATATGGCCACAACTCGGGGGGGGCTTTAGCCTTGGGGGGTGGGGCTCGCCAACTTCGTCCGCCGGACTCGGAATGGCGCGAGACATTACGAGCGGCCTCCGTGTGACAAAAATAGGCCCCAGGCACAGCCGCGCCCAAAAATAACCACCCGAAGGCCGGGGCACCAAGTTCGTCCAGCGGAAAAAGGCCACAAAAACGGGTGGGCTATAGCCTTGGGGGGCGGGGCTGGCCCACAAATCCGCCCGGACTCGGAATGGCGCGAGACTTTACGAGCGGCCTCCGTGTGCCAAAAATAAGCCCCGGGCACAGGCGCGTCCAAAAATAACCTCCCGAAGGCTGGGGCGCCAAGTTCGTCCAGCGGAAAAAGGCCACAAAAACGGGTGGGCTATAGCCTTGGGGGGTGGGGCTGGCCAACTTCGTCCGCCGGACTCGGAATGGCGCGAGACTGCGGCGGCCTCCGTGTGTGAAAAAAAGGCTCGGGCACAGCCGCGCCCAAAAATAACCGCCCGAAGGCCGGGCGCCAAGTTCGTCCAGCGGAAAAAGGCTACAAAAAGCGGGTGGGCTATAGCCTTGGGGGTGGGGCTGGCCAACCGTCCGCCCGGACTCGGAATGGGGCGAGAATTTGCGAGCGGCCTCCGTGTGCCAAAAATACGCAGCGGGGACAGCCGGGCCCGAAAATAACCGCCCGAAGGCCGGGGCACAAAGTTCGTCCAGCGGAAAAAGGCCACAAAAACGGGTGGGCTATAGCTTTGGGGGGTGGGGCTGGCCAAGTTCGTCCGCCGGACTCGGAATGGCGCTAGACTTTGCGAGCGGCCTCCGTGTGTGAAAAAAAGGCCCCGGGCACAGCCGCGCCCAAAAATAACCGCCCGAAGGCCGGGGCGCCAAGTTCGTCCAGCGGAAAAAGGCCACAAAAACGGGTGGGCTATAGCCTTGGGGCATGGGGCTGGCCAACTTCGTCCGCCGGACTCGGAATAGCGCGAGACTTTGCGAGCAGCCTCCGTGGCCCAAAAATAGGCCCCGGCCACAGCCGCGCCCAAAATTAACCGCCCGAAGGCCGGGGCGCCAAGTTCGTCCAGCGGAAAAAGGCCACAAAAACGGGCGGGCTATAGCCTTGGGGGCTTGGGCTGGCCCACTTCGTCCGCCGGACTCGGAATGGCGCGAGACTTTGGGATCGGCCTCCGTGGCCCAAAAATAGGCCCCGGTCACAGCTGCGCCAAAAAATAACCGCTCGAAGGCTGGGGCGCCAAGTTCGTCCAGCGGATAAATTCCACAAAAACTGGTGGTCTATAGCCTTGGTGGGTGGGTCTGGCCAACTTCGTCCGCCGGACTCGGAATGGCGCGAGACTTTGGGAGCGGCCTCCGTGTGCCAAAAATAGGCCCCGGCCACAGCCGCGCCCAAAAATAACCGCCCGAAGGCCGGGGCGCCAAGTTCGTCCAGCGGAAAAAGGCCACAAAAACGGGTGGGCTATATCCTTGGGGGGTGGGGCTGGCCAACTTCGTACGCCGGACTTGGAATGGGGCGAGACTTTGCGAGCGGCCTCTGTGTGCCAACAATAGGCCGCGGGTACAGCCGCGCCCAAAAATAACCGCCCGAAGGCCGGGGAGCCAAGTTCGTCCAGCGGAAAAAGGCCACAAAAACGGGTGGGCTATAGCCTTGGGGGGTGGGGCTGGCCTACTTCGTCCGCCGGACTCGGAATGGCGAGAGACTTTGCGGCGGCCTCCGTGTGTGAAAAAAAAAGGCCCGGGCACAGCCGCGCCCAAAAATAACCGCCCGAAGGCCGGGGCGCCAAGTTCGTCCATCGGAAAAAGGCCACAAAACGGGTGGGCTATAGCCTTGGGGGTGGGGCTCGCCAACCCTCGTCCGCCGGACTCGGAATGGCGCGAGACATTACGAGCGGCCTCCGTGTGACAAAAATAGGCCCCAGGCACAGCCGCGCCCAAAAATAACCACCCGAAGGCCGGGGCACCAAGTTCGTCCAGCGGAAAAAGGCCACAAAAACGGGTGGGCTATAGCCTTGGGGGGCGGGGCTGGCCCACTTCGTCCGCCGGACTCGGAATGGCGCGAGACTTTACGAGCGGCCTCCGTGTGCCAAAAATAAGCCCCGGGCACAGGCGCGTCCAAAAATAAACTCCCGAAGGCTGGGGCGCCAAGTTCGTCCAGCGGAAAAAGGCCACAAAAACGGGTGGGCTATAGCCTTGGGGGGTGGGGCTGGCCAACTTCGTCCGCCGGACTCGGAATGGCGCGAGACTTTGCGAGCGGCCTCCGTGTGTGAAAAAAAGGCTCCGGGCACAGCCGCGCCCAAAAATAACCGCCCGAAGGCCGGGGCGCCAAGTTCGTCCAGCGGAAAAAGGCCACAAAAACGGGTGGGCTATAGCCTTGGGGGGTGGGGCTGGCCAACTTCGTCCGCCGGACTCGGAATGGCGCGAGACTTTGGGATCGGCCTCCGTGGCCCAAAAATAGGCCCCGGTCACAGCCGCGCCCAAAAATAACCGCCCGAAGGCTGGGGCGCCAAGTTCGTCCAGCGGAAAAAGGCCACAAAAACGGGTGGACTATAGCCTTGGGGGGTGGGCTGGCCAACCGTCCCGCGGACTCAGAATGGCGCGAGACTTTGGGAGCGGCCTCCGTGTGCCAAAAATAGGCCCGGGCACAGCCGCGCCAAAAATAACCGCCCGAAGGCCGGGCGCCAAGTTCGTCCAGCGGAAAAAGGCCACAAAAGCGGGTGGGCTATAGCCTTGGGTTGTGGGGCTGGCCATCCCGATCCGCCGGACTCGGAATGGCGCGAGACATTGCGAGCGGCCTCCGTGTGCCAAAAATACGCCCGGGCACAGCCGCACCCAAAAATAACCGCCCGAAGGCCGGGCGCCAAGTTCGTCCAGCGGAAAAAGGCCACAAAACGGGTGGGCTATAGCATTCGGGGTGGGGCTGGCCAACCGTCCGCCCGGACTCGGAATGGCGCGAGACATTGCGAGCGGCCTCCGTGTGCCAAAAATACGCCCCGGGCACAGCCGCGCCCAAAAATAACCGCCCGAAGGCCGGGGCGCCAAGTTCGTCCAGCGGAAAAAGGCCACAAAAACGGGTGGGCTATAGCATTCGGGGGTGGGGCTGGCCAACTTCGTCCGCCGGACTCGGAATAGCGCGAGACTTTGCGAGCAGCCTCCGTGGCCCAAAAATAGGCCCCGGCCACAGCCGCGCCCAAAATTAACCGCCCGAAGGCCGGGGCGCCAAGTTCGTCCAGCGGAAAAAGGCCACAAAAACGGGCGGGCTATAGCCTTGGGGGCTGGGGCTGGCCAACATCGTCCGCCGGACTCGGAATGGCGCGAGACTTTGGGATCGGCCTCCGTGGCCCAAAAATAGGACCCGGTCACAGCCGCGCCCAAAAATAACCGCCCGAAGGCTGGGGCGCCAAGTTCGTCCAGCGGAAAAAGGCCACAAAAACGGGTGGACTATAGCCTTGGGGGGTGGGGCTGGCCAACTTCGTCCGCCGGACTCAGAATGGCGCGAGACTTTGGGAGCGGCCTCCGTGTGCCAAAAATAGGCCCCGGGCACAGCCGCGCCCAAAAATAACCGCCCGAAGGCCGGGGCGCCAAGTTCGTCCAGCGGAAAAAGGCCACAAAAACGGGTGGGCTATAGCCTTGGGTTGTGGGGCTGGCCAACTTCGTCCGCCGGACTCGGAATGGCGCGAGACATTGCGAGCGGCCTCCGTGTGCCAAAAATACGCCCCGGGCACAGCCGCGCCCAAAAATAACCGCCCGAAGGCCGGGGCGCCAAGTTCGTCCAGCAGAAAAAGGCCACAAAAACGGGTGGGCTATAGCATTCGGGGGTGGGGCTGGCCAACTTCGTCCGCCGGACTCGGAATAGCGCGAGACTTTGCGAGCAGCCTCCGTGGCCCAAAAATAGGCCCCGGCCACAGCCGCGCCCAAATTTAACCCCCCGAAGGCCGGGGCGCCAAGTTCGTCCAGCGGAAAAAGGCCACAAAAACGGGCGGGCTATAGCCTTGGGGGCTGGGGCTGGCCAACTTCGTCCGCCGGACTCGGAATGGCGCGAGACTTTGGGATCGGCCTCCGTGGCCCAAAAATAGGACCCGGTCACAGCCGCGCCCAAAAATAACCGCCCGAAGGCTGGGGCGCCAAGTTCGTCCAGCGGAAAAAGGCCACAAAAACGGGTGGACTATAGCCTTGGGGGGTGGGGCTGGCCAACTTCGTCCGCCGGACTCGGAATGGCGCGAGACTTTGGGAGCGGCCTCCGTGTGCCAAAAATAGGCCCCGGGCACAGCCGCGCCCAAAAATAACCGCCCGAAGGCCGGGGCGCCAAGTTCGTCCAGCGGAAAAAGGCCACAAAAACGGGTGGGCTATAGCCTTGGGTTGTGGGGCTGGCCAACTTCGTCCGCCGGACTCGGAATGGCGCGAGACATTGCGAGCGGCCTCCGTGTGCCAAAAATACGCCCCGGGCACAGCCGCACCCAAAAATAACCGCCCGAAGGCCGGGGCGCCAAGTTCGTCCAGCGGAAAAAGGCCACAAAAACGGGTGGGCTATAGCATTCGGGGGTGGGGCTGGCCAACTTCGTCCGCCGGACTCGGAATGGCGCGAGACATTGCGAGCGGCCTCCGTGTGCCAAAAATACGCCCCGGGCACAGCCGCGCCCAAAAATAACCGCCCGAAGGCCGGGGCGCCAAGTTCGTCCAGCGGAAAAAGGCCACAAAAACGGGTGGGCTATAGCATTCGGGGGTGGGGCTGGCCAACTATGTCCGCCGGACTCGGAATGGCGCGAGACTTTACGAGCGGCCTCCGTTTGCCAAAAATAGGCCCCGGGCACAGCCGCGCCCAAAAATAATCGCCCGAAGGCCGGGGCGCCAAGTTCATCCAGCGGAAAAAGGCCACAAAAATGGGTGGGCTATAGCCTTGGGGGGTGGGGCTGGCCAACTTCGTCCGCCGGACTCGGAATGGGGCGAGACTTTGCGAATGACCTCCGTGAGCCAAAAACAGGCATCGGGCACAGCCGCGCCCAAAATAACCACCCGAAGGCCGGGGCGCCAAGTTCGTACAGCGGAAAAAGGCCACAAAAACGGGTGGGCTATAGCCTTGGGGGGTGGGGCTGGCCAACTTCGTCCGCCGGACTCGGAAAGGCGCGAGACTTTGCGAGCGGCCTCCGAGTGCCAAAAATAGGAACCGGCCACAGCTGTGCCCAAAAATAACCGCCCGAAGGCCGGGGCGCCAAGTTCGTCCAGCGGAAAAAGGCCACAAAAACTGGTGGCTATAGCCTTGGGGGGTGGGGCTGCCCATCTTCGTCCGCCGGACTCGGAATGGCGCGAGACTTTGCGAGCGGCCTCCGTGTGCCAAAAATAGGCCCCGGGCACAGCCGCGCCCGAAAATAACCGCCCGAAGGCCTGGGCGCCAAGTTCTCCCAGCGGAAAAAGGCCACAAAAACGGGTGGGCTATAGCCTTGGGGGGTAGGGCTGGCCGACTTCGTCCGCCGGACTCGGAATGGCACGAGACTTTGCGAGCGGCCTCTGTACGCCAAAAATAGGCCCCGGGCACATCCGCGCCGAAAAATAACCGCCCGAAGGCTGGGGTACCAACTTCGTCCAGCGGAAAAAGGTAACAAAAACGGATGGGCTATAGCCTTGGGGGGTGGGGCTGGCCAACTTCGTCCGCCGGACTCGGAATGGCGCAAGACTTTGTGAGCGGCCTCCGTGTGCCAAAAATAGGCCCCAGGCACAGCCGCGCCCAAAAATAACCGCCCGAAGGCCGGGGCGCCAAGTTCGTCCAGCGGAAAAAGGCCACAAAAATGGGTGGGCTATAGCCTTGAGGGGTGGGGCTGGCCAACTTCGTCCGCCGGACTCGTAATGGGGCGAGACTTTGCGAATGACCTCCGTGAGCCAAAACCAGGCACCGGGCACAGCCGCGCCCAAGATAACCACCCGAAGGCTGGGGCGCCAAGTTCGTACAGCGGAAAAAGGCCACAAAAACGGGCGGGCTATAGCCTTGGGGGGTGGGGCTGGCCAACTTCGTCCGCCGGACTCGGAATGGCGCGAGACTTTGCGAGCGGCCTCCGTGTGCCAAAAATAGGCCCCAGGCACAGCCGCGCCCAAAAATAACCGCCCGAAGGCTGGGGCGCCAAGTTCGTCCAGCGGAGAAATGCCACAAAAACGGGTGGGCTATAGCCTTGGGGGGTGGGGCTGGCCAACTTCGTCCGCCGGACTCGGAATGGCGCGAGACTTTGCGAGCGGCCTCCGTGCGCCAAAAATAGGCCCCGGACAGAGCCACGCACAAAAATAATCGCCCGAAGGCTGGGGCGCCAAGTTCGTCCAGCGGAAAAAGGCCACAAAAACGGGTGGGCTATAGCCTTGGGGGCTGGGGCTGGCCAACTTCATCCGCCGGACTCGGAATGGCGCGAAAAACGGGTGGGCTATAACCATGGGGGGTGGGGCTGGCCAACTTCGTCCGCCGGACTCGGAATGGCGCGAGACTTTGCGAATGACCTCCGTGAGCCAAAACCAGGCACCGGGCACAGCCGCGCCCAAGATAACCACCCGAAGGCTGGGGCGCCAAGTTCGTACAGCGGAAAAAGGCCACAAAAACGGGCGGGCTATAGCCTTGGGGGGTGGGGCTGGCCAACTTCGTCCGCCGGACTCGGAATGGCGCGAGACTTTGTGAGCGGTCTCCGTGTGCCAGAAATAGGCCCCGGACACAGCCGCGCCCAAAAATAACCGCCCGAAGGCCAGGGCGCGATGTTCGTCCAGCGGAAAAAGGCCACAAAAAAGGGTGGGCTATAGCCTTGGGGGGTGGGGCTGGCCAACTTCGTCCGCCGGACTCGGAATGGCGCGAGACTTTGCGAGCTGCCTCCGTGTGCCAAAAATAGTCCCCGGGCACAGCCGCACCCAAAAATAACCGCCCGAAGGCCGGGGCGCCAAGTTCGTCCTGCGGAAAAAGGCCACAAAAACGGGTGGGTTGTAGCCTTGGGGGGTAGGGATGGCCCACTTCGCCCGCCGGACTCGGAATGGCGCGAGACTTTGCGAGCGGCCTCCACGTGCGAAAAATAGGCCCCGGGCATAGCCGCGCCCAAAAATAACTGCCCGAAGGCCGAGCCGCCAAGTTCGTCCAGCGGAAAAAGGCCACAAAAACGGGTGGGCTATAGCCTTGGGGGGTGGGGCTGGCCAACTTCGTCCGCCGGACTCGGAATGGCGCGAGACTTTGCGAGCGGCCTCCGTGTACCAAAAATAGACCCCGGGCACAGCCGCGCCCAAAAATAACCGCCCGAAGGGCAGGGCGCGATGTTCGTCCAGCGGAAAAAGGCCACAAAAAAGGGTGGGCTATAGCCTTGGGGGGTGGGGCTGGCCAACTTCGTCCGCCGGACTCGGAATGGCGCGAGACTTTGCGAGCGGCCTCCGTGTGCCAAAAATAGTCCCCGGGCACAGCCGCGCCCAAAAATAACCGCCCGAAGGCCGGGGCGCCAAGTTCGTCCAGCGGAAAAAGGCCACAAAAACGGGTGGGCTATAACCATGGGGGGTGGGGCTGGCCCACTTCGTCCGCCGGACTTGGAATGGCGCGAGACTTTACGAGCGGCCTACGTGTGCTAAAAATAGGCCCCGGGCACAGCCGCGCCCGAAAATAACCGCCCGAAGGCCGGGGCGCCAAGTTCATCCAGCGGAAAAAGGCCACAAAAACGGGTGGGCTATAGCCTTGGGGGGTGGGGCTGGCCAACTTCGTCCGCCGGACTCGGAATGGCGCGAGAATTTTCGAGCAGCCTCCGTTTGCCAACATTAGGCTCCGGGCACAGCCGCGCCCAAAAATAACCGCCCGAAGGCCGGGGCGCCAAGTTCGTCCAGCGGAAAAAGGCCACAAAAACGGGTGGGCTATAACCATGGGGGGTGGGGCTGGCCCACTTCGTCCGCCGGACTTGGAATGGCGCGAGACTTTACGAGCGGCCTACGTGTGCTAAAAATAGGCCCCGGGCACAGCCGCGCCCGAAAATAACCGCCCGAAGGCCGGGGCGCCAAGTTCATCCAGCGGAAAAAGGCCACAAAAACGGGTGGGCTATAGCCTTGGGGGGTGGGGCTGGCCAACTTCGTCCGCCGGACTCGGAATGGCGCGAGAATTTTCGAGCAGCCTCCGTTTGCCAACATTAGGCTCCGGGCACAGCCGCGCCCAAAAATAACCGCCCGAAGGCCGGGGCGCCAAGTTCGTCCAGCGGAAAAAGGCCAGAAAAACGGGTGGGCTAAAGCCTTGGGGGGTTGGGCTGGCCAACTTCATCCGCCGGACTGGGAATGGCGCGAGATTTTGTGAGCGGCCTCCACGTACGAAAAATAGGCCCCGGGCATAGCCGCGCCCAAAAATAACTGCCCGAAGGTCGGGGCGCCATGTTCGTCCAGCGGAAAAAGGCCACAAAAACGGGTGGGTTATAGCCTTGGGGGTGGGGCTGGCCAACTTCGTCCGCCGGACTGGGAATGGCGCTAGACAATGCGAGCGGCCTCCATGTGCCAAAAATAGGCCCCGGGCACATCCGCGCCCAAAAATAACCGTCCGAAGGCCGGGGCGCCAAGTTCGTCCAGCGGAAAAAGGCCACAAAAATGGGTGGGCTATAGCCTTGGGGGGTACTCGGAATGGCGCGAGACTTTGCGAGCGGCCTCCGTGTGCCAAAAATAGGCCCTTGGCACCGCCGCGCCCAAAAATAACCGCCCGAAGGCCGGGGCGCCAAGTTCGTCCAGCGGAAAAAGGCCACAAAAACGGGTGAGCTATAGCCTTGGGGGGTGGGGCTGGCCGACTTCGTCCGCCGGACTCGGAATGGCGTGAGACTTTGCGAGCGGCCTCCGTGTGCTAAAAATAGGCCCCGGGCACAGCCGTGCCCAAAAATAACGGCCCAAAAGCCGGGGCGCCAAGTTCGTCCAGCGGAAAAAGGCCACAAAAACGGGTGGGCTATAGCCTTTGGGGGTGGGGCTGGCCGACTTCGTCCGCCGGACTCGGAATGGCGCGAGACTTTGCGAGCGGCCTCCGTGTGCTAAAAATAGGCCCCGGACACAGCCGCGCCCCAAAATAACCGCCCGAAGGCCGGGGCGCCAAGTTCGTCCAGCGGAAAAAGGCCACAAAAACGGGTGGGCTATAGCCTTGGGGAGTGGGGCTGGCCAACTTCGTCCGCCGGACTCGGAATGGCGCGAGACTTTGCGAGCGGCGTCCATTTGCCAAAACTAGGCCCCCAGCACAGCCGCGCCCAAAAATAACCGCCCGGAGGCCGGGGCGCCAAGTTCGTCCAGCGGAAAAAGGCCACAAAAACGGGTGGGCTATAGCCTTGGGGGTGGGGCTGGCCAACATCGTCCGCCGGACTCGGAATGGTGCGAGACTTTTCGAGCGGCCTCCGTGTGCCAAAAAAAGGCCCCGGGCACAGCCGCGCCCAAAAATAACTGCCCGAAGGCCGGGGCGCCAAGTTCGTCCAGTAGAAAAAGGCCACAAAAACGGGTGGGCTATAGCCTTGGGGGGTACTCGGAATGGCGCGAGACTTTGCGAGCGGCCTCCGTGTGCCAAAAATAGGCCCCGGGCACAGCCGCGCCCAAAAATAACCGCCCGAAGGCCGGGGCGCCAAGTTCGTCCAGCGGAAAAAGGCCACAAAAACGGGTGGGCTATAGCCTTGGGGGGTGGGGCTGGGGCTGGCCGACTTCGTCCGCCGGACTCGGAATGGCGCGAGACTATTCGAGCGGCCTCCGTGTGCTAAAAATAGGCCCTGGGCACAGCCGCGCCCAAAAATAACCGCCCGAAGGCCGGGGCGCCAAGTTCATCCAGCGGAAAAAGGCCACAAAAACGGTTGGGCTATAGCCTTGGGGGGTGGGGCTGGCCTACTTCGTCCGCCGGACTCGGAATGGCGCGAGACTTTGTGAGCGGCCTCCGTGTGCCAAAAATAGGCCCCGGGCACAGCCGCGCCAAAAAATAACAGCCCGAAGGCCGGGGCGCCAAGTTCGTCTAGCGGAAAAAGGCCACAAAAACGGTTGGGCTATAGCCTTGGGGGGTGGGGCTGGCCAACTTCGTCCGCCGGACTCGGAATGGCGCGAGACTTTACGAGCAGCCTCCGTTTGCCAACATTAGGCTCCGGGCACAGCCGCGCCCAAAATAACCGCCCGAAGGCCGGGCGCCAAGTTCGTCCAGCGGAAAAAGGCCACAAAAAGGGTGGGCTATAGCCTTGGGGGTGGTGCTGGCCGACTTCGTCCATCGCGGACTCGGAATGGCGCGAGACTTTGCGAGCGGCCTCCGTGTGGTAAAAATAGGCCCGCGGCACAGCCGCGCCCAAAAATAACCGCCCGAAGGCCGGGGCGCCAAGTTCGTCCAGCTGAAAAAGGCCACAAAAACGGGTGGGCTATAGCCTTGGGGAGTAGGGCTGGCCAACTTCGTCCGCCGGACTCGGAATGGCGCGAGACTTTGCGAGCGGCCTCCGTGTGCCAAAAATAGGCCCCGGGCAAATCCGCACCCAAAAATAACCGCCCGAAGGCCGGGGCGCCAAGTTCACCCAGCGGAAAAAGGCCACAAAAACGGGTGGGCTATAGCCTTGGGGGGTGGGGCGCCAAGTTCGTCCAGCGGAAAAAGGCCACAAAAATGGGTGGGCTATAGCCTTGAGGGGTGGGGCTGGCCAACTTCGTCCGCCGGACTCGGAATGGTGCGAGACTTTGCGAGCGGCCTCCGTGTGCCAAAAATAGGCCCCGGGCAAATCCGCACCCAAAAATAACCGCCCGAAGGCCGGGGCGCCAAGTTCGCCCAGCGGAAAAAGGCCACAAGAACGGGTGGGCTATAGCCTTGGGGGGTGGGGCTGGCGAACTTCGTCCGCCGGACTCGGAATGGCGCGAGACTTTGCGAGCGGCCTCCGTGTGCCAAAAATAGGCCATGGGCACATCCGCGCCCAAAAATAACGTCCCGAAGGCCGGGGCGCCAAGATCGTCCTGCGGAAAAAGGCCACAAAAACGGGCGGGCTATAGCCTTGGGGGGTGGGGCTGGCCAACTTCGTCCGCCGGACTCGGAATGGCGCGAGACTTTGAGAGCGGCCTCCGTGTGCCAAAAATAGGCCCCGCGTACAGCCGCGCCCAAAACGGCCCGAAGGCCGGGGCGCCAAGTTCGTCCAGCGGAAAAAGGCCACAAAAACGGGTGGGCTATAGCCTTTGGGGGTGGGGCTGGCCGACTTCGTCCGCCGGACTCGGAATGGCGTGAGACTTTGCGAGCGGCCTCCGTGTGCCAAAAATAGGCCCCGGGCACAGCCGCGCCCAAAAATAACCGCCCGAAGGCCGGGGCGCCAAGTTCGTGCAGCGGAAAAAGGCCACAAAAACGGGTGGGCTATAGCCTTCGCGGGTGTGGCTGGCCAACTTCGTCCGCCGGACTCCGAATGGCGCGAGACTTTGCGTGCAGCCTCCGTGTGCCAGAAATAGGCCCTGGGCACAGCCGCGCCCATAAATAACAGCCCGAAGGCCGGGGCGCCAAGTTCGTCTAGCGGAAAAAGGCCACAAAAACGGGTGGGCTATAGCCTTGGGGGGTGGGGCAGGCCACCTTCGTCCGCCGGACTCGGAATGGCGTGAGACTTTGCGAGCGGCCTCCGTGTGCCAAAAATAGGCCCCGGGCACAGCCGAAAATAGGCACCGACCACAGCCGCACTAAAAAATAACCGCCCGAAGGCCGGGGTGGCAAGTTCGTCCAGCAGAAAAAGGCCACAAGAACGGGTGGGCTATAGCCTTGGGGGGTGGGGCTGGCCAACTTCGTCCGCCGGACTCGGAATGGCGCGAGACTTTGCGAGCGGCCTCCGTGTGCCAAAAATAGTCCCCGGGCACAGCCGCACCCTAAAATAACCGCCCGAAGGCCGGGGCGCCAAGTTCGTCCAGCGGAAAAAGGCCACAAAAACGGGTGGGCTATAACCATGGGGGGTGGGGCTGGCCAACTTCGTCCGCCGGACTCGGAATGGCGCGAGACTTTGCGAGCGGCCTCCGTGTACCAAAAATAGGCCCCGGACACAGCCGCGCACAAAAATAACCGCCCGAAGGCCGGGGCGCCAAGTTCGTCCAGCGGAAAAAGGCAACAAAAACGGTGGGCTATAGCCTTGGGGGGTGGGGCTGGCCAACTTCGTCCGCCGGACTCAGAATGGCGCGAGACTTTTCGAGCGGACTCCGTGTGCCAAAAAGAGGCCACGGGCACAGCCGCCCCCAAAAATAACCGCCCGAAGGCCGGGGCGCCAAGTTCGTCCAGCGGAAAAAGGCCACAAAAACGGGTGGGCTATAACCTTGGGGGGTGGGGCTGGCCCACTTCGTCCGCCGGACTCGGAATGGCGCGAGACTTTGCGAGCGGCCCTACGTGTGCAAAAAATAGGCCCGGGCACAGCCGCCCCCCAAAATAACCGCCCGACGGCCGGGGCGCCAAGTTCCTCCACCGGAAAAAGGCCACAAAAACGGGTGGGCTATAGCCTTGGGGGGTGGGGCTGGCCAACTTCGTCCGCCGGACTCGGAATGGCGCGAGACTTTGTGGCGGCCTCCGTGTGCCAAAAATAGTGCCCCGGCACAGCCCCGCCAAAAATAACAGCCCCAAGGCCCGGGCGCCAAGTTAGTCCAACGGCAAAAGGCCACAAAACGGTTGGGCTATAGCCTTGGGGGGTGGGGCTGGCCAACTTCGTCCGCCGGACTCGGAATGGCGCGAGAATTTTCGAGCAGCCTCCGTTTGCCAACATTAGGCTCGGGCACAGCCGCGCCCAAAAATAACCGCCCGAAGGCAGGGCGCCAAGTCGTCTAGCGGAAAAAGGCCACAAAAAGGGTGGGCTATAGCCTTGGGGGGTGGTGCTGGCCGACTTCGTCCGCCGGACTCGGAATGGCGCGAGACTTTGCGAGCGGCCTCCGTGTGGTAAAAATAGGCCCCGGGCACAGCCGCACCCAAAAATAACCGCCCGAAGGCCGGGCGCCAAGTTCGTCCAGCTGAAAAAGGCCACAAAAACGGGTGGGCTATAGCCTTGGGGAGTAGGGCTGGCCAACTTCTCGTCCGCCGGACTGTGGAATGGCGCTAGACAAAGCGAGCGGCCTCCGTGTGCCAAAAATAGGCCCGGGCACATCCTCGCCCAAAAATACCCGCCCGAAAGCCGGGCGTCAAGTTCGTCCAGCGGAAAAAGGCCACAAAAACGGGTGGGCTATAGCCTTGGGGGGTAATCGGGAAAGCGCGCGACTTTGCGAGCGGGCTCCGTGTGCCAGAAATAGGCCCTTGGCACCGCCGCGCCCAAAAATAACCGCCCGGCGGCCGGGGCGCCAAGTTCGTCCAGCGGAAAAGGCCAGAAAAACGGGTGGGCTAAAGCCTTGGGGGGTGGGGCTGGCCAACTTCATCCGCCGGACTGGGAATGGCGCGAGATTTTGTGAGCGGCCTCCACGTACGAAAAATAGGCCCCGGGCATAGCCGCGCCCAAAAATAACTGCCCGAAGGTCGGGGCGCCAAGTTCGTCCAGCGGAAAAAGGCCACAAAAACGGGTGGGCTATAGCCTTGGGGGTGGGGCTGGCCAACTTCGTCCGCCGGACTGGGAAAGGGGCTAGACAATGCGAGCGGCCTCCGTGTGCCAAAAATAGGCCCCGGGCACATCCGCGCCCAAAAATAACCGTCCGAAGGCCGGGGCGCCAAGTTCGTCCAGCGGAAAAAGGCCACAAAAATGGGTGGGCTATAGCCTTGGGGGGTACTCGGAATGGCGCGAGACTTTGCGAGCGGCCTCCGTGTGCCAAAAATAGGCCCTTGGCACCGCCGCGCCCAAAAATAACCGCCCGAAAGCCGGGGCGCCAAGTTCGTCCAGCGGAAAAAGGCCACAAAACCGGGTGGGCTATAGCCTTGGGGGGTGGGGCTGGCCGACTTCGTCCGCCGGACTCGGAATGGCGTGAGACTTTGCGAGCGGCCTCCGTGTGCTAAAAATAGGCCCCGGACACAGCCGCGCCCCAAAATAACCGCCCGAAGGCCGGGGCGCCATGTTCGTCCAGCGGAAAAAGGCCACAAAAACGGGTGGGCTATAGCCTTGGGGAGTGGGACTGCCCAACTTCAACCGCCCGGACTCGGAATGGCGCGAGACTTTGCGAGCGGCGTCCATTTGCCAAAACTAGGCCGCCAGCACAGCCGCACCCAAAAATAACCGCCCGGAGGCCGGGGCGCCAAGTTCGTCCAGCGGAAAAAGGCCACAAAAACGGGTGGGCTATAGCCTTGGGGGTGGGGCTGGCCAACATCGTCCGCCGGAATCGGAATGGTGCGAGACTTTTCGAGCGGCCTCCGTGTGCCAAAAAAAGGCCCCGGGCACAGCCGCGCCCAAAAATAACTGCCCGAAGGCCGGGGCGCCAAGTTCGTCCAGCAGAAAAAGGCCACAAAAACGGGTGGGCTATAGCCTTGGGGGGTACTCGGAATGGCGCGAGACTTTGCGAGCGGCCTCCGTGTGCCAAAAATAGGCCCCGGGCACAGCCGCGCCCAAAAATAACCGCTCGAAGGCCGGGGCGCCAAGTTCGTCCAGCGGAAAAAGGCCACAAAAACGGGTGGGCTATAGCCTTGGGGGGTGGGGCTGGCCGACTTCGTCCGCCGGACTCGGAATGGCACGAGACTATTCGAGCGGCCTCCGTGTGCTAAAAATAGGCCCCGGGCACAGCCGCGCCCAAAAATAACCGCCCGAAGGCCGGGGCGCCAAGTTCACCCAGCGGAAAAAGGCCACAAAAACGGGTGGGCTATAGCCTTGGGGGGTGGGGCGCCAAGTTCGTCCAGCGGAAAAAGGCCACAAAAATGGGTGGGCTATAGCCTTGAGGGGTGGGGCTGGCCAACTTCGTCCGCCGGACTCGGAATGGTGCGAGACTTTGCGAGCGGCCTCCGTGTGCCAAAAATAGGTCCCGGGCACATCCGCACCCAAAAATAACCGCCCGAAGGCCGGGGCGCCAAGTTCGCCCAGCGGAAAAAGGCCACAAGAACGGGTGGGCTATAGCCTTGGGGGGTGGGGCTGGCGAACTTCGTCCGCCGGACTCGGAATGGCGCGAGACTTTGCGAGCGGCCTCCGTGTGCCAAAAATAGGCCATGGGCACATCCGCGCCCAAAAATAACGTCCCGAAGGCCGGGGCGCCAAGATCGTCCTGCGGAAAAAGGCCACAAAAACGGGCGGGCTATAGCCTTGGGGGGTGGGGCTGGCCAACTTCGTCCGCCGGACTCGGAATGGCGCGAGACTTTGAGAGCGGCCTCCGTGTGCCAAAAATAGGCCCCGCGTACAGCCGCGCCCAAAACGGCCCGAAGGCCGGGGCGCCAAGTTCGTCCAGCGGAAAAAGGCCACAAAAACGGGTGGGCTATAGCCTTTGGGGGTGGGGCTGGCCGACTTCGTCCGCCGGACTCGGAATGGCGTGAGACTTTGCGAGCGGCCTCCGTGTGCCAAAAATAGGCCCAGGGCACAGCCGCGCCCAAAAATAACCGCCCGAAGGCCGGGGCGCCAAGTTCGTCCAGCGGAAAAAGGCCACAAAAACGGGTGGGCTATAGCCTTCGCGGGTGTGGCTGGCCAACTTCGTCCGCCGGACTCCGAATGGCGCGAGACTTTGCGTGCAGCCTCCGTGTGCCAGAAATAGGCCCTGGGCACAGCCGCGCCCATAAATAACAGCCCGAAGGCCGGGGCGCCAAGTTCGTCTAGCGGAAAAAGGCCACAAAAACGGGTGGGCTATAGCCTTGGGGGGTGGGGCAGGCCACCTTCGTCCGCCGGACTCGGAATGGCGTGAGACTTTGCGAGCGGCCTCCGTGTGCCAAAAATAGGCCCCGGGCACAGCCGAAAATAGGCACCGACCACAGCCGCACTAAAAAATAACCGCCCGAAGGCCGGGGTGGCAAGTTCGTCCAGCAGAAAAAGGCCACAAGAACGGGTGGGCTATAGCCTTGGGGGGTGGGGCTGGCCAACTTCGTCCGCCGGACTCGGAATGGCGCGAGACTTTGCGAGCGGCCTCCGTGTGCCAAAAATAGTCCCCGGGCACAGCCGCACCCTAAAATAACCGCCCGAAGGCCGGGGCGCCAAGTTCGTCCAGCGGAAAAAGGCCACAAAAACGGGTGGGCTATAACCATGGGGGGTGGGGCTGGCCAACTTCGTCCGCCGGACTCGGAATGGCGCGAGACTTTGCGAGCGGCCTCCGTGTACCAAAAATAGGCCCCGGACACAGCCGCGCACAAAAATAACCGCCCGAAGGCCGGGGCGCCAAGTTCGTCCAGCGGAAAAAGGCAACAAAAACGGTGGGCTATAGCCTTGGGGGGTGGGGCTGGCCAACTTCGTCCGCCGGACTCAGAATGGCGCGAGACTTTTCGAGCGGACTCCGTGTGCCAAAAAGAGGCCACGGGCACAGCCGCCCCCAAAAATAACCGCCCGAAGGCCGGGGCGCCAAGTTCGTCCAGCGGAAAAAGGCCACAAAAACGGGTGGGCTATAACCATGGGGGGTGGGGCTGGCCCACTTCGTCCGCCGGACTCGGAATGGCGCGAGACTTTGCGAGCGGCCTACGTGTGCTAAAAATAGGCCCCGGGCACAGCCGCGCCCGAAAATAACCGCCCGAAGGCCGGGGCGCCAAGTTCATCCAGCGGAAAAAGGCCACAAAAACGGGTGGGCTATAGCCTTGGGGGGTGGGGCTGGCCAACTTCGTCCGCCGGACTCGGAATGGCGCGAGACTTTGTGAGCGGCCTCCGTGTGCCAAAAATCGGCCCCGGGCACAGCCGCGCCAAAAAATAACAGCCCGAAGGCCCGGGCGCCAAGTTCGTCCAGCGGAAAAAGGCCACAAAAACGGTTGGGCTATAGCCTTGGGGGGTGGGGCTGGCCAACTTCGTCCGCCGGACTCGGAATGGCGCGAGAATTTTCGAGCAGCCTCCGTTTGCCAACATTAGGCTCCGGGCACAGCCGCGCCCAAAAATAACCGCCCGAAGGCCGGGGCGCCAAGTTCGTCTAGCGGAAAAAGGCCACAAAAAGGGTGGGCTATAGCCTTGGGGGGTGGTGCTGGCCGACTTCGTCCGCCGGACTCGGAATGGCGCGAGACTTTGCGAGCGGCCTCCGTGTGGTAAAAATAGGCCCCGGGCACAGCCGCACCCAAAAATAACCGCCCGAAGGCCGGGGCGCCAAGTTCGTCCAGCTGAAAAAGGCCACAAAAACGGGTGGGCTATAGCCTTGGGGAGTAGGGCTGGCCAACTTCGTCCGCCGGACTGTGGAATGGCGCTAGACAAAGCGAGCGGCCTCCGTGTGCCAAAAATAGGCCCCGGGCACATCCTCGCCCAAAAATAACCGCCCGAAGGCCGGGGCGTCAAGTTCGTCCAGCGGAAAAAGGCCACAAAAACGGGTGGGCTATAGCCTTGGGGGGTACTCGGAATAGCGCGAGACTTTGCGAGCGGCCTCCGTGTGCCAAAAATAGGCCCTTGGCACCGCCGCGCCCAAAAATAACCGCCCGAAGGCCGGGGCGCCAAGTTCGTCCAGCGGAAAAAGGCCAGAAAAACGGGTGGGCTAAAGCCTTGGGGGGTGGGGCTGGCCAACTTCATCCGCCGGACTGGGAATGGCGCGAGATTTTGTGAGCGGCCTCCACGTACGAAAAATAGGCCCCGGGCATAGCCGCGCCCAAAAATAACTGCCCGAAGGTCGGGGCGCCAAGTTCGTCCAGCGGAAAAAGGCCACAAAAACGGGTGGGCTATAGCCTTGGGGGTGGGGCTGGCCAACTTCGTCCGCCGGACTGGGAAAGGGGCTAGACAATGCGAGCGGCCTCCGTGTGCCAAAAATAGGCCCCGGGCACATCCGCGCCCAAAAATAACCGTCCGAAGGCCGGGGCGCCAAGTTCGTCCAGCGGAAAAAGGCCACAAAAATGGGTGGGCTATAGCCTTGGGGGGTACTCGGAATGGCGCGAGACTTTGCGAGCGGCCTCCGTGTGCCAAAAATAGGCCCTTGGCACCGCCGCGCCCAAAAATAACCGCCCGAAAGCCGGGGCGCCAAGTTCGTCCAGCGGAAAAAGGCCACAAAAACGGGTGGGCTATAGCCTTGGGGGGTGGGGCTGGCCGACTTCGTCCGCCGGACTCGGAATGGCGTGAGACTTTGCGAGCGGCCTCCGTGTGCTAAAAATAGGCCCCGGACACAGCCGCGCCCCAAAATAACCGCCCGAAGGCCGGGGCGCCATGTTCGTCCAGCGGAAAAAGGCCACAAAAACGGGTGGGCTATAGCCTTGGGGAGTGGGGCTGGCCAACTTCGTCCGCCGGACTCGGAATGGCGCGAGACTTTGCGAGCGGCGTCCATTTGCCAAAACTAGGCCGCCAGCACAGCCGCACCCAAAAATAACCGCCCGGAGGCCGGGGCGCCAAGTTCGTCCAGCGGAAAAAGGCCACAAAAACGGGTGGGCTATAGCCTTGGGGGTGGGGCTGGCCAACATCGTCCGCCGGAATCGGAATGGTGCGAGACTTTTCGAGCGGCCTCCGTGTGCCAAAAAAAGGCCCCGGGCACAGCCGCGCCCAAAAATAACTGCCCGAAGGCCGGGGCGCCAAGTTCGTCCAGCAGAAAAAGGCCACAAAAACGGGTGGGCTATAGCCTTGGGGGGTACTCGGAATGGCGCGAGACTTTGCGAGCGGCCTCCGTGTGCCAAAAATAGGCCCCGGGCACAGCCGCGCCCAAAAATAACCGCTCGAAGGCCGGGGCGCCAAGTTCGTCCAGCGGAAAAAGGCCACAAAAACGGGTGGGCTATAGCCTTGGGGGGTGGGGCTGGCCGACTTCGTCCGCCGGACTCGGAATGGCACGAGACTATTCGAGCGGCCTCCGTGTGCTAAAAATAGGCCCCGGGCACAGCCGCGCCCAAAAATAACCGCCCGAAGGCCGGGGCGCCAAGTTCATCCAGCGGAAAAAGGCCACAAAAACGGGTGGGCTATAGCCTTGGGGGGTGGGGCTGGCCAACTTCGTCCGCCGGACTCGGAATGGCGCGAGACTTTGTGAGCGGCCTCCGTGTGCCAAAAATAGGCCCCGGGCACAGCCGCGCCAAAAAATAACAGCCCGAAGGCCGGGGCGCCAACTTCGTCCAGCGGAAAAAGGCCACAAAAACGGTTGGGCTATAGCCTTGGGGGGTGGGGCTGGCCAACTTCGTCCGCCGGACTCGGAATGGCGCGAGACTTTTCGAGCAGCCTCCGTTTGCCAACATTAGGCTCCGGGCACAGACGCGCCCAAAAATAACCGCCCGAAGGCCGGGGCGCCAAGTTCGTCCAGCGGAAAAAGGCCACAAAAAGGGTGGGCTATAGCCTTGGGGGGTGGTGCTGGCCGACTTCGTCCGCCGGACTCGGAATGGCGCGAGACTTTGCGAGCGGCCTCCGTGTGGTAAAAATAGGCCCCGGGCACAGCCGCGCCCAAAAATAACCGCCCGAAGGCCGGGGCGCCAAGTTCGTCCAGCTGAAAAAGGCCACAAAAACGGGTGGGCTATAGCCTTGGGGAGTAGGGCTGGCCATCTTCGTCCGCCGGACTCGGAATGGCGCGAGACTTTGCGAGCGGCCTCCGTGTGCCAAAAATAGGCCCCGGGCAAATCCGAACCCAAAAATAACCGCCCGAAGGCCGGGGCGCCAAGTTCGCCCAGCGGAAAAAGGCCACAAAAACGGGTGGGCTATAGCCTTGGGGGGTGGGGCGCCAAGTTCGTCCAGCGGAAAAAGGCCACAAAAACGGGTGGGCTATAGCCTTGAGGGGTGGGGCTGGCCAACATCGTCCGCCGGACTCGGAATGGTGCGAGACTTTGCGAGCGGCGTCCGTGTGCCAAAAATAGGTCCCGGGCACATCCGCACCCAAAAATAACCGCCCGAAGGCCGGGGCGCCAAGTTCGCCCAGCGGAAAAAGGCCACAAGAACGGGTGGGCTATACCCTTGGGGGGTGGGGCTGGCGAACTTCGTCCGCCGGACTCGGAATGGCGCGAGACTTTGCGAGCGGCCTCCGTGTGCCAAAAATAGGCCATGGGCACAGCCGCACCCAAAAATAACGTCCCGAAGGCCGGGGCGCCAAGATCGTCCTGCGGAAAAAGGCCACAAAAACGGGCGGGCTATAGCCTTGGGGGGTGGGGCTGGCCAACTTCGTCCGCCGGACTCGGAATGGCACGAGACTTTGAGAGCGGCCTCCGTGTGCCAAAAATAGGCCCCGCGCACAGCCGCGCCCAAAAATAACGGCCCGAAGGCCGGGGCGCCAAGTTCGTCCAGCGTAAAAAGGCCACAAAACGGGTGGGCTATAGCCTTGGGGGGTGGGGCTGGCCGACTTCGTCCGCCGGACTCGGAATGGCGTGAGACTTTGCGAGCGGCCTCCGTGTGCCAAAAATAGGCCCCGGGCACAGCCGCGCCCAAAAATAACCGCCCGAACGCACGGGCGCCACGTTCGTCCAGCGGAAAAAGGCCACAAAAACGGGTGGGCTATAGCCTTCGCGGGTGTGGCTGGCCAACTTCGTCCGCCGGACTCCGAATGGCGCGAGACTTTGCGTGCAGCCTCCGTGTGCCAGAAATAGGCCCTGGGCACAGCCGCGCCCATAAATAACAGCCCGAAGGCCGGGGCGCCAAGTTCGTCTAGCGGAAAAAGGCCACAAAAACGGGTGGGCTATAGCCTTGGGGGGTGAGGCAGGTCACCTTCGTCCGCCGGACTCGGAATGGCGCGAGACTTTGCGAGCGGCCTCCGTGTGCCAAAAATAGGCCCCGGGCACAGCCGCACCCAAAAAGTACCTCCCGAAGGCCGGAGCGCCAAGATCGTCCTGCGGAAAAAGGCCACAAAAACGGGTGGGCTATAGCCTTGGGGGGTGGGGCTGGCCAACTTCGTCCGCCGGACTCGGAATGGCTCGAGACTTTGCGAGCGGCCTCCGTGTGCCAAAAATAGGCCCAGGGCACAGCTACGCCCAAAAATAACCGCCCGAAGGCCGGGGCGCCAAGTTCGTCCAGCGGAAAAAGGCCACAAGAACGGGTGGGCTATTGCCTTGGGGGGTGGGGCTGGCCAACTTCGTCCGCCGGACTCGGAATGGCGCGAGACTTTGCGAGCGGCCTCCGTTTGCCAAAAATAGGCTCCGGGCACAGCCGCGCCCAAAAATAACCGCCCGAAGGCCGGGGCGCCAAGTTCGTCCAGCGGAAAAAGGCCACAAAAACGGGTGGGCTATAGCCTTGGGGGGTGGGGCTGGCCGACTTCGTCCGCCGGACTCGGAATGGTACGAGACTTTGCGAGCGGCCTCCGAGTGCCAAAAATAGGCCCCGGGCACAGCCGCGCCCAAAAATAACCGCCCGAAGGCCGGGGCGCCAAGTTCGTCCAGCGGAAAAAGGCCACAAAAACGGGTGGGCTATAGCCTTGGGGGGGGAGGCTGGCCGACTTCGTCCGCCGGACTCGGAATGGTGCGAGAATTTGTGAGGGGCCTCCGTGTGTCAAAAATAGCCCCCGGGCACAGCCGCGCCCAAAAATAACCGCCCGAAGGCCGGGGCGCCAAGTTCGTCCAGCGGAAAAAGGCCACAAAAACAGGTGGGCTATAGCCTTGGGGGGTGGGGCTGGGCAACTTCGTCCGCCGGACTCAGAATGGCGCGAGACTTTGAGAGCGGCCTCCGTGTGCCAAAAATAGGCCCCGGGCACAGCCGTACCAAAAAATAACCGCCCGAAGGCCGGGGCGCCAAGTTCGTCCAGCGGAAAAAGGCCACAAAAACGGGTGAGCTATAGCCTTGGCGGGGTGGGCTGGCCAACTTCGTCCGCCGGACTCGGAATGGTGCGAGAATTTGGGAGGGGCCTCCGTGTGTCAAAAATAGCCCCCGGACACAGCCGCGCCCAAAAATAACCGCCCGAAGGCCGGGGCGCCAAGTTCGTCCAGCGGAAAAAGGCCACAAAAACAGGTGGGCTATAGCCTTGGGGGGTGGGGCTGGGCAACTTCGTCCGCCGGACTCAGAATGGCGCGAGACTTTGAGAGCGGCCTCCGTGTGCCAAAAATAGGCCCCGGACACAGCCGTACCCAAAAATAACCGCCCGAAGCCGGGGCGCCAAGTTCGTCCAGCGGAAAAAGGCCACAAAAACGGGTGGGCTATAGCCTAGGGGGGTGGGGCTGGCCGACTTCGTCCGCCGGACTTGGAATGGCGCGAGACTTTGCGAGCGGCCTCCGTGTGCCAAAAATAGGCCCCGCGCACATCCGTGCCCAAAAATAACGGCCCGAAGGCCGGGGCGCCAAGTTCGTCCACCGGAAAAAGGCCACAAAAAGGGTGGGCTATAGCCTTGGGGGGTGGTGCTGGCCAACTTCGTCCGCCGGACTCGGAATGGCGCGAGACTTTGCGAGCGGCCTCCGTGTGCCGAAAATAGGCACCGACCACAGCCGCACCCAAAAATAACCGCCCGAAGACCGGGGCGCCAAGTTCGTCCAGCGGAAAAAGGCCACAAAAACGGGTAGGCTATAGCCTTGGGGGCTGGGGCTGGCCGACTTCGTCCGCCGGACTCGGAATGGCGCGAGACTTTGCGAGCGGCCTCCGACTGCCAAAAATAGGCCCCGGGTACAGCCGCGCCCAAAAATAACCGCCCAAAGGCCGGGGCGCCAAGTTCGTCCAGCGGAAAAAGGCCACAAAAACGGGTGGGCTATAGCCTTGGGGGGTGGGGCTGGCCAACTTCGTCCGCCCGACTCGGAATCGCGCGAGACTTTGCGAGCGGCCTCCGTGTGCTAAAAATAGGCCCCGGGCATTGCCGGGCCCAAAAATAACCGTCCGAAGGCCGGGGCGCCAAGTTCGTCTAGCGGAAAAAGCCACAAAAACGGGTGGGCTATAGCCTTGGGGGGTGGGGCAGGCTACCTTCGTCCGCCGGACTTGGAATGGTGCGAGAATTTGCGAGGGGCCTCCGTGTGTCAAAAATAGCCCCCGGGCACAGCCGCGCCCAAAAATAACGGTCCGAAGGCCGGGGCGCCAAGTTCGTCCAGCGGAAAAAGGCCACAAAAACGGGTGGGCTATAGCCTTGGGGGGTGGGGCTGGCCAACTTCGTCCGCCCGACTCGGAATCGCGCGAGACTTTGCGAGCGGCCTCCGTGTGCTAAAAATAGGCCCCGGGCATTGCCGGGCCCAAAAATAACCGTCCGAAGGCCGGGGCGCCAAGTTCGTCCAGCGGAAAAAGGCCACAAAAAGGGTGGGCTATAGCCTTGGGGGGTGGGGCTGGCCGACTTCGTCCGCCGGACTCGGAATGGCGCGAGACTTTGCGAGCGGCCTCCGTGTGACAAAAATAGGCCCCGCTCACAGCCGCACCCAAAAATAACCGCCCGAAGCCCGGGGCGCCAAGTTCGTCCAGCGGAAAAAGGACACAAAAACGGGTGGGCTATAGTCTTGGGGGGTGGGGCTGGCCAACTTCGTCCGCCGGACTCGGAATGGCGCGAGACTTTGTGAGCAGCCTCCGTGTACCAAAAATAGGCCCCGGGCACAGCTGCGCCAAAAAAAACCGCCCGAAGGCCGGGGCGCCAAGTTCGTCCAGCGAAAAAAGGCCACAAAAAGGGTGGGCTATAGCCTTGGAGGGTGGGGCTGGCCGACTTCATCCGCCGGACTTGGAATGGCGCGTGACTTTGCGAGCGGCCTCCGTGTACCAAAAATAGGCCCCGGGCACAGCCGTTCCCAAAAATAACCGCCCGAAGGCCGGGGCGCCAAGTTCGTCCAGCGGAAAAAGGCCACAAAAACGGGTGGGCAATAGCCTTGGGGGGTGGGGCTGGCCGACTTCGTCCGCCGGACTCGGAATGGCGCGAGACTTTGCGAGCGGCCTCCGTGTGCCAAAAATAGGCCCCGGTCACAGCCGCGCCCAAAAATAACTGCCCGAAGGCCGGGGCGCCAAGTTCGTCCAGCGGAAAAAGGCCACAAAAACGGGTGGGCTATAGCCTTGGGGGGTGGGGCTGGCACACTTCGTCAGCCGGACTCGGACTGGCGCAAGACTTTACGAGCGGCCTCCGTGTGCCAAATATAGGCCCCGGGTACAGCCGTACCAAAAAATAACCGCCCGAAGGCCGGGGCGCCAAGTTCGTCCAGCGGAAAAAGGCCACAAAAACGGTTGGGCTATAGCCTTGGGGGGTGGGCCTGGCCAACTTCGTCCGCCGGACTCAGAATGGCGCGAGACTTTGCGAGCGGCCTCCGTGTGCCAAACATCGGCCCCGGACACAGCCGCGCCCAAAAATAACCGCCCGAAGGCCGGGCCACCAAGTTCGTCCAGCGGAAAAAGGCCAAAAAAACGGGCGGTCTATAGCCTTGGGGGGTGGGGCTGGCCGACTTCGTCCCCCGGACACGGAATGGCGCGAGACTTTGCAAGCGGCCTCCATGTGACAAAAATAGGCCCCGCGCACAGCCGCGCCCAAAAATAACCGCCCGAAGGCCGGGGCGCCAAGTTCGTCCAGCGGAAAAAGGCCACAAAATCGGGTTTGCTATAGCCTTGGGGGGTGGGGCTGGCCAACTTCGTCCGCCGGACTCGGAATGGCGCGAGACTTTGCGAGCGGCCTCCGTGTAACAAAAATGGGCGCCGCCACAGCCGCGCCAAAAAATAACCGCCCCAAGGCCGGGACGCCAAATTTCGTCCAGCGGAAAAAGGCCAGAAAAACGGGCGGGCTATAGCCTTGGGGGGTGGGGCTGGCCAACTTCATCCGCCGGACTCGGAATGGCGCGAGACTTTGCGAGCGGCCTCCGTGTGCCAAAAATAGGCCGTGGGTACAGCCGCGCCCAAAAATAACAGCCCGAAGGCCGGGGCGCCAAGTTCGTCCAGCGGAAAAAGGCCACAAAAACGGGTGGGCTATAGCCTTGGGGGGTGAGGCTGGCCAACTTCGTCCGCCGGACTCGGAATGGCGCGAGACTTTGCGAGCGGCCTCCGTGTCCTAAAAATAAGCCCCGGGCACAGCCGTGCCCAAAAATACCCGCCCGAAGGCCGGGGCGCCAAGTTCGTCCAGCGGAAAAAGGCCACAAAAACGGGTGGGCTATAGCCTTGGGGGGTGGGGCTGGCCAACTTCGCCCGCCCGACTCGGAATGGCGCGAGACTTTACGAGTGGCGTCCGTGTAACAAAAATAGGCCCCGGCCACAGCCGCACCCAAAAATAACCGCCCGAAGGCCGGGGCGCCAAGTTCGTCCAGCGGAAAAAGGCCACAAAAACGGGTGGGCTATAGCCTTGGGGGGTGGGCCTGGCCAACTTCGTCCGCCGGACTCAGAATGGCGCGAGACTTTGCGAGCGGCCTCCGTGTGCCAAAAATCGGCCCCGGACACAGCCGCGCCCAAAAATAACCGCCCGAAGGCCGGGCCACCAAGTTCGTCCAGCGGAAAAAGGCCAAAAAAACGGGCGGTCTATAGCCTTGGGGGGTGGGGCTGGCCGACTTCGTCCCCCGGACTCGGAATGGCGCGAGACTTTGCAAGCGGCCTCCATGTGACAAAAATAGGCCCCGCGCACAGCCGCGCCCAAAAATAACCGCCCGAAGGCCGGGGCGCCAAGTTCGTCCAGCGGAAAAAGGCCACAAAAACGGGTGGGCTATAGCCTTGGGGGGTGGGGCTGGCCAACTTCGTCCGCCGGACTCGGAATGGCGCGAGACTTTGCGAGCGGCCTCCGTGTAACAAAAATGGGCGCCGCCACAGCCGCGCCAAAAAATAACCGCCCCAAGGCCGGGACGCCAAATTTCGTCCAGCGGAAAAAGGCCAGAAAAACGGGCGGGCTATAGCCTTGGGGGGTGGGGCTGGCCAACTTCATCCGCCGGACTCGGAATGGCGCGAGACTTTGCGAGCGGCCTCCGTGTGCCAAAAATAGGCCGTGGGTACAGCCGCGCCCAAAAATAACCGCCCGAAGGCCGGGGCGCCAAGTTCGTCCAGCGGAAAAAGGCCACAAAAACGGGTGGGCTATAGCCTTGGGGGGTGGGGCTGGCCAACTTCGTCCGCCGGACTCGGAATGGCGCGAGACTTTGCGAGCGGCCTCCGTGTCCTAAAAATAAGCCCCGGGCACAGCCGTGCCCAAAAATACCCGCCCGAAGGCCGGGGCGCCAAGTTCGTCCAGCGGAAAAAGGCCACAAAAACGGGTGGGCTATAGCCTTGGGGGGTGGGGCTGGCCAACTTCGCCCGCCCGACTCGGAATGGCGCGAGACTTTACGAGTAGTGTCCGTGTAACAAAAATAGGCCCCGGCCACAGCCGCACCCAAAAATAACTGCCCGAAGGCCGGGGCGCCAAGTTCGTCCAGCGGAAAAAGGCCACAAAAACGGGTGGGCAATAGCCTTAGGGGGTGGGGCTGGCCGACTTCGTCCGCCGGACTCGGAATGGCGCGAGACTTTGCGAGCGGCCTCCGTGTACCAAAAATAGGCCCCGGGCTTTGCTGGGCCCAAAAATAACGGCCCGAAGGCCGGGCCGCCAAGTTCGTCCAGCGGAAAAAGGCCGCAAAAAGGGTGGGCTATAGCCTTGGGGGGTGGTGCTGGCCAACTTCGTCCGCCGGACTCGGAATGGCGCGAGACTTTGCGAGCGGCCTCCGTGTGCCGAAAATAGGCACCGACCACAGCCGCGCCCAAAAATAACCGCCCGAAGACCGGGGCGCCATGTTCGTCCAGCGGAAAAAGGCCACAAAAACGGGTGGGCTATAGCCTTGGGCGGTGGGGCTGGCCGACTTCGTCCGCCGGACTCGGAATGGCGCGAGACTTTGCGAGCGGCCTCCGAGTGCCAAAAATAGGCCCCGGGTACAGCCGCGCCCAAAAATAACCGCCCAAAGGCCGGGGCGCCAAGTTCGTCCAGCGGAAAAAGGCCACAAAAACGGGTGGGCTATAGCCTTGGGGGGTGGGGCTGGCCGACTTCATCCGCCGGACTTGGAATGGCGCGAGACTTTGCGAGCGGCCTCCGTGTACCAAAAATAGGCCCCGGGCACAGCCGTTCCCAAAAATAACCGCCCGAAGGCCGGGGCGCCAAGTTCGTCCAGCGGAAAAAGGCCACAAAAACGGGTGGGCAATAGCCTTAGGGGGTGGGGCTGGCCGACTTCGTCCGCCGGACTCGGAATGGTGCGAGACTTTGCGAGCGGCCTCCGTGTACCAAAAATAGGCCCCGGGCATTGCTGGGCCCAAAAATAACCGCCCGACGCCCGGGGCGCCCAGTTCGTGCAGCGGAAAAAGGCCACAAAAACGGGTGGGCTATAGCCTTGGGGGGTGGGGCTGGCGAACTTCGTCCGCCGGACTCGGAATGGCCCGAGACTTTGCGAGCGGCCTCCGTGTGCCAAAAATAGGCCCCGGGCACAGCCGTACCCAAAAATAACCTCCCGAAGGCCGGGGCGCCAAGATCGTCCTGCGGAAAAAGGCCACAAAAACGGGTGGGCTATAGCCTTGGGGGGTGGGGCTGGCCAACTTCGTCCGCTGGACTCGGAATGGCGCGAGACTTTGCGAGCGGCTTCCGTGTGCCAAAAATAGGCCCGCTCACAGCCGCGCCCAAAAATAACCGCACGAAGCCGGGCGCCAAGTTAAATCCAGCGGAAAAAAAGGACACAAAACGGGTGGGCTATAGCCTTGGGGGTGGGGCTGGCCAACTTCGTCCGCGGACTCGGAATAGCGCGAGACTTTGCGGCGGCCTCCGTGTGCCAAAAATAGGCCCAGCGCACATCCGTCTCAAAAATAACGGCCCGAAGGCCGGGCGCCAAGTTCGTCCAGCGGAAAAAGGCCACAAAAAGGGTGGGCTATAGCCTTGGGGGGTGGGGCTGGCCGACTTCGTCCGCCGGACTCGTAATGGCGCGAGACTTTGCGAGCGGCCTCCGTGTGACAAAAATAGGCCCCGCTCACAGCCGCGCCCAAAAATAACCGCCCGAAGCCCGGGGCGCCAAGTTCGTCCAGCGGAAAAAGGACACAAAAACGGGTGGGCTATAGCCTTGGGGGTGGGGCTGGCCAACTTCGTCCGCCGGATTCGGAATGGCGCGAGACTTTGCGAGCGGCCTCCGTGCGACAAAAATAGGCCCCGCTCACAGCCGCCCCCAAAAATAACCGCCCGAAGCCCGGGGCGCCAAGTTCGTCCAGCGGAAAAAGGACACAAAAATGGGTGGGCTATAGCCTTGGGGGGTGGGGCTGGCCAACTTCGTCCGCCGGACTCGGAATGGCGCGAGACTTTGTGAGCCGCCTCCGTGTGCCAAAAATAGGCCCCGGGCACAGCTGCGCCAAAAAAAACCGCCCGAAGGCCGGGGCGCCAAGTTCGTCCAGCGAAAAAAGGCCACAAAAAGGGTGGGCTATAGCCTTGGAGGGTGGGGCTGGCCGACTTCATCCGCCGGACTTGGAATGGCGCGAGACTTTGCGAGCGGCCTCCGTGTACCAAAAATAGGCCCCGGGCACAGCCGTTCCCAAAAATAACCGCCCGAAGGCCGGGGCGCCAAGTTCGTCCAGCGGAAAAAGGACACAAAAATGGGTGGGCTATAGCCTTGGGGGGTGGGGCTGGCCAACTTCGTCCGCCGGACTCGGAATGGCGCGAGACTTTGTGAGCCGCCTCCGTGTGCCAAAAATAGGCCCCGGGCACAGCTGCGCCAAAAAAAACCGCCCGAAGGCCGGGGCGCCAAGTTCGTCCAGCGAAAAAAGGCCACAAAAAGGGTGGGCTATAGCCTTGGAGGGTGGGGCTGGCTGACTTCATCCGCCGGACTTGGAATGGCGCGAGACTTTGCGAGCGGCCTCCGTGTACCAAAAATAGGCCCCGGGCACAGCCGTTCCCAAAAATAACCGCCCGAAGGCCGGGGCGCCAAGTTCGTCCAGCGGAAAAAGGCCACAAAAACGGGTGGGCAATAGCCTTAGGGGGTGGGGCTGGCCGACTTCGTCCGCCGGACTCGGAATGGTGCGAGACTTTGCGAGCGGCCTCCGTGTACCAAAAATAGGCCCCGGGCATTGCTGGGCCCAAAAATAACCGCCCGACGCCCGGGGCGCCAAGTTCGTGCAGCGGAAAAAGGCCACAAAAACGGGTGGGCTATAGCCTTGGGGGGTGGGGCTGGCGAACTTCGTCCGCCGGACTCGGAATGGCGCGAGACTTTGTGAGCGGCCTCCGTGTGCCAAAAATAGGCCCCGTGCATTGCTGGGCCCAAAAATAACCGCCCGAAGCCCGGGGCGCCAAGTTCGTCCAGCGGAAAAAGGCCACAAAAACGGGTGGGCTATAGCCTTGGGGGGTGGGGCTGGCCAACTTCGTCCGCCGGACTCGGAATGGCGCGAGACTTTGCGAGCGGCCTCCGTGTGCCAAAAATAGGCCATGGGTACAGCCGCACCCAAAAATAACCGCCCGAAGGCCGGGGCGCCAAGTTCGTCCAGCGGAAAAAGGCCACAAAAACGGGTGGGCTATAGCCTTGGGGGGTGGGGCTGGCCAACTTCGTCCGCCGGACTCGGAATGGCGCGAGACTTTGCAAGCGGCCTCCGTGTCCTAAAAATAAGCCCCGGGCACAGCCGTGCCCAAAAATACCCGCCCGAAGGCCGGGGCGCCAAGTTCGTCCAGCGGAAAAAGGCCACAAAAACGGGTGGGCTATAGCCTTGGGGGTGGGGCTGGCCAACTTCGTCCGCCGGACTCGGAATTTCGCGAGACTTTGCGAGCGGCCTCCGGGTACCAAAAATAGGCCCCGGGCACAGCCGCACCCTAAAATAACCGCCCGAAGGCCGGGGCCCCAAGTTCGTCCAGCGGAAAAAGGCCACAAAAACGGGTGGGCTATAGCCTTGCGGTGTGGGGCTGGCCAGCTTCGTCCGCCGGACTCGGAATTGCGCGAGACTTTGCGAGCGGCCTCCGTGTGCCAAAAATAGGCCCCGGGCACAGCCGTACCCAAAAATAACCCCCCGAAGGCCCGGGCGGCAAGTTCGTCCAGCGGAAAAAGGCCACAAAAACGGGTCGGCTATAGCCTTGGGGGGTGGGGCTGGCCCACAGCGTCCGCCGGACTCGGAATGGCGCGAGACTTTGCGAGCGGCCTCCGTGTGCCAAAAATAGGCCCCGGACACAGCCGCGCCCAAAAATAACCGCCCGAAGGCCGGGGCGCCAAGTTCGTCCAGCGGAAAAAGGCCACAAAAACGGGTGGGCTATAGGCTTGGGGGGTGGGGCTGGCCAACTTCGTCCGCCGGACTCGGAATGGCGCGAGACATTTCGAGCGGCCTCCGTGTGCCAAAAATAGGCCCCGGGCACAGCCGTACCCAAAAATAACCGCCCGAAGGCCGGTGCGCCAAGTTCGTCCAGCGGAAAAAGGCCACAAAAACGGGTGGGCTATAGCCTTGGGGGGTTAAGCTGGCCCATTTCGTCCGCCGAACTCGGAATGGCGCGAGACTTTGCGAACGGCCTCCGTGTGCCAAAAATAGGCCCCGGGCACAGCCGTACCCAAAAATAACCCCCGAAGGCCCGGCGGCAAGTTCGTCCAGCGGAAAAAGGCCACAAAACGGGTCGGCTATAGCCTTGGGGGTGGGGCTGGCCCACTCGTCCGCCCGGACTCGGAATGGCACGAGACTTTGCGAGCGGCCTCCGTGTGCCAAAAATAGGCCCCGGACACATCCGCGCCCAAAAATAACCGCCCGAAGGCCGGGGCGCCAACTTCGTCCAGCGGAAAAAGGCCACAAAAACGGGTGGGCTATAGGCTTGGGGGGTGGGGCTGGCCAACATCGTCCGCCGGATTCGGAATGGCGCGAGACTTTTCGAGCGGCCTCCGTGTGCCAAAAATAGGCCCCGGGCACAGCCGCGCCCAAAAATAACGGCCCGAAGGCCGGGGCGCCAAGTTCGTCCAGCGGAAAAAGGCCACAAAAACGGGTGGGCTATAGGCTTGGGGGGTGGGGCTGGCCAACTTCGTCCGCCGGACTCGGAATGGCGCGAGACTTTTCGAGCGGACTCCGTGTGCCAAAAATAGGCCCCGGGCACAGCCGCACCCAAAAATAACCGCCCGAACGCCGGGGCGCCAAGTTCGTCCAGCGGAAAAAGGCCACAAAAACGGGTGGGCTATAGCCTTGGGGGGTGGGGCTGGCCCATTTCGTCCGCCGAACTCGGAATGGCGCGAGACTTTTCGAGGGGCCTCCGTGTGCCAAAAATAGGCCCCGGACACAGCCGTACCCAAAACTAACCCCCCGAAGGCCCGGGCGGCAAGTTCGTCCAGCGGAAAAAGGCCACAAAAACGGGTCGGCTATAGCCTTGGGGGGTCGGGCTGGCCCACTTCGTCCGCCGGACTCGGAATGGCACGAGACTTTGCGAGCGGCCTCCGTGTGCCAAAAATAGGCCCCGGACACAGCCGCCCCCAAAAGTAACCGCCCGAAGGCCGGGGCGCCAAGTTCGTCCAGCGGAAAAAGGCCACAAAAACGGGTGGGCTATAGGCTTGGGGGTGGGGCTGGCCAACCGTCCGCGGACTCGGAATGGCGCGAGACTTTTCGAGGGGCCTCCGTGTGCCAAAAACAGGCCCCGGGCACAGCCGCGCCAAAAATAACCGCCCGAAGGCTGGGGCGCCAAGTTCGTCCAGCGGAAAAAGGCCACAAAAACGGGTGGGCTATAGCCTTGGGGGGTGGGGTGGCCCACTTCGTCCGCCGGACTCGGAATGGCGCGAGACTTTGGGAGCGGCTTCCGTGTCCTGAAAATAGGCCCCGGATACAGCCGCGCCCAAAAATAACCGCCCGAAGGCCGGGGCGCCAAGTTCGTCCAGCGGAAAAAGGCCACAAAAACGGGTGGGCTATAGCCTTGGGGGGTGGGGCTGGCGAACTTCGTCCGCCGGACTCGGAATGGCGCGAGACTTTGCGAGCGGCCTCCGTGTGCCAAAAATAGGCCCCGGGCACAGCCACGCCCAAAAATAACCGCCCGAAGGCCGGGGCACCAAGTTCGTCCAGCGAAAAAAGGCCACAAAAACGGGTGGGCTATAGCCTTGGGGGGTGGGGCTGGCGAACTTCGTCCGCCGGACTCGGAATGGCGCGAGACTTTGCGAACGGCCTCCGTGTGCCAAAAATAGGCCCCGGGCACAGCCGCGCCCAAAAATAACCGCCCGAAGGCCGGGGCGCCAAGTTCGTCCAGCGGAAAAAGGCCACAAAAACGGGTCGGCTATAGCCTTGGGGGGTGGGGCTGGCCCACTTCGTCCGCCGGACTCGGAATGGCACGAGACTTTGCGAGCGGCCTCCGTGTGCCAAAAATAGGCCCCGGACACATCCGCGCCCAAAAATAACCGCCCGAAGGCCGGGGCGCCAAGTTCGTCCAGCGGAAAAAGGCCACAAAAACGGGTGGGCTATAGGCTTGGGGGGTGGGGCTGGCCAACATCGTCCGCCGGATTCGGAATGGCGCGAGACTTTTTGAGCGGCCTCCGTGTGCCAAAAATAGGCCCCGGGCACAGCCGCGCCCAAAACTAACGGCCCGAAGGCCGGGGCGCCAAGTTCGTCCAGCGGAAAAAGGCCACAAAAACGGGTGGGCTATAGGCTTGGGGGGTGGGGCTGGCCAACTTCGTCCGCCGGACTCGGAATGGCGCGAGACTTTTCGAGCAGACTCCGTGTGCCAAAAATAGGCCCCGGGCACAGCCGCACCCAAAAATAACCGCCCGAACGCCGGGGCGCCAAGTTCGTCCAGCGGAAAAAGGCCACAAAAACGGGTGGGCTATAGCCTTGGGGGGTGGGGCTGGCCCATTTCGTCCGCCGAACTCGGAATGGCGCGAGACTTTTCGAGGGGCCTCCGTGTGCCAAAAATAGGCCCCGGACACAGCCGTACCCAAAAATAACCCCCCGAAGGCCCGGGCGGCAAGTTCGTCCAGCGGAAAAAGGCCACAAAAACGGGTCGGCTATAGCCTTGGGGGGTCGGGCTGGCCCACTTCGTCCGCCGGACTCGGAATGGCACGAGACTTTGCGAGCGGCCTCCGTGTGCCAAAAATAGGCCCCGGACACAGCCGCCCCCAAAAGTAACCGCCCGAAGGCCGGGGCGCCAAGTTCGTCCAGCGGAAAAAGGCCACAAAAACGGGTGGGCTATAGGCTTGGGGGGTGGGGCTGGCCGACTTCGTCCGCCGGACTCGGAATGGCGCGAGACTTTTCGAGCGGCCTCCGTGTGCCAAAAACAGGCCCCGGGCACAGCCGCGCCCAAAAATAACCGCCCGAAGGCTGGGGCGCCAAGTTCGTCCAGCGGAAAAAGGCCACAAAACCGGGTGGGCTATAGCCTTGGGGGGTGGGGTGGCCCACTTCGTCCGCCGGACTCGGAATGGCGCGAGACTTTGGGAGCGGCTTCCGTGTCCTGAAAATAGGCCCCGGATACAGCCACGCCCAAAAATAACCGCCCGAAGGCCGGGGCGCCAAGTTCGTCCATCGGAAAAAGGCCACAAAAACGGGTGGGCTATAGCCTTGGGGTGGAGCTGGCGAACTTCGTCCGCCGGACTCGGAATGGCGCGAGACTTTACGAGCGGCCTCCGTGTGCCAAAAATAGGCCCCGGGCACAGCCGCGCCCAAAAATAACCGCCCGAAGGCCGGGGCACCAAGTTCGTCCAGCGGAAAAAGGCCACAAAAACGGGTGGGCTATAGCCTTGGGGGGTGGGGCTGGCGAACTTCGTCCGCCGGACTCGGAATGGCGCGAGACTTTGCGAGTGGCCTCCGTGTGCCAAAAATAGGCCCCGGGCACAGCCGCGCCCAAAAATAACCGCCCGAAGGCCGGGGCGCCAAGTTCGTCCAGCGGAAAAAGGCCACAAAAACGGGTGGGCTATAGGCTTGGGGGGTGGGGCTGGCCAACTTCGTCCGCCGGACTCGGAATGGCGCGAGACTTTTCGAGCGGACTCCGTGTGCCAAAAATAGGCCCCGGGCACAGCCGCACCCAAAAATAACCGCCCGAACGCCGGGGCGCCAAGTTCGTCCAGCGGAAAAAGGCCACAAAAACGGGTGGGCTATAGCCTTGGGGGGTGGGGCTGGCCCATTTCGTCCGCCGAACTCGGAATGGCGCGAGACTTTTCGAGGGGCCTCCGTGTGCCAAAAATAGGCCCCGGGCACAGCCGTACCCAAAAATAACCGCCCGAAGGCCGGTGCGCCAAGTTCGTCCAGCGGAAAAAGGCCACAAAAACGGGTGGGCTATAGCCTTGGGGGGTGGGGCTGGCCCATTTCGTCCGCCGAACTCGGAATGGCGCGAGACTTTGCGAGCGGCCTCCGTGTGCCAAAAAATAGGCCCCGGGCACAGCCGTACCCAAAAATAACCCCCCGAAGGCCCGGGCGGCAAGTTCGTCCAGCGGAAAAAGGCCACAAAAACGGGTCGGCTATAGCCTTGGGGGGTCGGGCTGGCCCACTTCGTCCGCCGGACTCGGAATGGCGCGAGACTTTGCGAGCGGCCTCCGTGTGCCAAAAATAGGCCCCGGACACAGCCGCCCCCAAAAGTAACCGCCCGAAGGCCGGGGCGCCAAGTTCGTCCAGCGGGAAAAGGCCACAAAAACGGGTGGGCTATAGGCTTGGGGGGTGGGGCTGGCCAACTTCGTCCGCCGGACTCAGAATGGCGCGAGACTTTTCGAGCGGCCTCCGTGTGCCAAAAACAGGCCCCGGGCACAGCCGCGCCCAAAAATAACCGCCCGAAGGCGGGGGCGCCAAGTTCGTCCAGCGGAAAAAGGCCACAAAAGCGGGTGGGCTATAGCCTTGGGGGTGGGGTGGCCCTTCGTCCGCCCGGACTCGAAATGGCGCGAGACTTTGGGAGGCGGCTTCCGTGTCCTGAAAATAGGCCCCGGATACAGCCGCGCCCAAAATAACCGCCCGAAGGCCGGGGCGCCAAGTTCGTCCATCGGAAAAAGGCCACAAAAACGGGTGGGCTATAGCCTTGGGGTGGAGCTGGCGAACTGCGGCCGCGGGACTCGGAATGGCGTGAGACTTTACGAGCGGCCTCCGTGTGCCAAAAATAGGCCCCGGGCACAGCCGCGCCCAAAAATAACCGCCCGAAGGCCGGGGCGCCAAGTTCGTCCAGCGGAAAAAGGCCACAAAAACGGGTGGGCTATAGCCTTGGGGGGTGGGGCTGGCGAACTTCGTCCGCCGGACTCGGAATGGCGCGAGACTTTGCGAGCGGCCTCCGTGTGCCAAAAATAGGCCCCGGGCACAGCCGTACCCAAAAATAACCTCCCGAAGGCCGGGGCGCCAAGATCGTCCTGCGGAAAAAGGCCACAAAAACGGGTGGGCTATAGCCTTGGGGGGTGGGGCTGGCCAACTTCGTCCGCGGGACTCGGAATGGCGCGAGACTTTGCGAGCGGCTTCCGTGTGCTAAAAATAGGCCCCGCTCACAGCCGCGGCCAAAAATAACAGCCCGAAGGCCGGGGCGCCATGTTCGTCCAGCCGAAAAAGGCCACAAAAATGGATGCGCTATAGCCGTGGGGGGTGGGGATGGCCAACTTCGCCCGCCGGACTCAGAATGGCGCAAGACATTGCGAGCGGCCTCCGTGTGCCAAAAATAGGCCCCAGGCACAGCCGTGCCCAAAAATAACCGCCCGAAGGCCGGGGCGCCAAGTTCGTCCAGCGGAAAAAGGCCACAAAAACGGGTGGGCTATAGCCGGGAGGGGGGTGGGGCTGGCCAAATTCGTCCGCCGGACTCGGAATGGCGCGAGACTTTGCGAGCGGCCTCCGTGTGCCAAAAATAGGCCGTGGGTACAGCCGCGCCCAAAAATAACCGCCCGAAGGCCGGGGCGCCAACTTCGTCCAGCGGAAAAAGGCCACAAAAACGGGTGGGCTATAGCCTTGGGGGGTGGGGCTGGCCGACTTCGTCCGCCGGACTCGGAATGGCGCGAGACTTTGCGAGCGGCCTCCGTGTCCTAAAAATAAGCCCCGGGCACAGCCGTGCCCAAAAATACCCGCCCGAAGGCCGGGGCGCCAAGTTCGTCCAGCGGAAAAAGGCCACAAAAACGGGTGGGCTATAGCCTTGGGGGGTGGGGATGGCCAACTTCGCCCGCCGGACTCGGAATGGCGCAAGACATTGCGAGCGGCCTCCGTGTGCCAAAAATAGGCCCCAGGCACAGCCGCGCCCAAAAATAACCGCCCGAAGGCCGGGGCGCCAAGTTCGTCCAGCGGAAAAAGGCCACAAAAACGGGTGGGCTATAGCCTGGAGGGGGGTGGGGCTGGCCAACTTCGTCCGCCGGACTCGGAATGGCGCGAGACTTTGCGAGCGGCCTCCGTGTGCCAAAAATAGGCCATGGGTACAGCCGCACCCAAAAATAACCGCCCGAAGGCCGGGGCGCCAAGTTCGTCCAGCAGAAAAAGGCCACAAAAACGGGTGGGCTATAGCCTTGGGGGGTGGGGCTGGCCAACTTCGTCCGCCGGACTCGGAATGGCGCGAGACTTTGCAAGCGGCCTCCGTGTCCTAAAAATAAGCCCCGGGCACAGCCGTACCCAAAAATACCCACCCGAAGGCCGGGGCGCCAAGTTCGTCCAGCGGAAAAAGGCCACAAAAACGGGTGGGCTATAGCCTTGGGGGTGGGGCTGGCCAACTTCGTCCGCCGGACTCGGAATTTCGCGAGACTTTGCGAGCGGCCTCCGGGTACCAAAAATAGGCCCCGGGCACAGCCGCGCCCTAAAATAACTGCCCGAAGGCCGGGGCCCCAAGTTCGTCCAGCGGAAAAAGGCCACAAAAACGGGTGGGCTATAGCCTTGCGGGGTGGGGCTGGCCAGCTTCGTCCGCCGGATTCGGAATTGCGCGAGACTTTGCGAGCGGCCTCCGTGTGCCAAAAATAGGCCCCGGGCACAGCCGCGCCCAAAAATAACTTCCCGAAGGCCGGGGCGCCAAGTTCGTCCAGCGGAAAAAGGCCACAAAAACGGGTGGGCTATAGGCTTGGGGGGTGGGGCTGGCCAACTTCGTCCGCCGGACTCGGAATGGCGCGAGACTTTTCGAGCGGCCTCCGTGTGCCAAAAATAGGCCCCGGGCACAGCCGCGCCCAAAAATAACTTCCCGAAGGCCGGGGCGCCAAGTTCGTCCAGCGGAAAAAGGCCACAAAAACGGGTGGGCTATAGGCTTGGGGGGTGGGGCTGGCCAACTTCGTCCGCCGGACTCGGAATGGGGCGAGACTTTGCGAACGGCCTCTGCGTGCTAAAAATAGGCCGCGGGCACAGCTGCGTCCAAAAATAACCGCCCGTAGGCCGGGGCGCCAAGTTCGTCCAGTGGAAATAGGGCCAAAAAACGGATGGGCTATAGCCTTGGGGGGAGGGGCTGGCCAACTTCGTCCGCCCGACTCGGAATGGGGCGAGACTTTGCGAACGGCCTCCGTGTCCCAAAAATAGGCCGCGGCCACAGCCGTGTACAAAAAAAACTGCCCGAAGGCAGGGGCGCCAACTTCGTCCAGCGGAAAAATGGCCAAAAAACGGGTGGGCTATAGCGTTGGGGGGAGGGGCTGGCCAACTTCGTCCGCCGGACTCGGAATGGGGCGAGACTTTGCGAACGGCCTCTGCGTGCTAAAAATAGGCCGCGGGCACAGCTGCGCCCAAAAATAACCGCCCGAAGGCCGGGGCGCCAACTTCGTCCAGTGGAAATAGGGCCAAAAAACGGGTGGGCTATAGCCTTGGGGGGAGGGGCTGGCCCACTTCGTCCGCCCGACTCGGAATGGGGTGAGACTTTGCGAGCAGCCTCCGCGTGCCAAAAATAGGCCGCGGGCACTGCCGCACCAGAAATTAACCCCCCGAAGGTCGGCGCGCCCAAACCCCCCAGCGGAAAAATGGCCAAAAAACTTGTGGGCTATAGCCTTGGTGGGAGGGGCTGGCCAACTTCGTCCGCCGGACTCGGAATGGGGCGAGACTTTGCGAACGGCCTCTGCGTCCTAAAAATAGGCCATGGGCACAGCTGCGCCCAAAAATAACTGCCCGAAGGCCGGGGCGCCAAGTTCGTCCAGCGGAAAAATGGCCAAAAAACGGGTGGGCTATAGCCTTGGGGGGAGGGGCTGGCCCACTTCGTCCGCCGGCCCCGGAATGGGGCGAGACTTTGTGAACGGCCTCCGCGTACCAAAAATAGGCAGCGGGCGCAGCCGCGCCCAAAAATAACAGCACGAAGGTCGGGGCACCAAGTCCGTCCAGCGGAAAAATGGCCAAAAAACGGGTGGGCTATAGCCTTGGGGGGAGTGGCTGGCCAACTTCGTCCGCCGGACTCGGAATGGGGCGAGACTTTGCGAACGGCCTCCGCGTCCCAAAACTAGGCCGCGGGCACAGCCGCACCCAAAAATAACCCCCCGAAGGTCGGCGCGCCAAAACCCCCCAGCGGAAAAATGGCCAAAAAACGGGTGGGCTATAGCCTTGGGGGGAGGGGCTGGCCAACTTCGTCCTCCGGATTCAGAATAGGGCGAGACTTTGCGAGCGGCCTCCGCGTACCAAAAATAGGCCGCGGGCACAGCCGCGTACAAAAATAACTGCCCGAAGGGCGGGGCGCCAAGTTCGTCCAGCGGAAAAATGGCGAAAAAACGGGTGGGCTATAGCCTTTGGGGGAGGGGCTGGCCAACTTCGTCCGCGGACTAGGAATGGGGCAAGACTTTGCGAACGGCCTCTGCGTGCTAAAAATAGGCCACGGGCAAAGCTTCGCCAAAAAATAACCGCCCGAAGGCCGGGGTGCCAAGTTCGTCCAGTGGAAAAATGGCCAAAAAACGGGTGGGCTATGGCCTTGGGGGGAGGGGCTGGCCCACTTCGACCACCGGACTCGGAATGGGGAGAGAATTCGCGAGCGGCCTCCGCGTGCAAAAATAGGCCGCGGGCACAGCCGCGTCCAAAAATAACCGCCCGAAGGCCGGGGCGCCAAGTTCGTCCAGCGGAAAAATGGCCAAAAAACGGGTGGGCTATAGCCATGGGGGGAGGGGCTGGCCAACGTCGTCCGCCGGACTCGGAATGGGGCGAGACTTTTCGAGTGGCCTCCGCGTGCCAAAAATAGGCCGCGGTCATAGCCGCGCCCAAAAATAACCGCCCGAAGGCCGGGGCGCCGAGTTCGTCCAGCGGAAAAATGGCCAAAAAACGGGTGGGCTATAGCCTTGGGGGGAGGGGCTGGCCAACTTCGTCCGCCGGACTCGGAATGGGGCGAGAATTTGGGATTGGCCTCCGCGTGCCAAAACTAGGTCGCGGACACAGCCGCGCCCAAAAATAACCGCCCCAAGGCCGGGGCGCCCAGTTCGTCCAGTAGAAAAATGGCCAAAAAACGGCTGGCCAACTTCGTCCGCCGGACTAGGAATGGGGCAAGACTTTGCGAACGGCCTCTGTATGCTAAAAATAGGCCACGGGCAAAGCTGCGCCCAAAAATAACCGCCCGAAGGCCGGGGTGCCAAGTTCGTCCAGTGGAAAAATGGCCAAAAAACGGGTGGGCTATGGCCTTGGGGGGAGGGGCTGGCCAACTTCGTCCGCCGGACTCGGAATGGGGAGAGAATTCACGAGCGGCCTCCGCATGCAAAAAACAGGCCGCGGACACAGCCGCGTCCAAAAATAACCCCCCGAAGGTCGGCGCGCCCAAACCACCCAGCGGAAAAATGGCCAAAAAACGGGTGGGCTATAGCCTTGGGGGGAGGGGCTGGCCTACTTCGTCCGCCGGACTCGGAATGGGGCGAGACTTTGCGAGCGGCCTCCGCGTGCAAAAAATAGGCCGCGGACACAGCCGCATCCAAAAATAACCGCCCGAAGGCCGGGGCGCCAAGTTCGTCCAGCGGAAAAATGGCCAAAAAACGGGTGGGCTATAGCCATGGGGGGAGGGGCTGGCCAACGTCGTCCGCCGGACTCGGAATGGGGTGAGACTTTGTGAGCGGCCTCCGTGTGCCAAAAATAGGCCGCGGGCACAGCCGCACCCAAAAATAACCCCCCGAAGGTCGGCGCGCCCAAACCCCCCAGCGGAAAAATGGCCAAAAAATGGGTGGGCTACAGCCTTGGGTGGAGGGGCTGGCCGACTTCGTCCGCCGCACTCGGAATGGGGCGACACTATGCGAGCGGCCTCGGCGTGCTAAAAATAGGCCGCGGGCACAGCTGCGCCCAAAAATAACCGCCCGAAGGCCGGGGCGCCAAGTTCATCCAGCGGAAAAATGGCAAAAAAACGGGTGGGCTATAGCCTTGGGGGGAGGGGCTGGCCAACGTCGTCCGCCGGACTCAGAATGGGGCGAGACTTTGTGAGCGGCCTCCGCATGCCAAAAATAGGCCGCGCGCACAGCCATACCCAAAAATAACTGCCCAAAGTTCGTCCAGCGGAAATATGGCCAAAAAACGGGTGGGCTATAGCCTTGGGGGGAGGGGCTGGCCCACTTCGTCCGCCCGACTCGGAATGGGGTGAGACTTTGCGAGCAGCCTCCGCGTGCCAAAAATAGGCCGCGGGCACTGCCGCACCAGAAATTAACCCCCCGAAGGTCGGCGCGCCCAAACCCCCCAGCGGAAAAATGGCCAAAAAACTTGTGGGCTATAGCCTTGGTGGGAGGGGCTGGCCAACTTCGTCCGCCGGACCCGGAATGGGACGAGACTTTGTGAACGGCCTCCGCGTACCAAAAATAGGCCCTGGGCACAGCCGCGCCCCAAAATAACCGCCCGAAGGCCGGGGCGCCAAGTTCGTCCAGCGGAAAAATGGCCAAAAAACGGGTGGGCTATAGCCTTGGGGGGAGGGGCTGGCCCACTTCGTCCGCCGGACCCGGAATGGGACGAGACTTTGTGAACGGCCTCCGCGTACCAAAAATAGGCCGCGGGCGCAGCCGCGCCCAAAAATAACCGCACGAAGGTCGGGGCACCAAGTCCGTCCAGCGGAAAAATGGCCAAAAAACGGGTGGGCTATAGCCTTGGGGGGAGTGGCTGGCCAACTTCGTCCGCCGGACTCGGAATGGGGCGAGACTTTGCGAACGGCCTCCGCGTCCCAAAACTAGGTCGCGGGCACAGCCGCACCCAAAAATAACCCCCCGAAGGTCGGCGCGCCAAAACCCCCCAGCGGAAAAATGGCCAAAAAACGGGTGGGCTATAGCCTTGGGGGGAGGGGCTGGCCAACGTCGTCCGCCGGACTCAGAATGGGGCGAGACTTTGTGAGCGGCCTCCGCATGCCAAAAATAGGCCGCGCGCACAGCCATACCCAAAAATAACTGCCCAAAGTTCGTCCAGCGGAAATATGGCCAAAAAACGGGTGGGCTATAGCCTTGGGGGGAGGGGCTGGCCCACTTCGTCCGCCCGACTCGGAATGGGGTGAGACTTTGCGAGCAGCCTCCGCGTGCCAAAAATAGGCCGCGGGCACTGCCGCACCAGAAATTAACCCCCCGAAGGTCGGCGCGCCCAAACCCCCCAGCGGAAAAATGGCCAAAAAACTTGTGGGCTATAGCCTTGGTGGGAGGGGCTGGCCAACTTCGTCCGCCGGACTCGGAATGGGGCGAGACTTTGCGAACGGCCTCTGCGTCCTAAAAATAGGCCATGGGCACAGCTGCGCCCAAAAATAACCGCCCGAAGGCCGGGGCGCCAAGTTCGTCCAGCGGAAAAATGGCCAAAAAACGGGTGGGCTATAGCCTTGGGGGGAGGGGCTGGCCCACTTCGTCCGCCGGACCCGGAATGGGACGAGACTTTGTGAACGGCCTCCGCGTACCAAAAATAGGCCGCGGGCGCAGCCGCGCCCAAAAATAACCGCACGAAGGTCGGGGCACCAAGTCCGTCCAGCGGAAAAATGGCCAAAAAACGGGTGGGCTATAGCCTTGGGGGGAGTGGCTGGCCAACTTCGTCCGCCGGACTCGGAATGGGGCGAGACTTTGCGAACGGCCTCCGCGTCCCAAAACTAGGCCGCGGGCACAGCCGCACCCAAAAATAACCCCCCGAAGGTCGGCGCGCCAAAACCCCCCAGCGGAAAAATGGCCAAAAAACGGGTGGGCTATAGCCTTGGGGGGAGGGGCTGGCCAACTTCGTCCTCCGGATTCAGAATAGGGCGAGACTTTGCGAGCGGCCTCCGCGTACCAAAAATAGGCCGTGGGCACAGCCACGTACAAAAATAACTGCCCGAAGGGCGGGGCGCCAAGTTCGTCCAGCGGAAAAATGGCGAAAAAACGGGTGGGCTATAGCCTTTGGGGGAGGGGCTGGCCAACTTCGTCCGCCGGACTAGGAATGGGGCAAGACTTTGCGAACGGCCTCTGCGTGCTAAAAATAGGCCACGGGCAAAGCTTCGCCAAAAAATAACCGCCCGAAGGCCGGGGTGCCAAGTTCGTCCAGTGGAAAAATGGCCAAAAAACGGGTGGGCTATGGCCTTGGGGGGAGGGGCTGGCCCACTTCGACCGCCGGACTCGGAATGGGGAGAGAATTCGCGAGCGGCCTCCGCGTGCAAAAATAGGCCGCGGGCACAGCCGCGTCCAAAAATAACCGCCCGAAGGCCGGGGCGCCAAGTTCGTCCAGCGGAAAAATGGCCAAAAAACGGGTGGGCTATAGCCTTGGGGGGAGGGGCTGGCCAACGTCGTCCGCCGGACTCGGAATGGGGCGAGACTTTTCGAGTGGCCTCCGCGTGCCAAAAATAGGCCGCGGTCATAGCCGCGCCCAAAAATAACCGCCCGAAGGCCGGGGCGCCGAGTTCGTCCAGCGGAAAAATGGCCAAAAAACGGGTGGGCTATAGCCTTGGGGGGAGGGGCTGGCCAACTTCGTCCGCCGGACTCGGAATGGGGCGAGACTTTGCGAGCGGCCTCCGCGTGCAAAAAATAGGCCACGGACACAGCCGCATCCAAAAATAACCGCCCGAAGGCCGGGGCGCCAAGTTCGTCCAGCGGAAAAATGGCCAAAAAACGGGTGGGCTATAGCCTTGGGGGTAGGGGCTGGCCGACTTCGTCCGCCGGACTCGGAATGGGGCAAGACTTTGCGAACGGTCTCCGCGTGCCAAAAGTAGGCCCCAGGCACAGCCGTGCCTAAAAATAACCACCCGAAGGCCGGGGCGCCGAGTTCGTCCAGCGGAAAAATGGCCAAAAAACGGGTGGGCTATAGCCTTGGGGGGAGGGGCTGGCCGACTTCGTCCGCCGGACTCGGAATGGGGCGAGAATTTGTGAGTGGCCTCCGCATGCCAAAACTAGGTCGCGGACACAGCCACGCCCAAAAATAACCGCCCCAAGGCCGGGGCGCCCAGTTCGTCCAGTGGAAAAATGGCCAAAAAACGGGTGGGCTATAGCCTTGGGGGGAGGGGCTGGCCAACGTCGTCCGCCGGACTCGGAATGGGGCGAGACTTTGCGAGCGGCCTCCGCGTGCCAAAAATAGGCCGCGGGCATAGCCGCGCCCAAAAATAACCGCCCGAAGGCTGGGGCACCAAGTCCGTCCAGCGGAAAAATGGCCAAAAAAAGGGTGGGCTATAGCCTTGGGGGTAGGGGCTGGCCGACTTCGTCCGCCGGACTCGGAATGGGGCAAGACTTTGCGAACGGTCTCCGCGTGCCAAAAGTAGGCCCCAGGCACAGCCGCGCCTAAAAATAACCACCCGAAGGCCGGGGCGCCGAGTTCGTCCAGCGGAAAAATGGCCAAAAAACGGGTGGGCTATAGCCTTGGGGGGAGGGGCTGGCCGACTTCGTCCGCCGGACTCGGAATGGGGCGAGAATTTGTGAGTGGCCTCCGCGTGCCAAAACTAGGTCGCGGACACAGCCACGCCTGGGGAAAAACCCCGCCCCAAGGCCGGGGCGCCCAGTTCGTCCAGTGGAAAAATGGCCAAAAAACGGGTGGGCTATAGCCTTGGGGGGAGGGGCTGGCCAACTTCGTCCGCCCGACTCGGAATGGGGTGAGACTTTGTGAGCGGCCTCCGTGTGCCAAAAATAGGCCGCGGGCACAGCCGCACCCAAAAATAACCCCCCGAAGGTCGGCGCGCCCAAACCCCCCAGCGGAAAAATGGCCAAAAAATGGGTGGGCTACAGCCTTGGGTGGAGGGGCTGGCCGACTTCGTCCGCCGCACTCGGAATGGGGCGACACTGTGCGAGCGGCCTCGGCGTGCTAAAAATAGGCCGCGGGCACAGCCACGTACAAAAATAACTGCCCGAAGGGCGGGGCGCCAAGTTCGTCCAGCGGAAAAATGGCGAAAAAACGGGTGGGCTATAGCCTTTGGGGGAGGGGCTGGCCAACTTCGTCCGCCGGACTAGGAATGGGGCAAGACTTTGCGAACGGCCTCTGCGTGCTAAAAATAGGCCACGGGCAAAGCTTCGCCAAAAAATAACCGCCCGAAGGCCGGGGTGCCAAGTTCGTCCAGTGGAAAAATGGCCAAAAAACGGGTGGGCTATGGCCTTGGGGGGAGGGGCTGGCCCACTTCGACCGCCGGACTCGGAATGGGGAGAGAATTCGCGAGCGGCCTCCGCGTGCAAAAATAGGCCGCGGGCACAGCCGCGTCCAAAAATAACCGCCCGAAGGCCGGGGCGCCAAGTTCGTCCAGCGGAAAAATGGCCAAAAAACGGGTGGGCTATAGCCATGGGGGGAGGGGCTGGCCAACGTCGTCCGCCGGACTCGGAATGGGGCGAGACTTTTCGAGTGGCCTCCGCGTGCCAAAAATAGGCCGCGGTCATAGCCGCGCCCAAAAATAACCGCCCGAAGGCCGGGGCGCCAAGTTCGTCCAGCGGAAAAATGGCCAAAAAACGGGTGGGCTATAGCCTTGGGGGGAGGGGCTGGCCAACTTCGTCCGCCGGACTCGGAATGGGGCGAGACTTTGCGAGCGGCCTCCGCGTGCAAAAAATAGGCCGCGGACACAGCCGCATCCAAAAATAACCGCCCGAAGGCCGGGGCGCCAAGTTCGTCCAGCGGAAAAATGGCCAAAAAACGGGTGGGCTATAGCCATGGGGGGAGGGGCTGGCCAACGTCGTCCGCCGGACTCGGAATGGGGCGAGACTTTGCGAGCGGCCTCCGCGTGCCAAAAATAGGCCGCGGGCATAGCCGCGCCCAAAAATAACCGCCCGAAGGCTGGGGCACCAAGTCCGTCCAGCGGAAAAATGGCCAAAAAAAGGGTGGGCTATAGCCTTGGGGGTAGGGGCTGGCCGACTTCGTCCGCCGGACTCGGAATGGGGCAAGACTTTGCGAACGGTCTCCGCGTGCCAAAAGTAGGCCCCAGGCACAGCCGTGCCTAAAAATAACCACCCGAAGGCCGGGGCGCCGAGTTCGTCCAGCGGAAAAATGGCCAAAAAACGGGTGGGCTATAGCCTTGGGGGGAGGGGCTGGCCGACTTCGTCCGCCGGACTCGGAATGGGGCGAGAATTTGTGAGTGGCCTCCGCATGCCAAAACTAGGTCGCGGACACAGCCACGCCCAAAAATAACCTCCCCAAGGCCGGGGCGCCCAGTTCGTCCAGTGGAAAAATGGCCAAAAACGGGTGGGCTATAGCCTTGGGGGAGGGGCTGGCCAACGTCGTCCGCGGACTCGGAATGGGGCGAGACTTTGCGAGCGGCCTCCAGCGTGCCAAAAATAGGCCGCGGGCATAGCCGCGCCCAAAAATAACCGCCCGAAGGCTGGGGCACCAAGTCCGTCCAGCGGAAAAATGGCCAAAAAAAGGGTGGGCTATAGCCTTGGGGGTAGGGGCTGGCCGACTTCGTCCGCCGGACTCGGAATGGGGCAAGACTTTGCGAACGGTCTCCGCGTGCCAAAAGTAGGCCCCAGGCACAGCTGTGCCTAAAAATAACCACCCGAAGGCCGGGGCGCCGAGTTCGTCCAGCGGAAAAATGGCCAAAAAACGGGTGGGCTATAGCCTTGGGGGGAGGGGCTGGCCGACTTCGTCCGCCGGACTCGGAATGGGGCGAGAATTTGTGAGTGGCCTCCGCGTGCCAAAACTAGGTCGCGGACACAGCCACGCCCAAAAATAACCGCCCCAAGGCCGGGGCGCCCAGTTCGTCCAGTGGAAAAATGGCCAAAAAACGGGTGGGCTATAGCCTTGGGGGGAGGGGCTGGCCAACTTCGTCCGCCCGACTCGGAATGGGGTGAGACTTTGTGAGCGGCCTCCGTGTGCCAAAAATAGGCCGCGGGCACAGCCGCACCCAAAAATAACCCCCCGAAGGTCGGCGCGCCCAAACCCCCCAGCGGAAAAATGGCCAAAAAATGGGTGGGCTACAGCCTTGGGTGGAGGGGCTGGCCGACTTCGTCCGCCGCACTCGGAATGGGGCGACACTGTGCGAGCGGCCTCGGCGTGCTAAAAATAGGCCGCGGGCACAGCTGCGCCCAAAAATAACCGCCCGAAGGCCGGGGCGCCAAGTTCATCCAGCGGAAAAATGGCAAAAAAACGGGTGGGCTATAGCCTTGGGGGGAGGGGCTGGCCAACGTCGTCCGCCGGACTCAGAATGGGGCGAGACTTTGTGAGCGGCCTCCGCGTGCCAAAAATAGGCCGCGCGCACAGCCATACCCAAAAATAACTGCCCAAAGTTCGTCCAGCGGAAATATGGCCAAAAAACGGGTGGGCTATAGCCTTGGGGGGAGGGGCTGGCCAACTTCGTCCGCCGGACTCGGAATGGGTCGAGACTTTGCGAGCGGTCTCCGCGTGCCAAAAATAGGCCCCGGGCACAGCCGCGCCCAAAAATAACCGTCCGAAGGCCGGGGCGCCAAGTTCGTCCAGCGGAAAAATGGCCAAAAAACGGGTGGGCTATAGCCTTGAGGGGAGGGGCTGGCCAACTTCATCCGCCGGACTCGTAATGGGACGAGACTTTGTGAGCGGCCTCCGCATACCAAAAATTGGCCGAGGCCACAGCCGTGCCCAAAAATAATCCCCCGAAGGCCGGGGCGCCAAGTTCGTCCAGCGGAAAAATGGCCAAAAAACGGGTGGGCTATAGCCATGGGGGGAGGGGCTGGCCCACGTCGTCCGCCAGACTCGGAATGGGGCGAGACTTTGCGAGCGGCCTCCGCGTGCCAAAAATAGGCCGCGGGCACAGCCGCGCCCAAAAATAACTGCCCGAAGGCTGGCGCGCCAAGTTCGTCCAGCGGAAAAATGGCCAAAAAACGGGTGGGCTATAGGCTTGAGGGGAGCGGCTGGCCAACTTCGTCCGCCGGACTCGGAATGGCGCGAGACTTTGCGAGCGGACTCCACGTGCCAAAAATAGGCCGCGCGCACAGCCATACCCAAAAATAACTGCCCGAAGTTCGTCCAGCGGAAATATGGCCAAAAAACGGGTGGGCTATAGCCTTGGGGGGAGGGGCTGGCCAACTTCGTCCGCCGGACTCGGAATGGGGCGAGACTTTGCGAGCGGCCTCCGCGTACTAAAAATAGGCCGCGCGCACAGCCATACCAAAAAATAACTGCCCGAAGTTCGTCCAGCGGAAATATGGCCAAAAAACGGGTGGGCTATAGCCTTGGGGGGAGGGGCTGGCCAACTTCGTCCGCCGGACTCGGAATGGGGCGAGACTTTGCGAGCGGCCTTCGCGTGCCAAAAATAGGCCGCGGGCACAGCCGTACCCAAAAATAACCGCCCGAAGGATGGGGCGCCAAGTTCGTCCAGCAGAAAAATGGCCAAAAAACGGGTGGGCTATAGCCTTGGGGGGAGGGGCTGGCCCACTTCGTCCGCCGGACTTGGAATGGGGTGAGACTTTGAAGGCGGCCTCCGCGTGCCAAAAATAGGCCTCGGGCACAGCCGCACCCAAAAAGCCTCCCGAAGGCCGGGCGGCAATTTCGTCCAGCGGAAAAATGGCCAAAAAACGGATGGGCTATAGCCTTGAGGGGAGGGGCTGGCCAACTTTGTCCGCCGGACTCGGAATGGGTCGAGACTTTGCTAGCGGCCTCCACGTGCCAAAAATAGGCCGCGCGCACAGCCGCACCCAAAAATAACCGCCCGAAGTTCGTCCAACGGAAAAATGCCCAAAAAACGGGTGGGCTATAGCCTTGGGGGGAGGGGCTGGCCAACTTCGTCCGCCGGACTCGGAATGGGTCGAGACTTTGCGAGCGGCCTCCGCATGCCAAAAATAGGCCCCGGGCACAGCCGCGCCCAAAAATAACCGCCCGAAGGCCGGGGCGCCAAGTTCATCCAGCGGAAAAATGGCCAAAAAACGGGTGGGCTATAGCCTTGAGGGGAGGGGCTGGCCCACTTCGTCCGCCGGACTCGGAATGGGTCGAGACTTTGCGAGCGGCCTCCGCATGCCAAAAATAGGCCCCGGGCACAGCCGCGCCCAAAAATAACCGCCCGAAGGCCGGGGCGCCAAGTTCATCCAGCGGAAAAATGGCCAAAAAACGGGTGGGCTATAGCCTTGAGGGGAGGGGCTGGCCCACTTCGTCCGCCGGACTCGGAATGGGGCGAGACTTTGCGAGCGGCCTCCGCATGCCAAAAATAGGCCGAGGGCACAGCCGCGCCCAAAAATAACCGCCCGAAGGCCGGGACGCCAAGTTCGTCCAGCGGAAAAAGGCCACAAAAACGGGTGGGCTATAGCCTTGGGGGGTGGGGCTGGCCAACATCGTCCGCCGGACTCGGAATGGCACGAGACTTTGCGAGGCACCTCCGTGTGTCAACAATAGGCCGCGGGCACAGCCGCGCCCAAAAATACCCGCCCGAAGGCCGGGGCGCCAAGTTCGTCCAGCGGAAAACGGCCACAAAAACGGGTGGGCTATAGCCTTGGGCGGTGGGGCTGGCCTACTTCGTCCGCCGGACTCGGAATGGCACGAGACGTTGCGAGGGGCCTCCATGTGCCCAAAATAGGCTGCGGGCACAGCCGCGGCCAAAAACAACCGCCCGAAGGCCGGGGCGCCAAGTTCGTCCAGCGGAAAAAGGCCACAAAAACGGGTGGGCTATAGCCTTGGGGGGTGGGGCTGGCCGACTTCGTCCGCCGGACTCGGAATGGCACGAGACTTTGCGAGGGCCCTCCGTGTGCCAAAAATAGGCCGTGCGCACAGTCGCGCCCAAAAAAAACCGCCCGAAGGCGGGGCGCCAAGTTCGTCCAGCGGAAAAATGGCCAAAAAACGGGTGGCCTATAGCCTTGGGGGGAGGGGCTGGCCAACTTCGTCCGCCGGACTCGGAATGGGGCGAGACTTTGCGAGCGGCCTCCGCGTACTAAAAATAGGCCGCGCGCACAGCCATACCAAAAAATAACTGCCCGAAGTTCGTCCAGCGGAAATATGGCCAAAAAACGGGTGGGCTATAGCCTTGGGGGGAGGGGCTGGCCAACTTCGTCCGCCGGACTCGGAATGGGGCGAGACTTTGCGAGCGGCCTTCGCGTGCCAAAAATAGGCCGCGGGCACAGCCGTACCCAAAAATAACCGCCCGAAGGATGGGGCGCCAAGTTCGTCCAGCAGAAAAATGGCCAAAAAACGGGTGGGCTATAGCCTTGGGGGGAGGGGCTGGCCCACTTCGTCCGCCGGACTTGGAATGGGGTGAGACTTTGAAGGCGGCCTCCGCGTGCCAAAAATAGGCCTCGGGCACAGCCGCGCCCAAAAAAAGCCTCCCGAAGGCCGGGGCGCCAAGTTCGTCCAGCGGAAAAATGGCCAAAAAACGGATGGGCTATAGCCTTGAGGGGAGGGGCTGGCCAACTTTGTCCGCCGGACTCGGAATGGGTCGAGACTTTGCTAGCGGCCTCCACGTGCCAAAAATAGGCCGCGCGCACAGCCGCACCCAAAAATAACCGCCCGAAGTTCGTCCAACGGAAAAATGCCCAAAAAACGGGTGGGCTATAGCCTTGGGGGGAGGGGCTGGCCAACTTCGTCCGCCGGACTCGGAATGTGGCGAGACTTTGCGAGCGGCCTCCACATGTCAAAAATAGGCGGCGCGCATGGCCGCGGCCAAAAATAACTGCCCGAAGTTCGTCCAGCGGAAAAATGGCCAAAAAACGGGTGGGCTATAGCCTTGGGGGGAGGGTCTGGCCCACTTCGTCCGCCGGACTCGGAATGGGTCGAGACTTTGGGATCGGCCTCCGCGTGCCAAAAATGGGCCCCGGGCACAGCCTCGCCCAAAAATAACTGCCCGAAGGCCGGGGCGCCAAGTTCGTCCAGCGGAAAAATGGCCAAAAAACGGGTGGGCTATAGCCTTGAGGGGAGGGGCTGGCCCACTTCGTCCGCCGGACTCGGAATGGGGCGAGACTTTGCGAGCGGCCTCCGCATGCCAAAAATAGGCCGAGGGCACAGCCGCGCCCAAAATAACCGCCCGAAGGCCGGGACGCCAAGTTCGTCCAGCGGAAAAAGGCCACAAAAACGGGTGGGCTATAGCCTTGGGGGGTGGGGCTGGCCAACATCGTCCGCCGGACTCGGAATGGCACGAGACTTTGCGAGGCACCTCCGTGTGTCAACAATAGGCCGCGGGCACAGCCGCGCCCAAAAATACCCGCCCGAAGGCCGGGGCGCCAAGTTCGTCCAGCGGAAAACGGCCACAAAAACGGGTGGGCTATAGCCTTGGGCGGTGGGGCTGGCCTACTTCGTCCGCCGGACTCGGAATGGCACGAGACGTTGCGAGGGGCCTCCATGTGCCCAAAATAGGCTGCGGGCACAGCCGCGGCCAAAAACAACCGCCCGAAGGCCGGGGCGCCAAGTTCGTCCAGCGGAAAAAGGCCACAAAAACGGGTGGGCTATAGCCTTGGGGGTTGGGGCTGGCCGACTACGACCGCCGGAATCGGAATGGCACGAGACTTTGCGAGGGCCCTCCGTGTGCCAAAAATAGGCCGTGCGCACAGTCGCGCCCAAAAAAAACCGCCCGAAGGCGGGGCGCCAAGTTCGTCCAGCGGAAAAATGGCCAAAAAACGGGTGGCCTATAGCCTTGGGGGGAGGGGCTGGCCGACTTCGTCCGCCGGTCTCGGAATGGGGCGAGACTTTGCGAGCGGCCTCCGCTTGCCAAAAATAGGCCGCGGGCACAGCCGCGCCCAAAAATAACCCCCCGAAGGCCTGGGCGCCATGTTCGTCCAGCGGAAAAATGGCCAAAAAACGGGTGGCCTATAGCCTTGGGGGTAGGGGCTGGCCAACTTCGTCCGCCGGACTCGGATTGGGGAGAGACGTTGGGCGCGGCCTCCGCATGCCAAAAATAGGTCGCGGGCACAGCCGCACCCAAAATTAACCGCCCGAAGTTCGACGCGCCCAATCCCCCCTGTGGAAAAATGCCCAAAAAACGGGTGGGCTATAGCCTTGGGGGGAGGGGCTGGCCGACTTCGTCCGCCGGACTCGGAATGGGGCGAGACTTTGGGAGCGGCCTCCGTGTGCCGAAAATAGGCCACGGGCACAGCCACGCCCAAAAATAACCGCCCGAAGGTTGGCGCGCCCAAACCCCCCAGCGGAAAAATGGCGAAAAAACGGGTGGGCTATAGCCTCGGGGAGGGGCTGGCCAACTTCATCCGCCGGACTCGGAATGGGGCGAGACTTTGCGAGCGGCCTCCGCATGCCAAAAATAGGCCGCGGGCACAGCCGCGCCCAAAAATAACCGCCCGAAGGTCGTTGCTCCCAAACCCCCCAGCGGAAAAATGGCCAAAAAACGGGTGGGCTATAGCCTTTGGGGGAGGGGCTGGCCGACTTCGTCCGCCGGACTCGGAATGGGGCGAGACTTTGTGCGCAGCCTCCGCGAGCCAAAAATTGGTCACAGGCACAGCCGCGCCCAAAATTAACCGCCCGAAGGTTGGCGCGCCCAATCCCCACCGCGGAAAAATGGCCAAAAAACGGGTGGGCTATAGCCTTGGTGGGATGGCCTGGCCAACTTCGTCCGCCGGACTCGGAATGGGGCGACACTCTTCGAGCGGCTCTGCATGCCAAAAATAGGCCGCGGGCACAGCCGCGCCCAAAAATTCCCCCCCGAAGGTCGTTGCTCCCAAACCCCCCAGCGGAAAAATGGCCAAAAAACGGGTGGGCTATAGCCTTGGGGGGAGGGGCTGGCCCACTTCGTCCGCCGGACTCGGAATGGCGCGAGACTTTGCGAGCGGCCTCCGTGTGCCAAAAATAGGCCCCGGGCACAGCCGCGCCCAAAAATAACCGCCCGAAGGCCGGGGCGCCAAGTTCGTCCGGCGGAAAAAGGCCACAAAAACGGGTGGGCTATAGCCTTGGGGGGTGGGGCTGGCCAACTTCGTCCGCCGGACTCGGAATGGCGCGAGACTTTGCGAGCGGCCTCCGTGTGCCAAAAATAGGCCCCGGGCACAGCCGCGCCCAAAAATAACCGCCCGAAGGCCGCGGCGCCAAGTTCGTCCAGCGGAAAAAGGCCACAAAAACGGGTGGGCTATATCCTTGGGGGGTGGGGCTGGCCCACTTCGTCCGCCGGACTCGGAATGGCGCGAGACTTTGGGAGTGGCCTCCGTGTGCCAAAGGTAGGCCCCGGGCACAGCCGCGCCCAAAAATAACCGCCCGAAGGCGGGGTCGCCAAGTTCTTCCAGCGGAAAAAGGCCACAAAAACGGGTGGGCTATAGCCTTGGGGGGTGGGGCTGGCCAACTTCGTCCGCCGGACTCGGAATGGCGCGAGACTTTGCGAGTGGCCTCCGTGTGCCAAAAATAGGCCCCGGGTACAGCCGCGCCCAAAAATAACCGCCCGAAGGCCGGGGCGCCAAGTTCTTCCAGCGGAAAAAGGCCACAAAAACGGGTGGGCTATAGCCTTGGGGGGTGGGGCGGGCCAACTTCGTCCGCCGGACCCGGAATGGCGCGAGACTTTACGAACGGCTTGCGTGTGCCAAAAATAGGCCCCGGGCACAGCCGCGCCCAAAAATAACCTCCCGAAGTCCGGGGCGCCAAGTTCGTCCAGCGGAAAAAGGCCACAAAAACGGGTGGGCTATAGCCTTGGGGGGTGGGGCTGGCCAACTTCGTCCGCCGGACTCGGAATGGCGCGAGACTTTGGGAGCGGCCTCCATAAGCTAAAAATAGGGCCCGGGCACAGCCTCGCCCAAAATAACCGCCCGAAGGCCGGGGCGCCAAGTTCGTCCAGCGGAACAAGGCCACAAAAACGGGTGGGCTATAGCCTTGAGGGGTGGGGCTGGCCGACTTCGTCCGCCGGACTCGGAATGGCGCGAGACTTTGCGAGCGGCCGCCGTGTGCGAAAAATAGGCCCCGGGCACAGCCGCGCCCAAAAATAACTGCCCGAAGGCCGCGGCGCCAAGTTCGTCCAGCGGAAAAAGGCCACAAAAACGGGTGGGCTATAGCCTTGGGGGGTGGGGCTGGCCGTCTTCGTCCGCCGGACTCGGAATGGCGTGAGACCTTGCGAGCGGCCTCCGTGTACCAAAAATCGGCCCCGGGCAAAGCCGCGCCCAAAAATAACCGCCCGAAGGCCGGGGCGCCAAGTTCGTCCAGCGGAAAAAGGCCACAAAAACGGGTGGGCTATAGCCTTGGGGGGTGGGGCTGGCCAACTTCGTCCGCCGGACTCGGAATGGCGTGAGACTTTGGGAGCGGCCTCCGGGTGCCAAAAATAGGCCCCGGGCACAGCCGCGCCCAAAAATAGCCGCCCGAAGGCCGGGGCGCCAAGTTCGTCCAGCGGAAAAAGGCCACAAAAACGGGTGGGCCATAGCCTTGGGGGGTGGGGCTGGCCAACTTCGTCCGCCGGACTCGGAATGGCGCGAGCCTTTGCGAGGCACCTCCATGTGCCAAAAATAGGATGCGGGCACTGCCGCGCCAAAAATACCCGTCCGAAGGCCGCGGCGCCAAGTTCGTCCAGCGGAAAAAGGCCACAAAAACGGGTGGGCTATAGCCTTGGGGGGTGGGGCTGGCCCACTTCGTCCGCCGGATTGGGAATGGCGAGAGACTTTGCGAGGCACCTCCGTGTTCCAAAAATAGGCCGCGGGCACAGCCGCGCCCAAAAATACCCGCCCGAAGGCCGGGGCGCCAAGTTCGTCCAGCGGAAAAAGGCCACAAAAACGGGTGGGCTATAGCCTTGGGGGGTGGGGCTGGCCAACTTCGTCCGCCGGACTCGGAATGGCGCGAGACTTTGTGAGGCACCTCCGTGTGCCAAAAATAGGCCGCGGGCACAGCCGCCCCCAAAAATACCCGCCCGAAGGCCGCGGCGCCAAGTTCGTCCAGCGGAAAAAGGCCACAAAAACGGTGGGCTATAGCCTTGGGTGGTGGGGCTGGCTAACTTCGTCCGCCGGACTCGGAATGGCGCCAGACATTGCGAGGCACCTCCGTGTGCCAAAAATAGGCCGCGGGCACAGCCTCGCCCAAAACTACCCGCCCGAAGGCCGCGGTGCCAAGTTCGTCCAGCGGAAAAAGGCCACAAAAACGGGTGGGCTATAGCCTTGGGGGGTGGGGCCGGCCAACTTCATCCGCCAGACTCGGAATGGCTCGAGACTTTGCGAGGCGCCTCCGTATGCCAAAAATAGGCTACGGGCACAGCCGCGCCTAAAAATACCCGCCCGAAGGCCGCGGCGCCAAGTTCGTCCAGCGGAAAAAGGCCACAAAAACGGTGGGCTATAGCCTTGGGTGGTGGGGCTGGCCAACTTCGTCCGCCGGATTCGGAATGGCGCGAGACTTTGCGATGCGCCTCCTTGTACCAAAAATAGGCCGCGGGCACAGCCGCGCCCAAAAATACCCACTCGAAGGCCGCGGCGCCAAGTTCGTCCAGCGGAAAAAGGCCACAAAAACGGGTGGGCTATAGCCTTGGGGGGTGGGGCTGGCCGACTTCGTCCGCCGGACTCGGAATAGCGTGAGATTTTGCGAGGCACCTCCGTGTGCCAAAAATAGGTCGCGGGCACAGCCGCGCCCAAAGATACCCGCCCGAAGGCCGCATCGCCAAGTTCGTCCAGCGGAAAAAGGCCACAAAAACGGGTGGGCTATAGCCTTGGGGGGTGGGGCTGGCCAACTTCGTCCGCGGAACTCGGAATGGCACTAGACTCTGCGAGGCGCATCCGGGTGCCAAAAATAGGCCGCGGGCACAGCCGTCCCCAAAAATACCCGCCCGAAGGCCGCGGCGCCAAGTTCGTCCAGCGGAAAAAGGCTACAAAAACGAGTGGGCTATAGCCTTGGGGGGTCTGGCTGGCCAACTTCGTCCGCCGGACTCGGAATGGCGCGAGACTTTGCGAGGCACCTCCGTGTGCCAAAAATAGGCCGCGGGCACAGCCGCGTAAAAAAATATCCGCCCGAAGGCCGCAGCGCCAAGTTCGTCCAGCGGAAAAAGGCCACAAAAACGGGTGGGCTATAGCCTTGGGGGGTGGGGCTGGCCAACTTCGTCCGCCGGACTCGGAATGGCGCGCGACTTTGCGAGGTGCCTCCGTGTGCCAAAAATAGGCCGCGGGCACAGCAACGCCCAAAAATACCTGCCCGAAGGCCGCGGCGCCAAGTTCGTCCAGCGGAAAAAGGCCACAAAAACGGGTGGGCTATAGCCTTGGGGGGTGGGGCTGGCCGACTTCGTCCGCCGCACTCGGAATGGCGCGAGACTTTGCGAGGCACTTCCGTGTGCCAAAAATAGGCGGCGGGCACAGCCGCGCTCAAAAATACCCGACCGAAGGCCGCGGCGCCAAGTTTGTCCAGCAGAAAAACGCCACAAAAACGGGTGGGCTATAGCCTTAGGGGGTGGGGCTGGCCAACTTCGTACGCCGGACTCGGAATGGCGCGAGACTTTGCGAGGCACCTCCGTGTGCCAAAAATAGGCCGCGGACACAGCCGCGGCCAAAAATACCAGCCCGAAGGCCGCGTCGCCAAGTTCGTCCAGCGGAAAAAGGCCACAAAAACGGGTGGGCTATAGCCTTGGGGGGTGGGGCTGGCCGACTTCGTCCGCCGGACTCGGAATGGCGCGAGACTTTGTGAGCATCCTCCGTGTGCTAAAACTACGTCCCAGGCACAGCCGTACCCAAAAATAACCGCCCGAAAGCTGCGGCGCCAAGTTTGTCCAGCGGAAAAAGGCCACAAAAACGGGTGGGCTATAGCCTTGGCGGGTGGGGCTGGCCAATTTCGTCCGCCGGACTCGGAATGGCGCGAGACTTTGCGAGGCGCCTCCGTGTACCAAAAATAGGCTGCGGGCACAGCCGCACCCAAAAATAACCGCCCGAAGGCCGGGGCGCCAAGTTCGTCCAGCGGAAAAAGGCCACAAAAACGGGTGGGCTATAGCCTTGGGGGGTGGGGCTGGCCAACTTCGTCCGCCGGACTCGGAATGGCGTGAGACTTTGGGAGCGGCCTCCGGGTGCCAAAAATAGGCCCCGGGCACAGCCGCGCCCAAAAATAGCCGCCCGAAGGCCGGGGCGCCAAGTTCGTCCAGCGGAAAAAGGCCACAAAAACGGGTGGGCCATAGCCTTGGGGGGTGGGGCTGGCCAACTTCGTCCGCCGGACTCGGAATGGCGCGAGCCTTTGCGAGGCACCTCCATGTGCCAAAAATAGGATGCGGGCACTGCCGCGCCAAAAATACCCGTCCGAAGGCCGCGGCGCCAAGTTCGTCCAGCGGAAAAAGGCCACAAAAAAGGGTGGGCTATAGCCTTGGGGGGTGGGGCTGGCCAACTTCGTCCGCCGGACTCGGAATGGCGCGAGACTTTGCGAGCGGCCTCCGTGTGCCAAAAATAGGCCCCGGGCACAGCCGCACCAAAAAATAACGGCCCGAAGGCCGGGGCGCCAAGTTCGTCCAGCGGAAAAAAGGACACAAAAACGGGTGAGCCATGGCCTTGGGGGGTGGGGCTGGCCAACTTCGTCCGCCGGACTCGGAATGGCGCGAGACTTTGCGAGGCGCCTCCGTGTGCCAAAAATAGGCCGCGGGCACAGCCGCGCCCATAAATACAAGCCCGAAGGTCGCGGCGCCAAGTTCGTCCAGCGGAAAAAGGCCACAAAAACAGGTGGGCTACAGCCTTGGGGGGTGGGGCCGGCCAACTTCATCCGCCAGACTCGGAATGGCGCGAGACTTTGCGAGGCGCCTCCGTGTGCCAAAAATAGGCCGCGGGCACAGCCGCGCCCAAAAATACCCGCCCGAAGGCCGCGGTGCCTAGTTCGTCCAGCGGAAAACGGCCACAAAAACGGGTGCGCTATAGCCTTGGGGGGTGAGGCTGGCCAACATCGTCTTCCGGACTCGGAATGGCGCGAGACTTTGCGAGGCACCTCCGTGTGCCAAAAATAGGCCGCGGCCACAGCCGCGCCCAAAAATACCCGCCCGAAGGCCGGGGCGCCAAGTTCGTCCAGCGGAAAAAGGCCACAAAAACGGGTGGGCTATAGCCTTGGGGGGTGGGGCTGGCCAACTTCGTCCGCCGGACTCGGAATGGCGCGAGCCTTTGCGAGGCGCCTCCGTGTGCCAAAAATAGGACGCGGGCACAGCCGCGCCCAAAAATAAGCGCCCAAAGATCGTGGGACCAAAACCCCCCAGCGTAAAAATGGCCAAAAAACGGGTGGGCTATAGCCTTGGTGGGGGGCGCTGGCGAAGTTCGTCCGCCGGACTCGGAATGGGGCGAGACTTTGCGAGGGGCCTTGGCTTGCCAAAAAGAAGCCGCGGGCAAAGCCGTACCCAAAAAATAAGCGCCCTAAGTTCGTGGTTCCAAAACCCCCCAGCGGAAAAATGGCCAAAAAACGGGTGGGCTATAGCCTTGGTGGGGGGCGCGGGCGTAGTTCGTGCGCCGGACTCGGAATGGGGCGAGACTTTGCGAGGGGCCTTGGCTTGCCAAAAAGAAGCCGCGGGAAAGCCGCACCCAAAAATAAGTGCCCGAAGGCCGTGGTGCCAAAACACCCCAGCGGAAAAATGGCCAAAAAACGGGTGGGCTATAGCCTTGGTGGGGGGCGCGGAAAAGTTCGTCCGCCCGACTTGGAATGGGGCCAGACTTTGAGAGGGGCCTCGGGCTGCCAAAAATAAGCCGCGGGCTAAGCCGCGCCCAAAATTAAGCTCCCGAAGATCGTGGTGCGAAAACCCCCCAGCGGAAAAATGGCCAAAAAACGGGTGGGCTATAGCCTTGGTGGGGGGCGCGGCGAAGTTCATCTGCCGGACTCGGAATGGGGCGAGACTTTGCGAGGGGCCTCGGGGTGCCAAAAATAAGCTGCGGCCAAAGCCGCGCCCAAAAATAAGCACCCGAATATCGTGGTGCCAAAACCCCCCAGCGGAAAAATGGCCAAAAAACGGGTTGGCTATAGCCTTGGTGGGGGGCGCTAGCGAAGTTCGTCCGCCGGACTCGGAATGGGGCGAGACTTTGCGAGGGGCCTCGGGGTACCAAAAATAAGCCGTGGACAAATACGCGGCCAAAAATAATCTCCCGAAGATCGTGGTGCCAAAACCCCCAGCGGAAAAATGGCCAAAAAACGGGTGGGCTATAGCCTTGGTGGGGGGCGCGGGCGAAGTTCATCCGCCGGACACGGAATGGGGCGAGACTTTGCGAGGGGCCTCGGGGTACCAAAAATAAGCCGCAGGCAAAGCCGCGCCCAAAAATAAGCGCCCAAAGATCGTGGGACCAAAACCCCCCAGCGTAAAAATGGCCAAAAAACGGGTGGGTTATAGCCTTGGTGGGGGGCGCTGGCGAAGTTCGTCCGCCGGACTCGGAATGGGGCGAGACTTTGCGAGGGGCCTCGGGGTACCAAAAATAAGCTGCGGGCAAAGCCTCGCGCAAAAATAAGCGCCCAAAGATCGTGGTGCCAAAACCCCGCAGCGGAAAAATGGCCAAAAAACGGGTGGGCTATAGCCTTGGTGGGGGGCGCGGCGAAGTTCGTCTGCCCGACTCGGACTGGGGCGAGACTTTGCGAGGGGCCTCGGGGTGCCAAAAATAAGCCGCGGGCTAAGCCGCGCCCAAAAATAAGCGCCCGAAGATCGTGATGCCAAAACCCCCCAGTGGAAAAATGGGCAAAAAACGGGTGGGCTATAGCCTTGGTGGGGGGCGCGGCGAAGTTCGTCCGCCCGACTCAGAATGCGGCGAGACTTTGCGAGGGGCCTCGGGCTGCCAAAAATAAGCCGCGGGCTAAGCCGCGCCCAAAAATAAGCTCCCGAAGATCGTGGTGCGAAAACCCCCCAGCGGAAAAATGGCCAAAAAACGGGTGGGCTATAGCCTTGGTGGGGGGCGCGGCGAAGTTCATCCGCCGGACTCGGAATGGGGCGAGACTTTGCGTGGGGCCTCAGGGTGCCAAAAATAAGCCGCGGGCAAAGCCGCGCTCAAAAATAAGTACCCGAATATCGTGGTGCCAAAACCCCCAGCGGAAAAATGGCCAAAAAACGGGTGGGCTATAGCCTTGGTAGGGGGCGCTGGCGAAGTTCGCCCGCCGGACTCAGAATGGGGCGAGACTTTGCGAGGGGCCTCGGGGTGCGAAAAATAAGCCGCGGACAAATATGTACCCAAAAATAAGCACCCGAAGATCGTGGAGCCAAAACCCCCAGCGGAAAAATGGCCAAAAAATGGGTGGGCTATAGCCTTGGTGGGGGGCGCGGGCGAAGTTCGTCCGCCGGACACGGAATGGGGCGAGACTTTACGAGGGGCCTCGGGGTGCCAAAAATAAGCCGCAGGCAAAGCCACGCCCAAAAATAGGCGCCCAAAGATCGTGGCACCAAAACCCCCCAGCGGAAAAATGGCCAAAAAACGGGTGGGCTATAGCCTTGGTGGGGGGCGCTGGCGAAGTTCCTCCGCCGGACTCGGAATGGGGCGAGACTTTGCGAGGGGCCTCGGGGTACCAAAAATAAGCCGCAGGCAAAGCCGCGCCCAAAAATAAGTGCCTGAATGTCGTGGTGCCAAAACCCCCCAGCGGAAAAATGGCCAAAAAACGGGTGGGCTATAGCCTTGGTAGGGGGCGCTGGCGAAGTTCGTCCGCCGGACTCAGAATGGGGTGAGACTTTGCGAGGGGCCTCGGGGTGCCAAAAATAAGCCGCGGACAAATATGCACCCAAAAATATGCACCCGAAGATCGTGGAGCCAAAACCCCCAGCGGAAAAATGGCCAAAAACTAAAGTGGCTATAGCCTTGAGTGGGGAGCGGGCGAGTTCGTCCGCCTCGGACTCGGAATGGGGCGAGACTTTTCGAGGGGCCTCGGGGTGCCAAAAATGAGACGCAGGCAAAGCCGCGCCGAAAAATAAGCTCCCAAAGATCGTGGCAGCAAAACCCCCCAGCGGAAAAATGGCCAAAAAACGGGTGGGCTATAGCCTTGGTGGGGGGCGCTGGCGAAGTTCGTCCGCCGGACTCGGAATGGGGCGAGACTTTGCGAGGGGCCTCGTGGTACCAAAAATCAGCTGCGGGCAAAGCCGCGCCCAAAAATAAGCGCCCGAATGTCGTGGTGCCAAAACCCCCCAGCGGAAAAATGGCCAAAAAACGGGTGGGCTATAGCGTTGGTGGGGGGCGCGGCGAAGTTCATCCGCCAGACTCGGAATGGGGCGGGACTTTGCGAGGGGCCTCGGGCTGCCAAAAATAAGCCGCGGGCTAAGCCGCGCCCAAAAATAAGCGCCCGAAGATCGTGCTGCCAAAACCCCCCAGTGGAAAAATGGCCAAAAAAGGGTGGGGCTATAGCGTTGTTGGGGCGCGCGGTTCATCCGCCGGACTCGGAATGGGGCGAGACTTTACGAGGGGCCTCGGGGCGGCAAAAATAAGCCACGGACAAAGCCGCGCTCAAAAATAAGTACCTGAATATCGTGGTGCCAAAACCCCCAGCGGAAAAATGGCCAAAAAACGGGTGGGCTATAGCCTTGGTAGGGGGCGCTGGCGAAGTTCGTCCGCCGGACTCAGAATGGGGCGAGACTTTGCAAGGGGCCTCGGGGTGCGAAAAATAAGTCGCGGACAAATATGCACCCAAAAATAAACACCCAAAGATCGTGGAGCCAAAACCCCCAGCGGAAAAATGGCCAAAAAATGGGTGGGCTATAGCCTTGGTGGGGCGCGGCGGATTCGTCCGCCTGGACACGGAATGGGGCGAGACTTTGCGAGGGGCCTCGGGGTGCCAAAAATAATCCGCAGGCAAAGCCGCGTCCAATAATAGTCAACCAAAGATCGTGGTACCAAAACACCCCGGCGGAAAAATGGCCAAAAAACGGGTGGGCTATAGCCTTGGTGGGGCGCCAAGGTTCGGTCCACGGACTCGAATGGGGCGAGACTTTGCGAGGGGCCTCGGTGTGCCAAAATTAAGCCACATGCAAAGCCGCGCCCAAAATTAAGCACCCGAAGGTCGTGGTACCAAAACCCCCCGGCGGAAAAATGGCCAAAAAACGGGTGGGCTATAGCCTTGGTGGGGGGCGCGGGCGAAGTTCGTCCGCCGGACTCGGAATGGGGCAAGACTTTGCGAGGGGCCTCGGGGTGCCAAAAATAAGCCGCGGGCAAAACGGCGCCCAAAAATAAGCACCCGAAGGTAGTGGTGCCAAAACCCCCCAGCGGAAAAATGGACAAAAAACGGGTGGGCTATAGCCTTGGTGGGGGGCGCGGGCAAAGTTCGTCCGCCGGACTCGGAATGGGGCGAGACTTTGCGAGGGGCCTTGGGGTGCCAAAAATAAGCCGTGGGCAAAGCCGCATCCAAAAATAAGTGCCCGAACATCGTGGTGCCAAAACCCCCCAGCGGAAAAATGGCCAAAAAACGGGTGGGCTATAGCCTTGGTGGGGGGCGCGGGCGAAGTTCGTCCGCCGGACTCAGAATGGGGCGAGACTTTGCGAGGGGCCTCGGGGTGCTAAAAACAAGCCTCTGGCAAAGCCGCACCCAAAAATAAGCGCCATAAGATCGTGGTGCCAGAACCCCCCTGCGGAAAAATGGCCAAAAAACGGGTGGGATATAGCCTTGGTGGGGTCCGCGGGCGACGTTCGTCCGCCGGACTTGGAATGGGATGAGACTTTGTGAGGGGCCTCGGGGTGCCAAAAATAAGCTGCGGGCAAAGCCGCGCCCAAAAATAAGCACCCGAAGGTCGTGGTGCCAAAACCCCCCAGCGGAAAAATGCCAAAAAAACGGGTGGGCTATAGCCTTCGTGGGGGGCGAGGGCGAAGTTCGTCCGCCGGACTCGGAATGGGGTGAGACTTTGCGAGGGGCCTCGGGGTTCCAAAAATAAGCCGCGGGCAAACGCGCGTCCAAAAATAAGCGCCCGAAGGTCATGGTGCCAAAACGCCCAGCGGAAAAATGGCCAAAAAACGGGTGGGCTATAGCCTTGGTGGGGGGCGAGGGCGAAGTTCGTCCGCCGGACTCGGAATGGGGCGAGACTTTGCGAGGGGCCTTGGGGTGTCAAAAATAAGGCTCGGGCAAAGCCACGCCCAAAGATAAGCGCCAGAAGGTCGTGGTACCAAAACCCCCCAGCGGAAAAATGGCCAAAAAACGGGTCGGCTATAGCCTTGGTGTGGGTCGCGGGCGAAGTTCGTCCTCCGGACTCGGAATGGGGTGAGACTTTGCGAGGGGCCTCGGGGTGCCAAAAATAAGCCGCGGACAAAGCCGCACCCAAAAATAAGCGCCCGAAGGTCGTGGTGCCAAAACCCCCCAGCGGAAAAATTGCCAAAAAAACGGGTGGGCTATAGCCTTGGTGGGGGGCGCGGGCGAAGTTCGTCCGCCGGACTCGGAATGGGGTGAGACTCTGTGAGGGTCCTCGGGGTTCCAAAATTAAGCCGCGTGCAAAGCCACGTCCGAAAATAAGCCCCCGAAGGTCGTGGTGCCGAAACCCCCCAGCTGAAACATGGACAAAAAAACGGGTGGGCTATAACCTTGGTGGGGGGCGCGGGCGAAGTTCGTCCGCCGGACTCGGAATGGGGCGAGACTTTGCGAGGGGCCTCGGGGTGCCAAAAATTAGCCACGGGCAGAACCACTCAAAAAATAAGCCCCCGAAGGTCGTGGTGCCAAAACCCCCCAGCGGAAAAATGGCCAAAAAACGGGTGGGCTATAGCCTTGGTGGGGGGCGCGGGCGAAGTTCGTCCGCCGGACTCGGAATTGGGCGAGAATTTGCGAGGGGCCTCGGGGTGCCAAAAATAAGCCGCGGGCAAAGCCGCGCCCAAAAATAAGTGCCCGAAGGTCGTGGTGCCAAAACCCCCCAGCGGAAAAATGCCAAAAAAACGGGTGGGCTATATAGCCTTGGTGGGGGGCGCGGGCGAAGTTCGTCCGCCGGACTCGGAATGGGGTGAGACTTTGCGAGGGGCCTCGGGGTGCCAAAAATAAGCCACGGGCAAAGCCGTACCCAAAAATAAGCGACCGAAGGTCGTGGTGCCAAAACCCCCCTGCGGAAAAATGGCCAAAAAACGGGTGGGCTATAGCCTTGGTGGGGGGCGCGGGCGAAGTTCGTCGGCCGGACTCGGAATGGGGCGAGACTTTGTGAGGGGCCTTGGGGTGCCAAAACTAAGCCGCGGGCAAAGCCGCGCCCAAAAATAAGAGCGCGATGATCGTGGTGCCAAAACCCCCCAGCGGAAAAATGGCCAACAAACGGGTGGGCTATATGTCATGGCCCAAGCTTCCATATGGCCTGGCCCATGGAGAATTCTAGAGCCATGGAGACTTGTGTAGAGCATGTAAATATTTCCATTGTAATTAATGTGTTTAGGTGGTAGTTGTGATAACTCTAGAGACTCTCTAGATACTTCTTTGTACTCTATAAATAGGAGAAGGCCTCATTTGGCCAAATCAATCAAAAGCAATATAAAATTCCAGCACACATAGCTTTCTGAGCATTCTATCGAGCAATATAAGTTCTTTCCTCCCATACTTTGTGAGTTAGAGTGAATCCTCTTTCCGCTTCTCGAATCCAGCAACGGATTTGGGTGTAAGGCTGACTTAGGGCCAAGAGAGTGTGAATTTGGCGCCTAAGGCCGCACGGCATAGCGTGGGAACGAATCGGGTCGTGACAGTTGGTATCAGAGCCATCTACACTCGTGGGTAGTTGGGTTGTTCGAAAGGAAGGATGTCGGAGAGCACTCATGTTGCGAGGGGCCTTGGGGTGCCAAAACTAAGCCGCGGGCAAAGCCGCGCCCAAAAATAAGTGCCCGAACATCGTGGTGCCAAAACCCCCCAGCGGAAAAATGGCCAAAAAACGGGTGGGCTATAGCCTTGGTGGGGGGCGCGGGCGAAGTTCGTCCGCCGGACTCGGAATGGCGCGAGACTTTGCGAGGCACCTCCGTGTGCCAAAAATAGGCCGCGGACACATCCGCGCCCAAAAATACCCGCCCGAAGGCCGGGGCGCCAAGTTCGTCCAACGGAAAAAGGCCACAAAAACGGATGGGCTATAGCCTTGGGGGGTGGGGCTGGCCAACTTCGTCCGCCGGACTCGGAATGGCGTGAGACTTTGCGAGGCACCTCCGTGTGCCAAAAATAGGCCGCGGTCACAGCCGCGCCCAAAAATACCCGCCGAAGGCCGGGGCGCCAAGTTCGTCCAGCGGAAAAAGGCCACAAAAACGGGTGGGCTATAGCCTTGGGGGGTTGGGCTGGCCCACTTCGTACGCCGGACTCGGAATGGCGCGAGACTTTACGAGGCGCCTCCGTGTGCCAAAAATAGGCCGCGGGCACAGCCACGCCCAAAAATACCCGCACGAAGGCCGGGGCGCCAAGTTCGTCCAGGGGAAAAAGGACACAAAAACGGGTGGGCTACAGCCTTGGGGGGTGGAGCGGGCCAATTTCGTCCGCCGGACTCGGAAAGGCGCGAGACTTTGCGAGGCGCCTCCGTATGCCAAAAATAGGCCGCGGACACAGCCGTACACAAAAATACCCGCCCGACGGCCGGGGCGCCAAGTTCATCCAGCGGAAAAAGGCCACAAAAACGGGTGGGCTATAGCCTTGGGGGGTGGGGCTGGCCACCCTCGTCCGCCGGACTCGGTATGGTGCGAGACTTTGCGAGGGCCTCCGTGTGCCAAAAATAGAACGCGGGCAAAGCCGCGCCCAAAAATACCCGCCCGAAGGCCGGGGCGCCAAGTTCGTCCAGCGGAAAAAGCCACAAAAACGGGTGGGCTATAGCCTTGGGGGGTGGGGCTGGCCCACTTCGTCCGCCGGACTCGGAATGGCGCGAGACTTTCCGAGGCACCTGCTTGTGCCAAAAATAGGCCACGGGCACAGCCGCGCCCAAAAATACCCGCCCGAAGGACGGGGCGTCAAGTTCGTCCAGCGGAAAAAGGCCACAAAAATGGGTGGGCTATAGCCTTGGGGGGTGGGGCTGGCCGACTTCGTCCGCCGGACTCGGAATGGCGCGAGATTTTGCGAGGCACCTCTGTGTGCCAAAAATAAGCTGCGGGCAGAGCCGCGCCCAAAAATACCCGCCCGAAGGTCGGGACGCCAAGTTCTTCCAGCGGAAAAAGGCCACAAAAACGGGTGGGCTATAGCCTTGGGGGGTGGGGCTGGCCAACTTCGTCCGCCGGACTTAGAACGGCGTGAGACTTTGCGAGTCACCTCCGTGTGCCAAAAATAGGCCGCGGGCACAGCCGAACCCAAAAATACCCGCCTGAAGGCCAGGGCGCCAAGTTCGTCCAGCGAAAAAGGCCACAAAAACGGGTGGGCTATAACCTTGGGGGGTGGGGCTGGCCAACTTCGTCCGCCGGACTCGGAATGGTGCGAGCCATTCGGAGGAGCCTCCGTGTGCCAAAAATAGGCTGCGGGCACAGCCGCGCCCAAAAATACCCATCCGAAGGCCGGGACGCCAAGTTCGTCCAGCGGAAAAAGGCCACAAAAACGGGTGGGCTATAGCCTTGGGGGGTGGGGCTGGCCAACTTCGTCCGCCGGACTCGGAAAGGCGAGAGACTTTGCAAGGCACCTCCATGTGCCAATAATAGGCCGCGGGCACAGCCGCGTCCAAAAATGCCCAACCAAACGCCGGGGCGCCAAGTTCGTCCAGCGGAAAAAGGCCATAAAAACAGGTGGGCTATAGCCTTAGGGGGTGGGGCTGCCCAACTTCGTCCGCCGGACTCGGAATGGCGCGAGACGTTGTGACGCTCCTCCGAGTGCAAAAAATAGGCCGCGGGCACAGCCGCACCCAAAAATACACGCCCGAAGGCCGGGGCGCCAAGTTCGTCCAGCGGAAAAAGGCCACGAAAACGGGTGGGCTATAGCCTTGGGGGGTGGGGCTGGCCAACTTCGTCCGCCGGACTCGGAATGGCGCGAGACTTTGCGAGGCGCCTCCGTGTGCCAAAAATAGGCTGCGGGCACTGCCGCATACAAAAATGCCCGCCCGAAGGCCGGGACGCCAAGTTCGTCCAGCGGAAAAAGGCCACAAAAACGGGTGGGCTATAGCCTTGGGGGGTGGGGCTGGCCAACTTAGTTCGCCGGACTTGGAATGGCGCGAGACTTTGCGAGGCGCCTCCGTGTGCCAAAAATAGGCCACGGCCACTGCCGCATACAAAAATGCCCGCCCGAAGGCCGGGACGCCAAGTTCGTCCAGCGGAAAAAGGCCACAAAAACGGGTGGGCTATAGCCTTGGGGGGTGGGGCTGGCCAACTTAGTCCGCCGGACTCGGAATGGTGCGAGACTTTGCGAGGTGCCTCCGTGTGCAAAAATATGCTGCGGGCACAGCCGCGCCCAAAAATACCCGCCTGAAGGCCGGGGCGCCAAGTTCGTCCAGCGGAAAAAGGCCACAAAAACGGATGGGCTATAGCCTTTTGGGGTGGGGCTGGCCGACTTCGTCCGCCGGACTCGGAATGGCGCGAGATTTTGCGAGGCGCCTCCGTGTGCCAAAAATAAACCGCGGGCAGAGCCGCGCCCAAAAATACCCGCCCGAAGGTCGGGGCGCCAAGTTCGTCCAGCGGAAAAAGGCCACGAAAACGGGTGGGCTATAGCCTTGGGGGGTGGGGCTGGCCAAGTTTTTCCGCCGGACTCGGAATGGCGCGAGACTTTGCGAGGCGCCTCCGTGTGCCAAAAATAGGCCACGGCCACTGCCGCATACAAAAATGCCCGCCCGAAGGCCGGGACGCCAAGTTCGTCCAGCGGAAAAAGGCCACAAAAACGGGTGGGCTATAGCCTTGGGGGGTGGGGCTGGCCAACTTAGTCCGCCGGACTCGGAATGACGCGAGACTTTGTGAGGCACCTCCGTGTGCCAAAAATAGGCCGCGGTCACAGCCGAGCCCAAGAATACCCCCCCGAAGGCCGGGGCGCCAAGTTCGTCCAGCGGAAAAAGGCCACGAAAACGGGTGGGCTATAGCCTTGGGGGGTGGGGCTGGCCAAGTTTTTCCGCCGGACTCGGAATGGCGCGAGACTTTGCGAGGCGCCTCCGTGTGCCAAAAATAGGCCACGGCCACTGCCACATACAAAAATGCCCGCCCGAAGGCCGGGACGCCAAGTTCGTCCAGCGGAAAAAGGCCACAAAAACGGGTGGGCTATAGCCTTGGGGGGTGGGGCTGGCCAACTTAGTCCGCCGGACTCGGATTGGCGCGAGACTTTGCGAGGCACCTCCGTGTGCCAAAAATAGGCCGCGGCCACTGCCGTATACAAAAATGCCCGCCCGAAGGCCGGGACGCCAAGTTCGTCCAGCGGAAAAAGGCCACAAAAACGGGTGGGCTATAGCCTTGGGGGGTGGGGCTGGCCAACTTAGTCCGCCGGACTCGGATTGGTTCGAGACTTTTCGAGGTGGATCCGTGTTCATAAATATGCTGCTGTAACAGACGAGCCAAAATATACCCGCCTGAAGGCCGGGGCGCCACGTTCGTCCAGAGGAAAAAGGCAACAAAAACGGATGGGCTATAGCCTTTGGGGTGGGGCTGGCGACTTCGTCCGCCGGACTCGGAATGGCGCGAGATTTTGCGAGGCGCCTCCGTGTGCCAAAAATAAGCCGCGGGCAGAGCCGCGCCCAAAAATACCCGCCCGAAGGTCGGGGCGCCAAGTTCGTCCAGCGGAAAAAGGCCACAAAAACGGGTGGGCTATAACCTTGGGGGGTGGGGCTGGCCAACTTCGTCCGCCGGACTCGGAATGGCGTGAGACATTGCGAGGCGCCTCCGCGTGCCAAAAATAGGTCACGGGCACAGCCGCGCCCAAAAATACCCGCCCGAAGGCCGGGGCGCCAAGTACGTCCAGTGGAAAAAGGCCACAAAAACGGGTGGGCTATAGCCTTGGGGGGTGGGGCTGGCCAACTTAGTCCGCCGGACTCGGAATGACGCGAGACTTTGTGAGGCACCTCCGTGTGCCAAAAATAGGCCGCGGTCACAGCCGAGCCCAAGAATACCCCCCCGAAGGCCGGGGCGCCAAGTTCGTCCAGCGGAAAAAGGCCACAAAAACGGGTGGGCTATAACCTTGGGGGGTGGGGCTGGCCAACTTCGTCCGCCGGACTCGGAATGGCGTGAGACGTTGCGAGGCACCTCCGCGTGCCAAAAATAGGCCGCGGGCACAGCCGCGCCCAAAAATACCGGGCCGAAGGCCGGGGCGACATGTTCGCCCTGCGGAAAAAGGCCACAAAAACGGGTGGGCTATAGCCTTGGGGGGTGGGGCTGGCCAACTTAGTCCGCCAGACTCGGAATGGCGCGAGACTTTGCGAGGCGCCTCCGTGTGCCAAAAATAGGCCGCGGCCACTGCCGCATACAAAAATGCCCGCCCGAAGGCCGGGACGCCAAGTTCGTCCAGCGGAAAAAGGCCACAAAAACGGGTGGGCTATAGCCTTGGGGGGTGGGGCTGGCCAACTTCGTCCGCCGGACTCGGAATGGCGCGAGCCTTTGCGAGGGGCCTCTGTGTGGTAAAAATAGGCCGCGGGAACAGCCGTGCTCAAAAATACCCGCCTGAAGGCTGGGGCGCGAAGTTCGTCCAGCGGAAAAAGACCACAAAAACGGGTGGGCTATAGCCTTGGGGGGTGGGGCTGGCCGACTTCGTCCACCAGACTCGGAATGGCACGAGACTTTGCGAGGCACCTCCGTGGCCCAAAAATAGGCCGCGGGCACAGCCGCGCCCAAAAATACCCGCCCGAAGGCCGGGGCGCCAAGTTCGTCCAGCGGAAAAAGGCCACGAAAACGGGTGGGCTGTAGCCTTGGGGGGTGGGGCTGGCCGCCTTCGTCCGCTGGACTCGGAATGGCGCGACACTTTACGAGGGACTCCGTGTGCCAAAAATAGGCCGCGGGCAAAGCCGCGCCCAAAAATACCCGCCCGAAGGCCGGGGCGCCAAGTTCGTCCAGCGGAAAAAGGCCACAAATACGGGTGGGCTATAGCCTTGGGGGGTGGGGCTGGCCAACTTCGTCCGCCGGACTCGGAATGGTGCGAGCCATTCGGAGGAGCCTCCGTGTGCCAAAAATAGGCTGCGGGCACAGCCGCGCCCAAAAATACCCGTCCGAAGGCCGGGACGCCAAGTTCGTCCAGCGGAAAAAGGCCACAAAAACGGGTGGGCTATAGCCTTGGGGGGTGGGGCTGGCCAACTTCGTCCGCCGGACTCGGAAAGGCGTGAGACTTTGCAAGGCACCTCCATGTGCCAATAATAGGCCGCGGACACAGCCGCGTCCAAAAATGCCCAACCGAACGCCGGGGCGCCAAGTTCGTCCAGCGGAAAAAGGCCATAAAAACAGGTGGGCTATAGCCTTAGGGGGCGGGGCTGCCCAACTTCGTCCGCCGGACTCAGAATGGCGCGAGACGTTGCGACGCTCCTCCGAGTGCAAAAAATAGGCCGCGGGCACAGCCGCACCCAAAAATACACGCCCGAAGGCCGGGGCGCCAAGTTCGTCCAGCGGAAAAAGGCCACAAACACGGGTGGGTTATAGCCTTGCGGGGTGGGGCTGGCCAACTTCGTCCGCCGGACTCGGAATGGCGCGAGACTTTGCGAGTAGCCTCTGTGTGCCAAAAATAGGCTGTGGGCACAGCCGCGCCCAAAAATACCCGTCCGAAGGCCGGGACGCCAAGTTCGTCCAGCGGAAAAAGGCCACAAAAACGGGTGGGTTATAGCCTTGGGGGGTGGGGCTGGCCGACTTCGTCCGCCGGACTCGGAAAGGCGCGAGACTTTGCAAGGAACCTCCATGTGCCAATAATAGGCCGCGGGCACAGCCGCGTCCAAAAATGCCCAACCGAACGCCGGGGCGCCAAGTTCGTCCAGCGGAAAAAGGCCACAAAAACTGGTGGGCTATAGCCTTAGGGGGTGGGGCAGCCCAACTTCGTCCGCCGGACTCGGAATGGCGCGAGACGTTGCGACGCTCCTCCGTGTGCAAAAAATAGGCTGCGGGCACAGCCGTACCCAAAAATACACGCCCGAAGGCCGGGGCGACAAGTTCGTCCAGCGGAAAAAGGCCACAAAAACGGGTGGGCTATAGGCTTGGGGGGTGGGGCAGGCCTACTTCGTCCGCCGGACTCAGTATGGCGCGAGACTTTGCGAGGCGCCTCCGTGTGCCAAAAATAGGCCGCGGTCGTAGCCGCGCACAAAAATACCGGCCCGAAGGCCGGGGCGCCAAGTTCGTCCAGCGGAAAAAGGCAACAAAAACGGGTGGGCTATAACCTTGGGGGTGGGGCTGGCCAACTTCGTCCGCCGGACTCGGCATGGCGCGAGACTTTGCGAGGTGCCTCCATGTGCCAATAATAGGCCACGGGCACAGCCGCGTCCAAAAATGCCCAACCGAAGGCCGGGGCGCCAAGTTCGTCCAGCGGAAAAAGGCCACAAAAACGGGTTGGCTATAGCCTTGGGGGGTGGGGCTGGCCAACTTCGTCCGCCGGACTCGGAATGGCGCGAGACTTTGCGAGGTGCCTCCTTGTGCCAAATATAGGCCACGGGCACAACCGCACCCAAAAATACCCGCGCGAAGGCCGGGTCACCAAGTTCGTCCAGCGGAAAAAGGCCACAAAAACGGGTGGGCTATAGCCTTGGGGGGTGGGGCTGGCCGACTTCGTCCGCCGGACTCGGAATGGCGCGAGATTTTGCGAGGTGCCTCCGTGTACCAAAACTAAGCCACGGGCAGAACCGCGCCCAAAAATACCCGCCCGAAGGTCGGGGCGCCAAGTTCGTCCAGCGGAAAAAGGCCACAAAAACGGGTTGGCTATAGCCTTGGGGGGTGGGGCTGGCCAACTTCGTCCGCCGGACTCGGAATGGCGCGAGACTTTGCGAGGCACCTCCGTGTGCCAAAAATAGGCCACGGGCACAGCCGAGCCCAAGAATACACGCCCGAAGGCCGGGGCGCCAAGTTCGTCCAGCGGAAAAAGGCCACAAAAACGGGTGGGCTATAACCTTGGGGGGTGGGGCTGGCCAACTTCGTCCGCCGGACTCGGAATGGCGTGAGATGTTGCGAGGCACCTCCGCGTGCCAAAAATAGGCCGCGGGCACAGCCGCGCCCAAAAATACCCGCCCGAAGGCCGGGGCGCCAAGTTCGTCCAGTGGAAAAAGGCCACAAAAACGGGTGGGCTATAGCCTTGGGGGGTGGGGCTGGCCAACTTAGTCCGCCGGACTCGGAATGACGCGAGACTTTGCGAGGCACCTCCGTGTGCCAAAAATAGGCCGCGGGCACAGCCGGGCCCAAAAATACCCGCCCGAAGGCCGGGGCGCCAAGTTCGTCCAGCGGAAAAAGGCCACAAAAACGGGTGGGCTGTAGCCTTGGGGGGTGGGGCTGGCCAACTTCGTCCGCCGGACTCGGAATGGCGTGAGACTTTGCGAGGTGCCTCCGTGTGCAAAAAATAGGCCGCGGGCGCAGCCGCGCCCAAAAATACCGGGCCGAAGGCCGGGACGACATGTTCGCCCTGCGGAAAAAGGCCACAAAAACGGGTGGGCTATAGCCTTGCGGGGTGGGGCTGGCCGACTTCGTCTGCCGGACTCGGAATGGCAGTAGACTTTGCGAGGCACCTCCGTTTGCCAAAAATATGCTACGGGCACAGCCGCGCCCAAAAATACCCACCCGAAGGCCGGGGCGCCAAGTTCGTCCAACGGAAAAAGGCCACAAAAACGGGTGGGCTATAGTGTTGGGGGGTGGGGCCGGCCGACTTCGTCCGCCAGACACGGAATGGCACGATACTTTGCGAGGCGCCTCCGTGGCCCAAAAATAGGCCGCGGGCACAGCCGCGCCCAAAAATACCCGCCAGAAGGCCGGGGCGCCATGTTCGTCCAGCGGAAAAATGCCACGAAAACGGGTGGGCTGTAGCCTTGGGGGGTGGGGCTGGCCAACTTCGTCCGCCGGACTCGGAATGGCGCGAGACTTTGTGAGGTGCCTCCGTGTGCCAAAAATAGGCCGCGGGCATAGCGGCGCCCAAAAAACCCGCCCGAAGGCCGGGGCGCCAGGTTCGTCCAGCGGAAAAAGACCACAAAAACGGGTGGGCTATAGCCTTGGGGGGTGGGGCTGGCCGACTTCGTCCGCCAGACTCGGAATGGCACGAGACTTTGCGAGGCGCCTCCGTGGCCCAAAAATATGCCGCGGGCACAGCCGCGCCCAAAAATACCCGCCCGAAGGCCGGGGCGCCAAGTTCGTCCAGCGGAAAAAGGCCACGAAAACGGGTGGGCTATAGCCTTGGGGGGTGGGGCTGGCCAAGTTTTTCCGCCGGACTCGGAATGGCGCGAGACTTTGCGAGGCGCCTCCGGGTGCCAAAAATAGGCCACGGCCACTGCCGCATACAAAAATGCCCGCCCGAAGGCCGGGACGCCAAGTTCGTCCAGCGGAAAAATGCCACAAAAACGGGTGGGCTATAGCCTTGGGGGGTGGGGCTGGCCAACTTAGTCCGCCGGACTCGGAATGGCGCGAGACTTTGCGAGGCGCCTCCGTGTGCCAAAATAGACGCGGCCACTGCCGCACACAACAATGCCCGCCCGAAGGCCGGGACGCCAAGTTCGTCCAGCGGAAAAAGGCCACAAAAACGGGTGGGCTATAGCCTTGGGGGGTGGGGCTGGCCAACTTAGTCCGCCGGACTCGGAATGGTGCGAGACTTTGCGAGGTGCCTCCGTGTGCAAAAATATGCTGCGGGCACAGCCGCGCCCAAAAATACCCGCCTGAAGGCCGGGGCGCCAATTCGTCCAGCGGAAAAAGGCCACAAAAACGGATGGGCTATAGCCTTTGGGGGTGGGGCTGGCCGACTTCGTCCGCCGGACTCGGAATGGCGCGAGATTTTGCGAGGTGCCTCCGTGTGCCAAAAATAAACCGCGGGCAGAGCCGCGCCCAAAAATACCCGCCCGAAGGTCGGGGCGCCATGTTCGCCCTGCGGAAAAAGGCCACAAAAACGGGTGGGCTATAGCCTTGGGGGGTGGGGCTGGCCAACTTAGTCCGCCGGACTCGGAATGGCGCGAGACTTTGTGAGGCACCTCTGGGTGCCAAAAATAGGCCGCGGCCACTGCCGCATACAAAAATGCCCGCCCGAAGGCCGGGACGCCAAGTTCGTCCAGCGGAAAAAGGCCACAAAAACGGGTGGGCTATAGCCTTGGGGGGTGGGGCTGGCCAACTTAGTCCGCCGGACTCGGAATGGTGCGAGACTTTGCGAGGTGCCTCCGTGTGCAAAAATATGCTGCGGGCACAGCCGCGCCCAAAAATACCCGCCTGAAGGCCGGGGCGCCAAATTCGTCCAGCGGAAAAAGGCCACAAAAACGGATGGGCTATAGCCTTTGGGGGTGGGGCTGGCCGACTTCGTCCGTCGGACTCGGAATGGCGCGAGATTTTGCGAGGCACCTCCGTGTGCCAAAAATAAGCCGCGGGCAGAGCCGCGCCCAAAAATACCCGCCCGAAGGTCGGGGCGCCAAGTTCGTCCAGCGGAAAAAGGCCACAAAAACGGGTGGGCTATAACCTTGGGGGTAGGGCTGGCCAACCGTCCGCCGGACTCGGAATTACGTGAGACGTTGCGATGCGCCTCCGCGTGCCAAAAATAGGTCGCGGGCACAGCCGCGCCCAAAAATACACGCCCGAAGGCCGGGGCGCCAAGTACGTCCAGTGGAAAAAGGCCACAAAAACGGGTGGGCTATAGCCTTGGGGGGTGGGGCTGGCCAACTTAGTCCGCCGGACTTGGAATGACGCGAGACTTTGCGAGGCACCTCCGTGTGCCAAAAATAGGCCGCGGTCACAGCCGAGCCCAAGAATACCCCCCCGAAGGCCGGGGCGCCAAGTTCGTCCAGCGGAAAAAGGCCACAAAAACGGTTGGGCTATAGCCTTGGGGGGTGGGGCTGGCCAACTTAGTCCGCCGGACTCGGAATGACGCGAGACTTTGCGAGGCACCTCCGTGTGCCAAAAATAGGCCGCGGTCACAGCCGAGCCCAAGAATACCCCGACGGCCGGGGCGCCACGGTCGTCCAGCGGAAAAAGGCCACCACACCGGGTGGGCTATAACCTGGGGGGGTGGGGCTGGCCAACTTCGTCCGCCGGACTCGGAATGGCGTGAGACGTTGCGAGGCGCCTCCGCGTGCCAAAAGGCCGCGGGCACAGCCGCGCCTAAAAATACCCAGCCCGAAGGCCGGGCGCCAAGTACGTCCAGTGGAAAAAGGCCACAAAACGGGTGGGCTATAGCCTTGGGGGTGGGGCTGGCCAACTTAGTCCGCGGACTCGGAATGACGCGAGACTTTGCGAGAGGCACCTCCGTGTGCCAAAAATAGGCCGCGGTCACAGCCGAGCCCAAGAATACCCCCCCGAAGGCCGGGGCGCCAAGTTCGTCCAGCGGAAAAAGGCCACAAAAACGGGTGGGCTATAACCTTGGGGGGTGGGGCTGGCCAACTTCGTCCGCCGGACTCAGAATGGCGTGAGACGTTGCGAGGCGCCTCCGCGTGCCAAAAATAGGCCGCGGGCACAGCCGCGCCCAAAAATACCGGGCCGAAGGCCGGGGCGACATGTTCGCCCTGCGGAAAAAGGCCACAAAAACGGGTGGGCTATAGCCTTGGGGGGTGGGGCTGGCCAACTTAGTCCGCCGGACTCGGAATGGCGCGAGACTTTGCGAGGCGCCTCCGTGTGCCAAAAATAGGCCGCGGCCACTGCCGCATACAAAAATGCCCGCCCGAAGGCCGGGACGCCAAGTTCGTCCAGCGGAAAAAGGCCACAAAAACGGGTGGGCTATAGCCTTGGGGGGTGGGGCTGGCCAACTTAGTCCGCCGGACTCGGAATGGTGCGAGACTTTGCGAGGTGCCTCCGTGTGCAAAAATATGCTGCGGGCACAGCCGCGCCCAAAAATACCCGCCTGAAGGCCGGGGCGCCAAGTTCGTCCAGCGGAAAAAGGCCACAAAAACGGATGGGCTATAGCCTTTGGGGGTGGGGCTGGCCGACTTCGTCCGCCGGACTCGGAATGGCGCGAGATTTTGCGAGGCGCCTCCGTGTGGCAAAAATAAGCCGCGGGCAGAGCCGCGCCCAAAAATACCCGCCCGAAGGTCGGGGCGCCAAGTTCGTCCAGCGGAAAAAGGCCACAAAAACGGGTGGGCTATAACCTTGGGGGGTGGGGCTGGCCAACTTCGTCCGCCGGACTCGGAATGGCGTGAGACGTTGCGATGCACCTCCGCGTGCCAAAAATAGGTCGCGGGCACAGCCGCGCCCAAAAATACCCGCCCGAAGGCCGGGGCGCCAAGTACGTCCAGTTGAAAAAGGCCACAAAAACGGGTGGGCTATAGCCTTGGGGGGTGGGGCTGGCCAACTTAGTCCGCCGGACTCGGAATGACGCGAGACTTTGCGAGGCACCTCCGTGTGCCAAAAATAGGCCGCGGTCACAGCCGAGCCCAAGAATACCCCCCCGAAGGCCGGGGCGCCAAGTTCGTCCAGCGGAAAAAGGCCACAAAAACGGGTGGGCTATAACCTTGGGGGGTGGGGCTGGCCAACTTCGTCCGCCGGACTCGGAATGGCGTGAGACGTTGCGAGGCGCCTCCGCGTGCCAAAAATAGGCCGTGGGCACAGCCGCACCCAAAAATACCATCCCGAAGGCCGGGGCGCCAAGTTCGTCCAGTGGAAAAAGGCCACAAAAACGGGTGGGCTGTAGCCTTGGGGGGTGGGGCTGGCCAACTTAGTCTGCCGGACTCGGAATGGCGCGAGACTTTTCGAGGCACCTCCGTGAGCCAAAAATAGGCCGCGGGCACAGCCGTGCCCAAAAATACCCGCCCGAAGGCCGGGGCGCCAAGTTCGTCCAGCGGAAAAAGGCCACAAAAACGGGTGGGCTGTAGCCTTGGGGGGTGGGGCTGGCCAACTTCGTCCGCTGGACTCGGAATGGTGCGAGACTTTGCGAGGTGCCTCCGTGTGCAAAAAATAGGCCGCGGGCGCAGTCGCGCCCAAAAGTACCGGGCCGAAGGCCGGGGCGACATGTTCGTCCTGCGGAAAAAGGCCACAAAAACGGGTGGGCTATAGCCTTGCAGGGTGGGGCTGGCCGACTTCGTCCGCCGGACTCGGAATGGCACTAGACTTTGCGAGGCACCTCCGTGTGTCAAAAATATGCTGCGGGCACAGCCGCGCCCAAAAATACCCGCCTGAAGGCCGGGGCGCCAAGTTCGTCCAGCGGAAAAAGGCCACAAAAACGGGTGGGCTATAGCCTTTGGGGGTGGGGCTGGCCAACTTCGTCCGCCGGACTCAGAATGGGGCGAGACATTACGAGCGGCCTCCGCGGGCCAAAAATAGGCCGCAGGCACAGCCGCGCCCAAAAATAACCCCCCGAAGGTCGGCGCGCCCAAACCCCCCAGCGGAAAAATGGCCAAAAAACGGGTGGGCTATTGCCTTGGGGGATCGAGCTGGCCGACTTCGTCGGCCGTGCTCAGAATGGGGCGAGACATTACGAGCGGCCTCCACGTACCAAAAATAGGCCGCGGGCACAGCCGTGCCCAAAAATAACCCCCCGAAGGTCGGCGCGCCCAAACCCCCCAGTTGAAAAATGGCCAAAAAACGGGTGGGCTATAGCCTTGGGGGGTGAGGCTGGCCGACTTCGTACGCCGGACTCGGAATGGGGCGAGACTTTGCGAACGGCCTCCGCGTGCCAAATATCGGCTACGGGCACAGCCACGCCCAAAAATAACCTCACGAAGGTCGGTGCGCCCAAACCCTCCAGCGGAAAAATGGCCATAAAACGGGTGGGCTATAGCCTTGGGGGGTGGGGCTGGCCAACTTCGTCCGCCGGACTCGGAATGGGGCGAGACTTTGCGAGCGGCCTCCGCTTGCCAAAAATTGGCCGCGGACCCAGCCGCGCCCATAAATAACCCACCGAAGGTAGGCGCGCCCAAACCCCCGAGCGGAAAAATGGCAAAAAAACGGGTGGGCTATAGCCTTGGGGGGCGGGGCTGGCCAACTTCGTCCGTCGGACTCGGAATGGGGCGAGACTTTGCGAGCGGCCTCCACTTGCCAAAAATAGGCCGCGGGCACAGCCGCGCCCAAAAATAACCACCCGAAGGTCGGCGCGCCCAAACCCCCCAGCGGAAAAATGGCCAAAAAACGGGTGGGCTATTGCCTTGGGGAGTCGGGCTAGCCAACTTCGTCGGCCGGACTCGGAATGGGGCAAGACTTTGCGAGCAGCCTCCGTGTGCCAAAAATAGGCCGTGGGCACAGCCGCGCCCAAAAGTAACCGCCTGAAGGTCGGCGTGCCCAAACCCCCCAGCGGAAAAATGGCCAAAAAACGTGTGGGCTATTGCCTTGGGGAGTCGGGCTGGCCCACTTCATCCGCCGGACTCGGAATGGGGCGAGACTTTGCGAGGGGCCTCGGGGTGCCAAAAATAAGCCGCGGGCAAAGCTGCGCCCAAAAATAAGCACCCGAAAGTCGTGGTGCCAAAAGCCCCCAGCGGAAAAATGCCCAAAAAATGGGTGGGCTATAGCCTTGGTGGGGGGCGTGGGCGAAGTTCATCCGCCGGACTCGGAATGGGGCGAGAATTTCCGAGGGGCCTCGGGGTGCCAAAATTAAGCCGCGGGCAAAGCCGCGCCCGAAGGCCTTGGTGCCAAAACCCCCAGCGGAAAAATACCCAAAAAACGGGTGGGCTATAGCCTTGGTGGGGGGCGCGGGCAAAGTTCATCCGCCGGACTCAGAATGGGACGAGACTTTGCGAGGGACCTCGGGGTACCAAAAATAAGCCGCGGGCCAAGCCGCGCCCAAAAATAAGCCCCCGACGGTCGTGGTACCAAAATCCCCCAGCGGAAAAATGGCCAAAAAACGGTTGGGCTATAGCCTTGGGGGGGGGCGCGCGCGAAGTTCGTCCCCCGGAATCGGAATGGGGCGAGACTTTGCGAGGGGACTTGGGGTGCCAAAAATAAGCCGCGGGCAAAGCTGGCCCTAAAAATAATCGTCCGAAGGTCGTGGTGCCAAAACCCCCCAGCGGAAAAATGGCCAAAAAATGGGTGGGCTATAGCCTTGGTGGGGGTCGCGGGCGAAGTTTGTCCGCCGGACTCGGAATGGGGCGAGACTTTGCGAGGGGCCTTGGGGTGCCAAAAATAATCCGCGGGCAAAGCCGCGCCCAAAAATAAGCGCCCGAAGGTCGTGGTGCCAAAACCCCCCAGCGGAAAAATGGCCAAAAAACGGGTGGGCTATAGCCTTGGTGGGGGGCGCGGGCAAAGTTCGTCCCCCGGACTCCGAATGGGACGAGACTTTTCGAGGGGCCGCGGGGTGCCAAAAATAATCCGCGGGCAAAGCTGCGTCCAAAAATAAGCGCCCGAAAGTCGTGGTGCCAAAAGCCCCCAGCGGAAAAATGCCCAAAAAACGGGTGGGCTATAGCCTTGGTGGGGGGCGCGGGCGAAGTTCGTCCGCCGGACTCGGAATCGGGTGAGACTTTGCGAGGGCCCTCGGGGTGCAAAAAATAAGCCCCGGGCAAAGCCGCACCCATATATAAGCGCCCGAAAGTCGTGGTGCCAAAAGCCCCCAGCAGAAAAATGCCCAAAAAATGGGTGGGCTATAGCCTTGGTGGGGGGCGTGGGCGAAGTTCATCCGCCGGACTCGGAATGGGGCGAGACTTTGCGAGGGGCCTCGAGGTGCCAAAAATAAGCCACGGGGAAAGCCGCGCCCGAAGGTCGTGGTGCCAAAACCCCCCAGCGGAAAAATGGTCAAAAAACGGGTGGGCTATAGCCTTGGTGGGGCGCGCGGGCGAAGTTCGTCCGCCGGACTCGGTATGGGGCGAGACTTTGCGAGGGGCCTCGGGGTGCCAAAAATAAGCCACAGGCAAAGCCAGACCCAACAGTAAGCACCCGAAGGTCGTGGTGCCAAAACCCCCAGCGGAAAAGTGGCCAAAAAACGGGTGGGCTATAGCCTTCGTGGGGGGCGCGGGCGAAGTTCGTCCGCCGGACTCGGAATGGGGCGAGACTTTGCGAGGGGCCTCGGGTGCAAAAAATAAGCCCGTGGGCAAAGCCAGTCCCAACACTAAGCCCCCGAAGGTCGTGGTGCCAAAATCCCCAGCGGAAAAGTGGCCAAAAAACGGGTGGGCTATAGCCTTGGTGGGGGGCGCAGGCGAAGTTCGTCCGCCGGACTCGGAATGGGCCGAGACTTTGCGAGGGGCCTCGGGGTGCCAAAAATAAGCCCATGGGCAAAGCCGGGCCCAACAATAAGCACCCGAAGCTCGTGGTGCCAAAATGCCCCAGCGGAAAAATGGCCAAAAAACGGGTGGGCTATAGCCTTGGTGGGTGGCGTGGGCGAAGTTCGTCCGCCGGACTCGCAATGGGGCGAGACTTTGCGAGGGGCCTTGGGGTGCCAAAAATAATCCGCGGGCAAAGCCGCGCCCAAAAATAAGCGCCCGAAGCTCGTGGTGCCAAAATCCCCCAGCGGAAAAACGGCCAAAAAACGGGTTGGCTATAGCCTTGGTGGGGGGCGCGGGCGAAGTTCGTCCGCCGGACTCGCAATGGGGCGAGACTTTGCGAGGGGCCTTGGGGAGCCAAAAATAATCCGCGGGTAAAGCCGCGCCCAAAAATAAGCGCCCGAAGCTCGTGGTGCCAAAATCCCCAATGGAAAAATGCCCAAAAACGGGTGGGCTATAGCCTTGAGTGGGGGCGCGGGCGAAGTTCGTCCGCCTGACTCGGAATCGGGTGAGACTTTGCGAGGGCCCTCGGGGTGCAAAAAATAAGCCCCGGGCAAAGCCGCACCCATATATAAGCGCCCGAAAGTCGTGGTACCAAAAGCCCCCAGCAGAAAAATGCCCAAAAAATGGGTGGGCTATAGCCTTGGTGGGGGGGCGTGGGCGAAGTTCATCCGCCGGACTCGGAATGGGGCGAGACTTTGCGAGGGGCCTCGAGGTGCCAAAAATAAGCCACGGGGAAAGCCGCGCCCGAAGGTCGTGGTGCCAAAACCCCCCAGCGGAAAAATGGTCAAAAAACGGGTGGGCTATAGCCTTGGTGGGGCGCGCGGGCGAAGTTCGTCCGCCGGACTCGGTATGGGGCGAGACTTTGCGAGGGGCCTCGGGGTGCCAAAAATAAGCCACAGGCAAAGCCAGACCCAACAGTAAGCACCCGAAGGTCGTGGTGCCAAAACCCCCAGCGGAAAAGTGGCCAAAAAACGGGTGGGCTATAGCCTTCGTGGGGCGCGTGGCGAGATTCAATCCGCCTCGGACTCGGTATGGGGCGTGACTTTGCGAGGGGCCTCGGGGTGCCAAAAATAAGCCCGTGGGCAAAGCCGGGCCCAACAATAAGCGCCCCAAGGTCGTGGTGCCAAAATCCCCAGCGGAAAAGTGGCCAAAAAACGGGTGGGCTATAGCCTTGGTGGGGGGCGCAGGCGAAGTTCGTCCGCCGGACTTGGAATGGGCCGAGACTTTGCGAGGGGCCTCGGGGTGCCAAAAATAAGCCCATGGCAAATCCCCGCCCCAACAAAAACCCCCCGAAGGTCGTGGTCCCAAAAACCCCCCCGGAAAAGTGGCCAAAAAACGGGTGGGCAATAGCATTGGTGGGGGCGCAGCGGGTTCGTCCGCCCGGACTCGGAATGGGGCGAGACTGTGCGCGGGGCCTTGGGGTGCCAAATATAAGCCTCGGGCTACGCCGCACCCAAAAATAAGCCCCCGACGGTCGTGGTGCCAAACCCCCCCGCGGAAAAATGGCCAAAAAACGGGTGGGCTATCGCCTTGTGGGGGCGCAGGGCGAAGTTCGTCCACGGACTCGAAATGAAGCGAGACTTTGCGAGGGGCCTCGGGGTGCCAAATATAAGCCGCGGGCAAAGCCGTGCCGAAAAACAAGCGCCCGAAGGTCGTGGTGCCAAAACCCCCCAGCGGAAAAATGGCCAAAAAGCGGGTGGACTATAGCCTTAGTGGGGGGCGCGGGCGAAGTTCGTCCGCCGGACTCCGAATGGGGCGAGAATTTGCGAGGGGCCTCGGGGTGCCAACAATAAGCCGCGGGCAAAGCCGGGCCCAACAATAAGCTCCCGAAGGTCGTGGTGCCAAAACCCCCAGCGGAAAAGTGGCAAAAAAACGGGTGGGCTATAGCCTTGGTGGGGGGCGCAGGCAAAGTTCGTTCGCCGGACTCGGAATGGGCCGAGACTTTGCGAGAGGTCTCAGGGTGCCAAAAATAAGCTACGGGCAAAGCCGCGCCCAAAAATAAGCACCCGAAGGTCGTGGTGCCAAAACCCCCAGCGGAAAAGTGGCCAAAAAACGGGTGGGCTATAGCCTTCGTGGGGGGCGCGGGCGAAGTTCGTCCGCCGGACTCGGAATGGGAAGAGACTTTGCGAGGGGCCTCGGGGTGCCAAAAATTAGCCGAGGGCAAGGCCGCGCCCAAAAATAAGCGCCCGAAGGTCGTGGTGCCAAAACCCCCCAGCGGAAAAATGGCCAAAAAACGGGTGGGCTATAGCCTTGGTGGGGGGCGCGGGCGAAGTTCGTCCGCCGGACTCGGAATGGGGCGAGACTTTGCGAGGGCCCTCGGGGTGCCAAAAATAAGCCGCGGGCAAAGCCGCACCCAAAAATAAGCGCCCGAAGATCGTGGTGCCAAAACCCCCCAGCGGAAAAATGGCCAAAAACGGGTGGGCTATAGCCTTGGTGGGGGGCGTGGGCAAAGTTCGTCCGCCGGACTCGGAATGGGGCGAGACTTTGCGAGCGGCCTTCGCGTGCCAAAAATAGGACGCGGGCGCAGCCACGCCCAAAAATAAACGCCCGAAGGTCGCCGCGCCCAAACCCCGCAGCGGAAAAATGGCCAAAAAACGGGTGGGCAATAGCCTTGGGGGGAGGGGCCGGCCAACTTCGTCCGCCGGACTCGGAATGGGGCGAGACTTTGCGAGCGGCCTCCGCGTGCCAAAAATAGGACGCGGGTGCAGCCACGCCCAAAAATAAACGACCGAAGGTCGGCGCGCCCTAACCCCGCAGCGGAAAAATGGCCAAAAAACGGGTGGGCAATAGCCTTGGGGGAGGGGCTGGCCGACTTCGTCCGCCGGACCCGGAATGGGGCGAGACTTTGCGAGCGGCCTCCGCGTGCCAAAAATAGGCCTCGGGCACAGCCGCGCCCAAAAATAACCGCCCGAAGGCCGGGTCGCCAAGTTCGTCCAGCGGAAAAATGGCCAAAAAACGGGTGGGCTATAGCCTTGGGGGGAGGGGCTGGCCAACTTCGTCCGCCGGACTCGGAATGGGACGAGACTTTGCGAGCGGCATACGCGTGCCAAAAATAGGCCGCGGGCACAGCCGCGCCCAAAAATAACCGCCCGAAGGCCGGGGCTCCATGTTCGTCCAGCGGAAAAATGGCCAAAAAACGGGTGGGCTATAGCCTTGGGGGGAGGGGCTGGCCAACTTCCTCCGCCGGACTCGGAATGGGGCAAGACTTTGCGAGCGGCTTCCGCGTGCCAAGAATAGGCCGCGGGCACAGCCGCGCCCAAAAATAACCGCCCGAAGGCCGGGTCGCCAAGATCGTCCAGCGGAAAAATGGCCAAAAAACGGGTGGGCTATAGCCTTGGGGGGAGCGGCTGGCCAACTTCGTCCGCCGGACTCGGAATGGGGCAAGACTTTGCGAGCGGCCCCCGCGTGCCAAAATTAGGCCGGGGGCACAGCCGCGCCCAAAATAAACGCCCGAAGGCCGGGGCGCCATGTTTGTCCAGTGGAAAAATTGCCAAAAAACGGGTGGGCTATAGCCTTGGGGGGAGAGGCAGGCCGACTTCGTCCGCCGGACTCGGAATCGGTCGAGACTTTGCGAGCGGCCTCCGCGTGCCAAAATTAGGCCACGGGCACAGCCGCGCCCAAAAATAACTGCCCGAAGGCCGGGGCGCCAAGTTCGTCCAGCGGAAAAATGGCCAAAAAACGGGTGGGCTATAGCCTTGGGGGGAGGGGCTGGCCAACTTCGTCCGCCGGACTCGGAATGGGGCGAGACTTTGCGAGCGGCCTCCGCGTGCAAAAAATAGGCCGCGGGAACAGCTGCGCCCAAAAATAACAGCCCGAAGGCCGGTTCGCGATTTTCGTCCTGCGGAAAAATGGCCGAAAAACGGGTGGGCTATAGCCTTGGGGGGAGGGGCTGGCCCACTTCGTCCGCCGGACTCGGAATGGGGCAAGACTTTGCGAGCGACCTCCGCGTGCCAAAAATAGGCTGCGGGAACAGCCGCGTCCAAAAATAACCGCCCGAAGGTCGGCGCGCCCAAACCCCCCAGCTGAAAAATGGCCAAAAAACGGGTGGTCTATAGCCTTGGGGGGAGGGGCTGGCCAACTTCGTCCGCCGGACTCGGAATGGGGCAAGACTTTGCGAGCGGCCTACGCGTGCCAAAAATAGGCCGCGGACACAGCCGCGCCCAAAAATAACCGCCCGAAGGCCGGGTCGCCAAGTTCGTCCAGCGGAAAAATGGACAAAAAACGGGTGGGCTATAGCCTTGGGGAGAGGGGCTGGCCAACTTCGTCCGGCGGACTCGGAATGGGGCGAGAATTTGAGAGCGGCCTCCGCGTGCCAAAAATAGGCCACGGACAAAGCCGCGGAAAAAAATAACTGCCCGAAAGCCGGGGCGCCAAGTTCGTCCAACGGAAAAATGGCCAAAAAACGGGTGGGCTATAGCCTTGGGGAGAGGGGCTGGCCAACTTCGTCCGCCGGACTCGGAATGGGGTGAGAATTTGAGAGCGGCCTCCGCGTGCCAAAAATAGGCCACGGACAAAGCCGCGGAAAAAAATAACTGCCCGAAGGCCGGAGCGCCAAGTTCGTCCAGCGGAAAAATGGCCAAAAAACGGGTGGGCTATAGCCTTGGGGGAAGGGGCTGGCCCACTTCGTCCACCGGACTCAGAATGGGGCGAGACCTTGCAAGCAGCCTCCGCGTGCCAAAAATAGGCCGCAGGCACAGCCGCGCCCAAAAATAACCGCCCGAAGGCCGGGGCACCAAGTTCGTCCAGCGGAAAAATGGCCAAAAAACGGGTGGGCTATAGCCTTGGGGGGAGGGGCTGGCCAACTTCGTCCGCCGGACTCGGAATGGGGCGAGACTTTCCGAACGGCCTCCGCGTACAAAAAATAGGCCGCGGGCACAGCCGCGCCCAAAACTAACCGCCCGATGGCCGGGGCGCCAAGTTCGCCAGCGAAAAAATGGCCAAAAAACGGGTGGGCTATAGCCTTGGGGGGAGGGGCTGGCCCACTTCGTCCGCCGGACTCGGAATGGGGCCAGACTTTATGAGCGGCCTCCGCGTGCCAAAAATAGGCCGCAGGCACAGCCGCGTCCAAAAATAACCACCCGAAGGCCGGGGCGCCAAGTTCGTCCAGCAGAAAAATGGCAAAAAAACGGGTGGGCTACAGCCTTGGGGGGAGGGGCTGGCCCACTTCGTACGCCGGACTCGGAATGGGGCGAGACTTTGCGAACGGCCTCCGCATGCCAAAAATAGGCCGCAGGCACAGCCGCGCCCAAAACTAACCGCCCGATGGCCGGGGCGCCAAGTTCGCCCAGCGAAAAAATGGCCAAAAAACGGGTGGGCTATAGCCTTGGGGGGAGGGGCTGGCCCACTTCGTCCGCCGGACTCGGAATGGGGCCAGACTTTACGAGCGGCCTCCGCGTGCCAAAAATAGGCCGCAGGCACAGCCGCGTCCAAAAATAACCACCCGAAGGCCGGGGCACCAAGTTCGTCCAGCGGAAAAATGGCCAAAAAACGGGTGGGCTATAGCCTTGGGGGGATGGGCTGGCCAACTTCGTCCGCCGGACTCGGAATGGGGCGAGACTTGGCGAGCGGCCTTCGCGTGCCAAAAATAGGCCGTGGGCACAGCCGCGTCAAAAAATAAGTGCCCGAAGGCCGGGGCGCCAAGTTCGTCCAGCGGAAAAATGGCCAAAAAACGGGTGGCGTATAGCCTTGGGGGGAGGGGCTGGCCAACTTCGTCCGCCGGACTCGGAATGGGACAAGACTTGGCGAGCGGGCTTCGTGTGCCAAAAATAGGCACCGGGCACTGCCACGCCCAAAAATAACTACCCGAAGGCCGCGGTGCCAAGTTCGTCCAGCGGAAAAAGGCCCTAAAAACGGGTGGGCTATAGCCTTGGGGGGTGGTGCTGGCCAACTTCGTCCGCCGGACTCGGAATGCCGTGAGACTTTGTGAGCGGCCTCCGTGTGCCAAAAATAGGCCGCGGGCACAGCCGCGCCAAAAAATAACCGCCCGACGGTCGGCGCGCCCAAACCCCCCAGCGGAAAAATGGCCAAAAAACGGGTGGGCTATAGCCTTGGGGGGAGGGGCTGGCCAACTGCGTCCGCCGGACTCGGAATGGGGCGAGACTTTGTGAGCGGCCTCCACGTGCAAAAAATATGCCGCGGGCACAGCCGCACCCAAAACTAACCGCCCGATGGCCAGGGCGCCAAGTTCATCCAGCGGAAAAATGGCCAAAAAAAGGGTGGGCTATAGCCTTGGGGGGAGGGGCTGGCCAACTTCGTCCGCCGGACTCGGAATGGGGCGAGACTGTGCGAGCGGCCTCCACATGCCAAAAATAGGCCGCGGGCACAGCCATACCCAAAAATAACCCCCCGAAGGTCAGCGCGCCCAAGCCCCCCAGCGGAAAAATGGACAAAAAACGGGTGGGCTATAGCCTTGGGGGGATGGGCTGGCCAACTTCGTCCGCCGGACTCGGAATGGGGCGAGACTTTGCGAGCGGCCTCCGTGTGCCAAAAATAAGCCGCGGGCACAGCCGCGCCCAAAAATAACCGCCCGAAGGCCGGGGCGCCAAGTTCGTCCAGCGGAAAAATGGCCAAAAAACGGGTGGGCTATAGCCTTGGGGGGACGGGCTGGCCAACTTCGTCCGCCGGACTCGGAATGGGGCGAGACTTGGCGAGCGGCCTTCGTGTCCCAAAAATAGGCACCGGGCACAGCCGCGCGCAAAAATAACTACCCGAAGGCCGCGGCGCCAAGTTCGTCCAGCGGAAAAAGGCCCTAAAAACGGGTGGGCTATAGCCTTGGGGGGTGGTGCTGGCCTACTTCGTCCGCCGGACTTGGAATGCCGCGAGACTTTGTGAGCGGCCTCCGTGTGCCAAAAATAGGCCGCGGGCACAGCCGTACCCAAAAATAACCACCCGAAGGCCGGGGCGCCAAATTCGTCCAGCGGCAAAATGGCCAAAAAACGGGTGGGCGATAGCCTTGGGGGGAGGGGCTGGCCAACTTCGTCCGCCGGACTCGGAATGGGGCGAGACTTTGCGAGCGGCTTGCGCGTGCCAATAATAGGCCGAGGGCACAGCCGCGTCCAAAAACACCCGCCCGAAGGCCGGGGCACCAAGTTCGCCCAGCGGAAAAATGGCCAAAAAACGGGTGGGCTATAGCCTTGGGGGGAGGGGCTGGCCAACTTCGTCCGCCGGACACGGAATGGCACAAGACTTTGCGAGCGGCCTCCGTGTGCCAAAAATAGGCACCGGGCACAGCCGTGCCCAAAAATAACTACCCGACGTCGCGGCGCCAAGTTCGGCCCAGCGGAAAAAGGCCCTAAAAACGGTTGGGCTATAGCCTTGGGGGGTGGGGCTGGCCGACTTCGTCCGCCGGAATCGGAATGGCGCGAGACTTTGCGAACGGCCTCCGTGTACCAAAAATACGGCCCGGGCACAGCCACGCCCTAAAATAACCACCCGAAGGCCGGGGCGCCAAGTTCGTCCAGCGGAGTAAGGCCACAAAAACGGGTGTGCTATAGCCTTGGGGCGTGGGGCTGGCCAACTTCGTCCGCCGGACTCGGAATGGCGCGAGACTTTGCGAGCGGCCTCCGTGTGCCAAAAATAAGCCGCGGGCACAGCCGCGCCCAAAAATAACCGCCCGAAGGCCGGGGCGCCAAGTTCGTCCAGCGGAAAAATGGCCAAAAAACGGGTGGGCTATAGCCTTGGGGGGACGGGCTGGCCCACTTCGTCCGCCGGACTCGGAATGGGGCGAGACTTGGCGAGCGGCCTTCGTGTCCCAAAAATAGGCACCGGGCACAGCCGCGCGCAAAAATAACTACCCGAAGGCCGCGGCGCCAAGTTCGTCCAGCGGAAAAAGGCCCTAAAAACGGGTGGGCTATAGCCTTGGGGGGTGGTGCTGGCCTACTTCGTCCGCCGGACTCGGAATGCCGTGAGACTTTGTGAGCGGCCTCCGTGTGCCAAAAATAGGCCGCGGGCACAGCCGTACCCAAAAATAACCACCCGAAGGCCGGGGCGCCAAATTCGTCCAGCGGAAAAATGGCCAAAAAACGGGTGGGCGATAGCCTTGGGGGGAGGGGCTGGCCAACTTCGTCCGCCGGACTCGGAATGGGGCGAGACTTTGCGAGCGGCTTGCGCGTGCCAATAATAGGCCGAGGGCACAGCCGCGCCCAAAAACACCCGCCCGAAGGCCGGGGCGCCAAGTTCGTCCAGCGGAAAAATGGCCAAAAAACGGGTGGGCTATAGCCTTGGGGGGAGGGGCTGGCCAACTTCGTCCGCCGGACACGGAATGGCACAAGACTTTGCGAGCGGCCTCCGTGTGCCAAAAATAGGCACCGGGCACAGCCGCGCCCAAAAATAACTACCCGACGGCCGCGGCGCCAAGTTCGTCCAGCGGAAAAAGGCCCTAAAAACGGTTGGGCTATAGCCTTGGGGGGTGGGGCTGGCCGACTTCGTCCGCCGGAATCGGAATGGCGCGAGACTTTGCGAACGGCCTCCGTGTACCAAAAATACGGCCCGGGCACAGCCACGCCCTAAAATAACCACCCGAAGGCCGGGGCGCCAAGTTCGTCCAGCGGAGTAAGGCCACAAAAACGGGTGTGCTATAGCCTTGGGGCGTGGGGCTGGCCAACTTCGTCCGCCGGACTCGGAATGGCGCGAGACTTTGCGAGCGGCCTCCGTGTGCCAAAATAAGCAGCATGGCACAGCCGCGCCTAAAAATAACCGCCCAAGGCCGGGCGCCAAGTTCGCCCAGCGGAAAATGGCCAAAAACGGGTGGGCTATAGCCTTGGGGGGACGGGCTGGCCCACTTCGTCCGCCGGACTCGGAATGGGGCGAGACTTGGCGAGCGGCCTTCGTGTCCCAAAAATAGGCACCGGGCAAAGCCGCGCGCAAAAATAACTACCCGAAGGCCGCGGAGCCAAGTTCGTCCAGCGGAAAAAGGCCCTAAAAACGGGTGGGCTATAGCCTTGGGGGGGTGGGGCTGGCCTACTTCGTCCGCCGGACTCGGAATGCCGCGAGACTTTGTGAGCGGCCTCCGTGTGCCAAAAATAGGCCGCGGGCACAGCCGTACCCAAAAATAACCACCCGAAGGCCGGGGCGCCAAATTCGTCCAGCGGAAAAATGGCCAAAAAACGGGTGTGCGATAGCCTTGGGGGGAGGGGCTGGCCAACTTCGTCCGCCGGACTCGGAATGGGGCGAGACTTTGCGAGCGGCTTGCGCGTGCCAATATTAGGCCGAGGGCACAGCCGCGCCCAAAAACACCCGCCCGAAGGCCGGGGCGCCAAGTTCGTCCAGCGGAAAAATGGCCAAAAAACGGGTGGGCTATAACCTTGGGGGGAGGGGCTGGCCAACTTCGTCCGCCGGACACGGAATGGCACAAGACTTTGCGAGCGGCCTCCGTGTGCCAAAAATAGGCACCGGGCACAGCCGCGCCCAAAAATAACTACCCGACGGCCGCGGCGCCAAGTTCGTCCAGCGGAAAAAGGCCCTAAAAACGGTTGGGCTATAGCCTTGGGGGGTGGGGCTGGCCGACTTCGTCCGCCGGAATCGGAATGGCGCGAGACTTTGCGAACGGCCTCCGTGTACCAAAAATACGGCCCGGGCACAGCCACGCCCTAAAATAACCACCCGAAGGCCGGGGCGCCAAGTTCGTCCAGCGGAGTAAGGCCACAAAAACGGGTGTGCTATAGCCTTGGGGCGTGGGGCTGGCCAACTTCGTCCGCCGGACTCGGAATGGCGCGAGACTTTGCGAGCGGCCTCCGTGTGCCAAAAATAAGCCGCGGGCACAGCCGCGCCCAAAAATAACCGCCCGAAGGCCGGGGCGCCAAGTTCGTCCAGCGGAAAAATGGCCAAAAAACGGGTGGGCTATAGCCTTGGGGGGACGGGCTGGCCAACTTCGTCCGCCGGACTCGGAATGGGGCGAGACTTGGCGAGCGGCCTTCGTGTCCCAAAAATAGGCACCGGGCACAGCCGCGCGCAAAAATAACTACCCGAAGGCCGCGGCGCCAAGTTCGTCCAGCGGAAAAAGGCCCTAAAAACGGGTGGGCTATAGCCTTGGGGGGTGGTGCTGGCCTACTTCGTCCGCCGGACTCGGAATGCCGCGAGACTTTGTGAGCGGCCTCCGTGTGCCAAAAATAGGCCGCGGGCACAGCCGTACCCAAAAATAACCACCCGAAGGCCGGGGCGCCAAATTCGTCCAGCGGAAAAATGGCCAAAAAACGGGTGGGCGATAGCCTTGGGGGGAGGGGCTGGCCAACTTCGTCCGCCGGACTCGGAATGGGGCGAGACTTTGCGAGCGGCTTGCGCGTGCCAATAATAGGCCGAGGGCACAGCCGCGCCCAAAAACACCCGCCCGAAGGCCGGGGCGCCAAGTTCGTCCAGCGGAAAAATGGCCAAAAAACGGGTGGGCTATAGCCTTGGGGGGAGGGGCTGGCCAACTTCGTCCGCCGGACACGGAATGGCACAAGACTTTGCGAGCGGCCTCCGTGTGCCAAAAATAGGCACCGGGCACAGCCACGCCCTAAAATAACCACCCGAAGGCCGGGGCGCCAAGTTCGTCCAGCGGAAAAAGGCCCTAAAAACGGTTGGGCTATAGCCTTGGGGGGTGGGGCTGGCCGACTTCGTCCGCCGGAATCGGAATGGCGCGAGACTTTGCGAACGGCCTCCGTGTACCAAAAATACGGCCCGGGCACAGCCACGCCCTAAAATAACCACCCGAAGGCCGGGGCGCCAAGTTCGTCCAGCGGAGTAAGGCCACAAAAACGGGTGTGCTATAGCCTTGGGGGGTGGGGCTGGCCAACTTCGTCCGCCGGACTCGGAATGGCGCGAGACTTTGCGAGCGGCCTCCGTGTGCCAAAAATAGGCCCCGGGCACAGCCGCGCCCAAAAATAACCGCCCGAAGGCCGGGGAGCCAAGTTCGTCCAGCGGAAAAAGGCCACAAAAACGGGTGGGCTATAGCCTTGGGGGGTGGGGCTGGCCAACTTCGTCCGCCGGACTCGGAATGGCGCGAGACTTTGCGAGCGACCTCCGTGTGCCAAAAATAGGACCCGGACACAGCTGCACCCGAAAATAACCACCCGAAAGCCAGGCCACCAAGTTCGTTCAGCAGAAAAAGGCCACAAAAACGGGTGGGCTATAGCCTTGGGAGGTGGGGCTGGCCAACTTCGTCCGCCGGACTCGGAATGGCGCGAGACTTTACGAGCGGCCTCCGTGTGGCAAAAACAGGCCCCGGGCACAGCCGTACCCAAAAATAACCACCCGAAGGCCGGGGCGCCAAGTTCGTCCAACGGAAAAAGGCCACAAAAACGGGTGGGCTATAGCCTTGGGGGGTGGCGCTGGCCAACTTCGTCCGCCGGACTAGGAATGGCGCGAGACTTTGCGAGTGGCCTCCGTGTGCGAACAATAGGCCCCGGGCACAGCCGCACCCAAAACTAACCGCCCGAAGGCCGGGGCGCCAAGTTCGTCCATCGGAAAAAGGCCACAAAAACGGGTGGGCTATAGCCTTGGGGGGTGGGGCTGGCCCACTTCGTCCGCCAGACTCGGAATGGCGCAAGACTTTGCGAGCGGCCTCCGTGTGCCAAAAGTAGGCCCCGGGCACAGCCGCGCGCAAAAATAACCGCCCGAAGGCCGGGGCGCCAAGTTCGTCCAGCGAAAAAATGCCACAAAAACGGTTGGGATTTTGCCTTGGGGGGTGGGGCTGGACAACTTCGTCCGCCGGACTCGGAATGGCGCAAGACTTTGCGAGCGGCCTCCGTGTGCCAAAAATAGGCCTCGGGCACAGCCGCGCCTAAAATAAACGCCCGAAGGCCGGGCGCCAAGTTCGTCCAGCGGAAAAAGGACACAAAACGGGTGGGCTATAGCCTTGAGGGGTGGGGCTGGCCAACTCGTCCGCGGACTCGGAATGGCGAGACTTTTCGAGCAGCCTCCGTGTGCCAAAATAGGCCCCAGGCACAGCCGCGCCCAAAAATAACCGCCCGAAGGCTGTGTTGCCAAGTTCGTCCAGCGAAAAGGCCTCAAAACGGGTGGGATATAGCCTTGGGGGTGGGGCTGGCCAGCTCATCCGCCGGACTCTGAATGGCGCGAAACTTTACGAGTGGCCTCCGTATGCCAAAAATAGGGTCCGGGGTCAGCCGCGCCCAAAAATAACCGCCCGAAGGCCGGGGCGCCAAGTTCGTCCAGCGGAAAAAGGCCACAAAAACGGGTGGGCTATAGCCTTGGGGGTGGGGCTGGCCAACTTCGTCCGCCGGACTCGGAATGGCGCGATACTTTGCAAGCGGCCTCCGTGTGCCGAAAATAGGCCCTGGACACAGCCGAGCCCAAAAATAACCGCCCGAAGGTCGGGGCGCCAAGTTCGTCCAGCGGAAAAAGGCCAGAAAAACGGGTGGGCTATAGCCTTTGGGGTGGGGCTGGCCAACTTCCTCCGCCGGACTCGGAATGGCGCGAGACTTTGCGAGCGGCCTCTGTGTGCCAAAAATAGGCACCGGGCACAGCCGCGACCGAAGGCCAGGGCGCCAAGTTTGTCCAGCGGAAAAAGGCCACAAAAACGGGTGTGCTATAGCCTTGGGGGGTGGGGCTGGCCAACTTCGTCCGCCGGACTCGGAATGGCGCGAGACTTTGCGAGCGGCCACCGTGTGCCAAAAATAGGCCCCGGGCACAGCCGCGCCCAAAAATAACCGCCCGAAGGCCGGGGCGCCAAGTTCGTCCAGCGGAAAAAGGCCACAAAAACGGGTGGGCTATAGCCTTGGGAGGTGGGGCTGGCCAACTTCGTCCGCCGGACTCGGAATGGCGCGAGACTTTACGAGCGGCCTCCGTGTGGCAAAAATAGGCCCCGGGCACAGCCGTACCCAAAAATAACCACCCGAAGGCCGGGGAGCCAAGTTCGTCCAGCGGAAAAAGGCCACAAAAACGGGTGGGCTATAGCCTTGGGGGGTGGGGCTGGCCAACTTCGTCCGCCGGACTCGGAATGGCGCGAGACTTTGCGAGCGACCTCCGTGTGCCAAAAATAGGACCCGGACACAGCTGCACCCGAAAATAACCACCCGAAAGCCAGGCCACCAAGTTCGTTCAGCAGAAAAAGGCCACAAAAACGGGTGGGCTATAGCCTTGGGAGGTGGGGCTGGCCAACTTCGTCCGCCGGACTCGGAATGGCGCGAGACTTTACGAGCGGCCTCCGTGTGGCAAAAATAGGCCCCGGGCACAGCCGTACCCAAAAATAACCACCCGAAGGCCGGGGCGCCAAGTTCGTCCAACGGAAAAAGGCCACAAAAACGGGTGGGCTATAGCCTTGGGGGGTGGCGCTGGCCAACTTCGTCCGCCGGACTAGGAATGGCGCGAGACTTTGCGAGTGGCCTCCGTGTGCGAACAATAGGCCCCGGGCACAGCCGAGCCCAAAAATAACCGCCCGAAGGCCGTGGCGCCAAGTTCGTCCAGCGGAAAAAGGCCACAAAAACGGGTGGGCTATAGCCTTGGGGGGTGGGGCTGGCCAACTTCGTCCGCCGGACTCGGAATGGCGCAAGACTTTGCGAGCGGCCTCCGTGTGCCAAAAATAGGCCTCGGGCACAGCCGCGCCCAAAAATAACCGCCCGAAGGCCGGGGCGCCAAGTTCGTCCAGCGGAAAAAGGCCACAAAAACGGGTGGGCTATAGCCTTGGGGGGTGGGGCTGGCCAACTTCGTCCGCCGGACTCGGAATGGCGCAAGACTTTGCGAGCGGCCTCCGTGTGCCAAAAATAGGCCTCGGGCACAGCCGCGCCCAAAAATAAACGCCCGAAGGCCGGGGCGCCAAGTTCGTCCAGCGGAAAAAGGACACAAAAACGGGTGGGCTATAGCCTTGAGGGGTGGGGCTGGCCAACTTCGTCCGCCGGACTCGGAATGGCGCGAGACTTTTCGAGCAGCCTCCGTGTGCCAAAAATAGGCCCCAGGCACAGCCGCGCCCAAAAATAACCGCCCGAAGGCTGTGTTGCCAAGTTCGTCCAGCGAAAAAGGCCTCAAAAACGGGTGGGATATAGCCTTGGGGGGTGGGGCTGGCCAGCTTCGTCCGCCGGACTCTGAATGGCGCGAAACTTTACGAGTGGCCTCCGTATGCCAAAAATAGGGTCCGGGGTCAGCCGCGCCCAAAAATAACCGCCCGAAGGCCGGGGCGCCAAGTTCGTCCAGCGGAAAAAGGCCACAAAAACGGGTGGGCTATAGCCTTGGGGGGTGGGGCTGGCCAACTTCGTCCGCCGGACTCGGAATGGCGCGAGACTTTGCAAGCGGCCTCCGTGTGCCGAAAATAGGCCCTGGAAACAGCCGAGCCCAAAAATAACCGCCCGAAGGTCGGGGCGCCAAGTTCGTCCAGCGGAAAAAGGCCACAAAAACGGGTGTGCTATAGCCTTGGGGGGTGGGGCTGGCCAACTTCGTCCGCCGGACTCGGAATGGCGCGAGACTTTGCGAGCGGCCACCGTGTGCCAAAAATAGGCCCCGGGCACAGCCGCGCCCAAAAATAACCGCCCGAAGGCCGGGGCGCCAAGTTCGTCCAGCGGAAAAGGGCCACAAAAACGGGTGTGCTATAGCCTTGGGGGGTGGGGCTGGCCAACTTCATCCGCCGGACTCGGAATGGCGCGAGACTTTGCGAGCGGCCTCCATGTGCCAGAAATAGGCCCCGGACACATCCGCACCCAAAAATAACCGCCCGAAGGCCGGGGCGCCAAGTTCGTCCAGCGGAAAAGGGCCACAAAAACGGGTGTGCTATAGCCTTGGGGGGGGGGGAGGCCAACTACAGCCGCCGGACTCGGAATGGCGCGAGACTTTGCGAGCGGCCTCCGTGTGCCGAAAATAGGCCCCGGGGTCAGCCGCGCCCAAAAATAACCGCCCGAAGGCCGGGGCGCCAAGTTCGTCCAGCGGAATAAGGCCACAAAAACGGGTGTGCTATAGCCTTGGGGGGTGGGGCTGGCCAACTTCGTCCGCCGGACTCGGAATGGCGCGAGACTTTGCAAGCGGCCTCCGTGTGACGAAAATAGGCCCTGGAAACAGCCGAGCCCAAAAATAACCGCCCGAAGGTCGGGGCGCCAAGTTCGTCCAGCGGAAAAAGGCCACAAAAACGGGTGTGCTATAGCCTTGGGGGGTGGGGCTGGCGAACTTCGTCCGCCGGACTCGGAATGGCGCGAGACTTTGCGAGCGGCCACCGTGTGCCAAAAATAGGCCCCGGGCACAGCAGCGCCCAAAAATAACTGCCCGAAGGCCGGGGCGCCAAGTTCGTCCAGCGGAAAAGGGCCACAAAAACGGGTGTGCTATAGCCTTGGGGGGTGGGGCTGGCCAACTTCGTCCGCCGGACTCGGAATGGCGCGAGACTTTGCGGCGGCCTCCGTGTACCAAAATAGGCCCCGGGCACAGCCGCGCCCAAAAATAACCGCCCGAAGGCTGGGGCGCCAAGTTCGTCCAGCGAAAAAAGGCCACAAAAACGGGTGGGCTATAGCCTTGGGGGGTGGGGCTGGCCAACTTCGTCCGCCGGACTCGGAATGGCGCGAGACTTTGTGAGCGGCCTCCGTGTGCCAAAAATAGGACCCGGACACAGCCGCGCCCGAAAATAACCACCCGAAGGCCGGGGCACCAAGTTCGTCCAGCGGAAAAAGGCCACAAAAACGGGTGGGCTATAGCCTTGGGAGGTGGGGCTGGCCAACTTCGTCCGCCGGACTCGGAATGGTGTGAGACTTTACGAGCGGCCTCCGTGTGCCAAAAATAGGCCCCGGGCACAGCCGTACCCAAAAATAACCGCCCGAAGGCCGGGGCGCCAAGTTCGTCCAACGGAAAAAGGCCACAAAAACGGGTGGGCTATAGCCTTGGGGGGAGGGGCTGGCCAACTTCGTCCGCCGGACTCGGAATGGCGCGAGACTTTACGAGCGGCCTCCGTGTGCCAAAAATAGGGCCCGGGCACAGCCGTACCCAAAAATAACCGCCCGAAGGCCGGGGCGCCAAGTTCGTCCAACGGAAAAAGGCCACAAAAACGGGTGGGCTATAGCCTTGGGGGGTGGGGCTGGCAAACTTCGTCCGCCGGACTCGGAATGGCGCGAGACTTTGCAAGCGGCCTCCGTGTGACGAAAATAGGCCCTGGAAACAGCCGAGCCCAAAAATAACCGCCCGAAGGTCGGGGCGCCACGTTCGTCCAGCGGAAAAAGGCCACAAAAACGGGTGTGCTATAGCCTTGGGGGGTGGGGCTGGCGAACTTCGTCCGCCGGACTCGGAATGGCGCGAGACTTTGCGAGCGGCCACCGTGTGCCAAAAATAGGCCCCGGGCACAGCAGCGCCCAAAAATAACCGCCCGAAGGCCGGGGCGCCAAGTTCGTCCAGCGGAAAAGGGCCACAAAAACGGGTGTGCTATAGCCTTGGGGGGTGGGGCTGGCCAACTTCGTCCGCCGGACTCGGAATGGCGCGAGACTTTGCGAGCGGCCTCCGTGTACCAAAAATAGGCCCCGGGCACAGCCGCGCCCAAAAATAACCACCCGAAGGCCGGGGCGCCAAGTTCGTCCAGCGAAAAAAGGCCACAAAAACGGGTGGGCTATAGCCTTGGGGGGTGGGGCTGGCCAACTTCGTCCGCCGGACTCGGAATGGCGCGAGACTTTGTGAGCGGCCTCCGTGTGCCAAAAATAGGACCCGGACACAGCCGCGCCCGAAAATAACCACCCGAAGGCCGGGGCGCCAAGTTCGTCCAGCGGAAAAAGGCCACAAAAACGGGTGGGCTATAGCCTTGGGGGGTGGGGCTGGCCAACTTCGTCCGCCGGACTCGGAATGGCGCGAGACTTTACGAGCGGCCTCCGTGTGCCAAAAATAGGCCCCGGGCACAGCCGCGCCCAAAAATAACCACCCGAAGGCCGGGGCGCCAAGTTCGTCCAGCGAAAAAAGGCCACAAAAACGGGTGGGCTATAGCCTTGGGGGGTGGGGCTGGCCAACTTCGTCCGCCGGACTCGGAATGGCGCGAGACTTTGTGAGCGGCCTCCGTGTGCCAAAAATAGGACCCGGACACAGCCGCGCCCGAAAATAACCACCCGAAGGCCGGGGCACCAAGTTCGTCCAGCGGAAAAAGGCCACAAAAACGGGTGGGCTATAGCCTTGGGAGGTGGGGCTGGCCAACTTCGTCCGCCGGACTCGGAATGGCGCGAGACTTTACGAGCGGCCTCCGTGTGCCAAAAATAGGCCCCGGGCACAGCCGTACCCAAAAATAACCGCCCGAAGGCCGGGGCGCCAAGTTCGTCCAGCGAAAAAAGGCCACAAAAACGGGTGGGCTATAGCCTTGGGGGGTGGGGCTGGCCAACTTCGTCCGCCGGACTCGGAATGGCGCGAGACTTTGTGAGCGGCCTCCGTGTGCCAAAAATAGGACCCGGACACAGCCGCGCCCGAAAATAACCACCCGAAGGCCGGGGCACCAAGTTCGTCCAGCGGAAAAAGGCCACAAAAACGGGTGGGCTATAGCCTTGGGAGGTGGGGCTGGCCAACTTCGTCCGCCGGACTCGGAATGGCGCGAGACTTTACGAGCGGCCTCCGTGTGCCAAAAATAGGCCCCGGGCACAGCCGCGCCCAAAAATAACCACCCGAAGGCCGGTGCGCCAAGTTCGTCCAGCGAAAAAAGGCCACAAAAACGGGTGGGCTATAGCCTTGGGGGGTGGGGCTGGCCAACTTCGTCCGCCGGACTCGGAATGGCGCGAGACTTTGTGAGCGGCCTCCGTGTGCCAAAAATAGGACCCGGACACAGCCGCGCCCGAAAATAACCACCCGAAGGCCGGGGCACCAAGTTCGTCCAGCGGAAAAAGGCCACAAAAACGGGTGGGCTATAGCCTTGGGAGGTGGGGCTGGCCAACTTCGTCCGCCGGACTCGGAATGGCGCGAGACTTTACGAGCGGCCTCCGTGTGCCAAAAATAGGCCCCGGGCACAGCCGTACCCAAAAATAACCGCCCGAAGGCCGGGGCGCCAAGTTCGTCCAACGGAAAAAGGCCACAAAAACGGGTGGGCTATAGCCTTGGGGGGAGGGGCTGGCCAACTTCGTCCGCCGGACTCGGAATGGGGCCAGACTTTGCGAGCGGCCTCCGCGTGCCAAAAATAGGCCGCGGGCACAGCCGCGCCCAAAAATAACTACCCGAAGGCCGGGACGCCAAGTTCGTCCAGCGGAAAAATGGCCAAAAAACGGGTGGGCAATCGCCTTGGGGGGAGGGGCTGGCCAACTTCGTCCGCCTGACTCAGAATGGGGCGAGACTTTGCGAGCGGCCTCCGCATACCAAAAATAGGCCGCGGGCAAAGCCGCGCCCAACAATAACCGCCCGAACGCCGGGGCGCCAAGTTCGTCCAGCTGAAAAATGGCCAAACAACGGGTGGGCTATAGCCTTGGGGGGAGGGGCTGGCCCACTTCGTCCGCCGGACTCCGAATGGGGCGAGACTTTGCGAGCGTCCTCCACGTGCCAAAAATAAGCCACGGGCACAGCCGCACCCAAAAATAACCGCCCGAATGTCGGCGCGCCCAAACCCCCAGCGGACAATTGGCCAAAAAACGGGTGGGCTATAGCCTTGGGGGGAGGGGCTGGCCAACTTCGTCCGCCGGACTCGGAATGGGGCGAGACTTTGCGAGCGGCCTCCGCGGGGTAAAAATAGGCCACGGGCACAGCCGCGCCCAAAAATAACCGCCCGATGGTCGGCGCGCCCAAACCCCAGCGGAAAAATGGCCAAAAAACGGGTGGGCTATAGCCTTGGGGGGAGGGGCTGGCCAACTTCGTCCGCCGGACTCGGAATGGGGGAGACTTTGTGAGCGGCCTCCGCATGCCAAAAATAGGCCGCGGGCACAGCCACGTCCAAAAATAACCCCCTGAAGGCCGGGGCACCAAGTTCGTCCAGCGGAAAAATTGCCAAAAAACGGGTGGGCTGTAGCCTTGGGGGGAGGGGCTGGCTCACTTCGTCCGCCGGACTCGAAATTGGGCGAGACTTTGCGAACGGCCTCCGTATACCAAAAATAGGCCACGGGGACAGCCGCGCCCAAAAATAACCGCCCGAAGGTTGGCACGCCCAAACCCCGCAGCGGAAAAATGGCCAAAAAACGGGTGGGCTATAGCCTTGGGGGGAGGGGATGGTCAACTTCGTCCGCCGGACTCGGAAGGGGGCGAGACTTTGCGCACAGCCTCCGCGTGCCAAAAATAGGCCGCGGGCACAGCCGCGCCCAATAATAACCACCAGAAGGCCGGGGCACCACGTTCGCGTAGCGGAAAAACAGCCAAAAAACGGGTGGGCTATAGCCTTGGGGGGAGTGGCTGGCCAACTTCGTCCGCCGGACACGGAATGGGGCGAGACTTTGCGAGTGGCCTCCGTGTTCCAAAAATAGGCCACGTGCATAGCCGCGCACAAAAATAACCACCCGAAGGCCGGGGCGCCAAGTTCGTCCAGCGGAAAAATGGCCAAAAAACGGGTGGGTTATCGCCTTGGGGGGAGGGGCTGGCCAACTTCGTCCGCCTGACTCAGAATGGGGCGAGACTTTGCGAACGGCCTCCGCGTACTAAAAATAGGCCGCGGTCACAGCTGCGCCCAAAAATAACCGCCCGAACGCCGGGGCGCCAAGTTCGTCCAGCTGAAAAATGGCCAAAAAACGGGTCGGCTATAGCCTTGGGGAGGGCTGGCCCACTTCGTCCGCGGACTCCGAATGGGGCGAGACTTTGCGAGCGGCCTCCACGTGCCAAAAATAGGCCACGGGCACAGCCGCGCCCAAAAATAACCGCCCGAAGGTCGGCGCGCCCAAACCCCCCAGCGGACAATTGGCCAAAAAACGGGTGGGCTATAGCCTTGGGGGGAGGGGCTGGCCAACTTCGTCCGCCGGACTCGGAATGGGACGAGACTTTGCGAGCGGCCTCCGCGTGCCAAAAATAGGCCGCGGGCACAGCCGCGCCCAAAATAACCGCCCGATGGTCGGCGCGCCCAAACCCTGCGGAAAAATGGCCAAAAACGGGTGGGCTATAGCCTTGGGGAGGGCTGGCCAACTTCGTCCGCGGACTCGGAATGGGGCGAGACTTTGCGATCGGCCTCCAGCGTGCCAAAAATAGGCCGCGGGCACAGCCGTGGCAAAAAATAACTGCCGAAGGCCGGTGCGCGAAGTTCGTCCAGCGGAAAAATGGCCAAAAAACGGGTGGGCTGTAGCCTTGGGGGGAGGGGCTGGCCCAATTCGTCCGCCGGACTCGGAATGGGGCGAGACTTTACGAGCGGCCTCCGCGTGCCAAAAATAGGCCGCGGGCACAGCCTCGTCCAAAAATAACCGCCCGAAGGCCGGGGTACCAAGTTCGTCCAGCGGAAAAATTGCCAAAAAACGGGTGGGCTGTAGCCTTGGGGGGAGGGGCTGGCTCACTTCGTCCGCCGGACTCGGAATTGGGCGAGACTTTGCGAGCGGCCTCCGCATACCAAAAATAGGCCACGGGGACAGCCGCACCCAAAAATAACCGCTCGAAGGTCGGCACGCCCAAACCCCGCAGCGGAAAAATGGCCAAAAAACGGGTGGGCTATAGCCTTGGGGGGAGGAGCTGGCCCACTTCGTCCGCCGGACTCGGAATGGGGCGAGACTTTGCGAGTGGCCTCCGTGTTCCAAAAATAGGCCACGTGCATAGCCGCTCACAAAAATAACCACCCGAAGGCCGGGGCGCCAAGTTCGTCCAGCGGAAAAATGGCCAAAAAACGGGTGGGCTATAGCCTTGGGGGGAGGGGATGGTCAACTTCGTCCGCCGGACTCGGAAGGGGGCGAGACTTTGCGCGCAGCCTCCGTGTGCCAAAAATAGGCCGCGGGCACAGCCGCGCCCAATAATAACCACCCGAAGGCCGGGGCACCACGTTCGCCTAGCGGAAAAGCAGCCAAAAAAAGGGTGGCCTATAGCCTTGGGGGGAGTGGCTGGCCAACTTCGTCCGCCGGACACGGAATGGGGCGAGACTTTGCGAGCGGCCTCCGTGTTCCAAAAATAGGCCACGTGCACAGCCGCGCACAAAAATAACCACCCGAAGGCCGGGGCGCCAAGTTCGTCCAGCTGAAAAATGGCCAAAAAACGGGTGGGCTATAGCCTTGGGGGGAGGGGCTGGCCCACTTCGTCCGCCGGACTCGGAATGGGGTAAGACTTTGCGAGCGGCCTCCGCGTGCCAAAAATAGGCCACGGCCACAGCCGCACCCAAAAATAACCGACCGAAGGTCGGCGCGCCGAAACCCCCCAGCGGAAAAATGTCCAAAAAACGGGTGGGCTATAGCCTTGGGAGGAGCGACTGGCCAACTTCGTCCGCCGGACTCGGAATGGGGCGAGACTTTGCGAGTGGCCTCCGTGTTCCAAAAATAGGCCACGTGCATAGCCGCTCACAAAAATAACCACCCGAAGGCCGGGGCGCCAAGTTCGTCCAGCGGAAAAATGGCCAAAAAACGGGTGGGCTATAGCCTTGGGGGGAGGGGCTGGCCCACTTCGTCCGCCGGACTCGGAATGGGGTAAGACTTTGCGAGCGGCCTCCGCGTGCCAAAAATAGGCCACGGCCACAGCCGCACCCAAAAATAACCGACCGAAGGTCGGCGCGCCGAAACCCCCCAGCGGAAAAATGTCCAAAAAACGGGTGGGCTATAGCCTTGGGAGGAGCGACTGGCCAACTTCGTCCGCCGGACTCGGAATGGGGCGAGACTTTGCGAGTGGCCTCCGTGTTCCAAAAATAGGCCACGTGCATAGCCGCTCACAAAAATAACCACCCGAAGGCCGGGGCGCCAAGTTCGTCCAGCGGAAAAATGGCCAAAAAACGGGTGGGTTATCGCCTTGGGGGGAGGGGCTGGCCAACTTCGTCCGCCTGACTCAGAATGGGGCGAGACTTTGCGAGCGGCCTCCGCGTACTAAAAATAGGCCGCGGGCACAGCTACGCCCAAAAATAACCGCCCGAACGCCGGGGCGCCAAGTTCGTCCAGCTGAAAAATGGCCAAAAAACGGGTGGGCTATAGCCTTGGGGGGAGGGGCTGGACCACTTCGTCCGCCGGACTCCGAATGGGGCGAGACTTTGCGAGCGGCCTCCACTTGCCAAAAATAGGCCACGGGCACAGCCACGCCCAAAAATAACCGCCCGATGGTCGGCGCGCCCAAACCCCAGCGGAAAAATGGCCAAAAAACGGGTGGGCTATAGCCTTGGGGGGAGGGGCTGGCTCACTTCGTCCGCCGCACTCGGAATGGGGCGAGACTTTGCGAGCGGCCTCCATGTGCTAAAAATAGGCCACGGGCACAGCCGCGCCCAAAAATAACCGCCCGATGGTCGGCGCGCCCAAACCCCAGCGGAAAAATGGCCAAAAAACGGGTGGGCTATAGCCTTGGGGGGAGGGGCTGGCCCACTTCGTCCGCCGGACTCGGAATGGGGTAAGACTTTGCGAGCGGCCTCCGCGTGCCAAAAATAGGCCACGGCCACAGCCGCACCCAAAAATAACCGATCCGAAGTCGGCGCGCCCCAAAACCCCCCAGCGGAAAAATGTCCAAAAAACGGGTGGGCTATAGCCTTGGGAGGAGCGACTGGCAAACTTCGTCCGCCGGACTCGGAATGGGGCGAGACTTTGCGAGTGGCCTCCGTGTTCCAAAAATAGGCCACGTGCATAGCCGCTCACAAAAATAACCACCCGAAGGCCGGGGCGCCAAGTTCGTCCAGCGGAAAAATGGCCAAAAAACGGGTGGGTTATCGCCTTGGGGGGAGGGGCTGGCCAACTTCGTCCGCCTGACTCAGAATGGGGCGAGACTTTGCGAGCGGCCTCCGCGTACTAAAAATAGGCCGCGGGCACAGCTGCGCCCAAAAATAACCGCCCGAACGCCGGGGCGCCAAGTTCGTCCAGCTGAAAAATGGCCAAAAAACGGGTGGGCTATAGCCTTGGGGGGAGGGGCTGGCCCACTTCGTCCGCCGGACTCCGAATGGGGTGAGACTTTGCGAACGGCCTCCACGTGCCAAAAATAGGCCACGGGCACAGCCGCGCCCAAAAATAACCGCCCGAAGGTCGGCGCGCCCAAACCCCCCAGCGGACAATTGGCCAAAAAACGGGTGGGTTATAGCCTTGGGGGGAGGGGCTGGCCCACTTCGTCCGCCGGACTCGGAATGGGGTAAGACTTTGCGAGCGGCCTCCGCGTGCCAAAAATAGGCCACGGCCACAGCCGCACCCAAAAATAACCGACCGAAGGTCGGCGCGCCGAAACCCCCCAGCGGAAAAATGTCCAAAAAACGGGTGGGCTATAGCCTTGGGAGGAGCGACTGGCAAACTTCGTCCGCCGGACTCGGAATGGGGCGAGACTTTGCGAGTGGCCTCCGTGTTCCAAAAATAGGCCACGTGCATAGCCGCTCACAAAAATAACCACCCGAAGGCCGGGGCGCCAAGTTCGTCCAGCGGAAAAATGGCCAAAAAACGCGAGGGTTAACGCCTTGGGGAGGGCTGGCCAACTTCGTCCGCCTGACTCAGAATGGGGCGAGACTTTGCGAGCGGCCTCCGCGTACTAAAAATAGGCCGCGGGCACAGCTGCGCCCAAAAATAACCGCCCGAACGCCGGGGCGCCAAGTTCGTCCAGCTGAAAAATGGCCAAAAAACGGGTGGGCTATAGCCTTGGGGGGAGGGGCTGGCCCACTTCGTCTGCCGGACTCCGAATGGGGTGAGACTTTGCGAACGGCCTCCACGTGCCAAAAATAGGCCACGGGCACAGCCGCGCCCAAAAATAACCGCCCGAAGGTCGGCGCGCCCAAACCCCCCAGCGGACAATTGGCCAAAAAACGGGTGGGCTATAGCCTTGGGGGGAGGGGCTGGCCAACTTCGTCCGCCGGACTCGGAATGGGGCGAGACTTTGCGAGCGGCCTCCACGTGCTAAAAATAGGCCACGGGCACAGCCGCGCCCAAAAATAACCGACCGATGGTCGGCGCGCCCAAACCTCAGCGGAAAAATGGCCAAAAAACGGGTGGGCTATAGCCTTGGGGGGAGGGGCTGGCCAACTTCGTCCGCCGGACTCGGAATGGGACGAGACTTTGCGAGCGGCCTCCGCGTGCCAAAAATAGGCCGCGGGCACAGCCGTGGCAAAAAATAACTGCCGAAGGCCGGTGCGCGAAGTTCGTCCAGCGGAAAAATGGCCAAAAAACGGGTGGGCTATAGCCTTGGGGGGAGGGGCTGGCCCAATTCGTCCGCCGGACTCGGAATGGGGCGAGACTTTACGAGCGGCCTCCGCGTGCCAAAAATAGGCCGCGGGCACAGCCGCGTCCAAAAATAACCGCCCGAAGGCCGGGGCACCAAGTTCGTCCAGCGGAAAAATTGCCAAAAAACGGGTGGGCTGTAGCCTTGGGGGGAGGGGCTGGCTCACTTCGTCCGCCGGACTCGGAATTGGGCGAGACTTTGCGAGCGGCCTCCGCATACCAAAAATAGGCCACGGGGACAGCCGCGCCCAAAAATAACCGCTCGAAGGTCGGCACGCCCAAACCCCGCAGCGGAAAAATGGCCAAAAAACGGGTGGGCTATAGCCTTGGGGGGAGGGGATGGTCAACTTCGTCCGCCGGACTCTGAATGGGGTGAGACTTTGCGCGCAGCCTCCGTGTGCCAAAAATAGGCCGCGGGCACAGCCGCGCCCAATAATAACCACCCGAAGGCCGGGGCACCACGTTCGCCTAGCGGAAAAGCAGCCAAAAAAAGGGTGGCCTATAGCCTTGGGGGGAGTGGCTGGCCAACTTCAAATCCGCCTCGGACACGGAATGGGGCGAGACTTTGCGAGCGGCCTCCGTGTTCCAAAAATAGGCCACGTGCACAGCCGCACACAAAAATAACCACCCGAAGGCCGGGGCGCCAAGTTCGTCCAGCTGAAAAATGGCCAAAAAACGGGTGTGCTATAGCCTTGGGGGGAGGGGCTGGCCCACTTCGTCCGCCGGACTCGGAATGGGGTAAGACTTTGCGAGCGGCCTCCGCGTGCCAAAAATAGGCCACGGCCACAGCCGCACCCAAAAATAACCGACCGAAGGTCGGCGCGCCGAAACCCCCCAGCGGAAAAATGTCCAAAAAACGGGTGGGCTATAGCCTTGGGAGGAGCGACTGGCCAACTTCGTCCGCCGGACTCGGAATGGGGCGAGACTTTGAGCGCAGCCTCCGCGTGCCAAAAATAGGCCGCGGGAACAGCCGCGCCCAAAAATACCGGCCCGAAGGCCGGGACGCCTAGTTCGTCCAGCGGAAAAAGGCCACAAAAACGGGTGGGATATAGCCTTGGGTGGTGGGGCTGGCCAACCTCGTCCGCCAGACTCGGAATGGCGCAAGACTTTGCGAGGCTCCTCCGTGTGCCAAAAATAGGCCGCGGGCACAGCCGCGCCCAAAAATACCCGCCCGAAGACCGGGGCGCCAAGTTCGTCCAGCGGAAAATGGCCACAAAAACGGGTGGGCTATAGCCTGGGGGGGTGGGGCTGTCCAACCTCGTCCGCCGAACTCGGAATGGCGCGAGACTTTGCGAGGCGCCTCCGTGTACCAAAAATAGGCCGCGGGCACAGCCGCACCCAAAAATACCCGCCCGAAGCCGGGGCGCCAAGTTCGTCTAGCGGAAAATGGCCACAAAAACGGGCGGGCTATAGCCTTGAGGGATGGGGCTGGCCCACTTCGTCCGCCGGACTCGGAATGGCGCGAGACTTTGCGAGGCACCTCCGTGTGCCAAAAACAGGCCGCGGGCACAGCCGCGCCCAAAAATACCAGCCCGAAGACCGGGGCGCCAAGTTCGTCCAGCGGAAAATGGCCACAAAAACGGGTGGGCTATAGCCTTGGGGGGTGGGGCTGGTCAACTTCGTCCGCCGGACTCGGAATGGCGCGAGACTTTGCGAGGCACCTCCGTGTGGCAAAAATAGGCCGCGGGCACTGCCGCGCCCAAAAATACCCGCCCGAAGACCGGGGCGCCAAGTTCGTCCAGCGGAAAATGGCCACAAAAACGGGTGGGCTATAGCCTGGGGGGGTGGGGCTGTCCAACCTCGTCCGCCGAACTCGGAATGGCGCGAGACTTTGCGAGGCACCTCCGTGTGCCAAAAACAGGCCGCGGGCACAGCCGCGCCCAAAAATACCAGCCCGAAGACCGGGGCGCCAAGTTCGTCCAGCGGAAAATGGCCACAAAAACGGGTGGGCTATAGCCTTGGGGGGTGGGGCTGGTCAACTTCGTCCGCCGGACTCGGAATGGCGCGAGACTTTGCGAGGCACCTCCGTGTGGCAAAAATAGGCCGCGGGCACTGCCGCGCCCAAAAATACCCGCCCGAAGGCCGGGGCGCCTAGTTCGTCCAGCGGAAAAAGGCCACAAAAACGGGTGGGCTATAGCCTTGGGGGGTGGGCCTGGCCAACTTCGTCCGCCGGACTCGGAATGGCGCGAGACTTTGCGAGGCACCTCCGTGTGGCAAAAATAGGCCGCGGGCACAGCCGCGCCCAAAAATACCCGCCCGAAGGCCGCGGCGCCAAGTTCGTCCAGCGGAAAAAGGCCACAAAAACGGGTGGGCTATAGCCTTGGGGGGTGGGGCTGGCCCACTTCGTCCGCCGGACTCGGAATGGCGCGAGACTTTGCGAGGCGCCTCCGTGCGCCAAAAATAGGCCACGGGCACAGCCGCGCCCAAAAATACCCACCCGAAGGCCGGGGCGCCAAGTTCGTCCAGCGGAAAATGGCCACAAAAACGGGTGGGCTATAGCCTTGGTGGGTGGGGCTGGCCAACTTCGTCCGCTGGACTCGGAATGGCGCGAGACTTTACGAGGCGCCTCCGTGTGCCAAAAATAGGCGCCGGCACATCCGCGCCCAAAAATACCCACCCGAAGGCCGGGGCGCCTAGTTCGTCCAGCGGAAAAAGGCCACAAAAACGGGTGGGCTATAGCCTTGGGGGGTGGGCCTGGCCAACTTCGTCCGCCGGACTCGGAATGGCGCGAGACTTTACGAGGCGCCTCCGTGCGCCAAAAATAGGTCGTGGGCACAGCCGCGCCCAAAAATACCCGCTCGAAGGCCGGAGCGCCAAGTTCGTGTAGCGGTAAAAGGCCACAAAAACGGGTGGGCTATAGCCTTGGGGGGTGGGGCTGGCCAACTTCTTCTGCCGGACTAGGAATGGCGCGAGACTTTACGAGGCACCTCCGTGTGACAAAATTAGGCCGTGGGCACCGCCGCGCCCAAAAATACCCGCCCGAAGGCCGGGGCGCCAAGTTCGTCCAGCGAAAAAAGGCCACAAAAACGGGTGGGCTATAGCCTTGGGGGGTGAGGCTGGCCAACTTCGTCCGCCGGACTGGGAATGGCACGAGACTTTCTGAGGCTCCTCCGTGTGCCAAAAATAGGCCGCGGACACAGCCGCGTCCAAAAATACCCGCCCGAAGGCCGGGGCGCCAAGTTCGTCCAGCGGTAAAAGGCCACAAAAACGCGTGGGCTATAGCCTTGGAGGGTGGGGCTGGCAAACTTCGTCCGCCGGACTCGGAATGGCACGAGACTTTGCGAGGTTCCTCTGTGTACCAAAAATAGGCCGCGGGCACAGCCGCGTCCAAAAATACCCGCCCGAAGGCCGGGGCGCCAAGTTCGTCCAGCGGAAAAAGGCCACAAAAACGGGTGGGCTATAGCCTTGGGAGGTTGGGCTGGCCCACTTCGTCCGCCGGACTAGGAATGCCGCGAGACTTTGCGAGGGCCCTCCGTGTGCCAAAAATAAGCCGCGGGCACAACCGCACCCAAAAATAACCGCCCGAAGGCCGGAGCGCCAAGTTCGTCCAGCGGAAAAAGGCCACAAAAACGGGTGGGCTATAGCCTTGGGGGGTGGGGCTGGCCAACTTCGTCCGCCGGACTCGGAATGGCGCGAGACTTTGTCAGGGGCCTCCATGTGCAAAAAATAGGCCACGGGCACAGCCGCACCCAAAAATAACCGCCCGAAGGCCGGGGCGCCAAGTTCATCCAGCGGAAAAAGGCCACAAAAACGGGTGGGCTATAGCCTTGGGTGGTGGGGCTGGCCGACTTCGTCCGCCGGACTCGGAATGGCGCGAGACTTTGCGAGGGCCCTCCGTGTGCAATAAAATAGGCCACGGGCAAAGCCGCGCCCAAAAATAACTGGCCGAGGCTGGGGCGCCAAGTTCGTCCAGCGGAAAAAGGCCACAAAAACGGGTGGGCTATAGCCTTGGGGGGTGGGGCTGGCCAACTTCGTCCGCCGGACTCGGAATGGCGCGAGACCTTGTGAGGGGCCTCCGTGTGCCAAAAATAGGCCGCGGGAACAGTCGCACCCAAAAATAACCGCCCGAAGGCCGGAGCGCGAAGTTCGTCCAGCGGAAAAAGGCCACAAAAACGGGTGGGCTATAGCCTTGGGGGGTGGGGCTGGCCAACTTCGTCCGCCGGACTCGGAATGGCACGAGACTTTGCGAGGGGCCTCCGTGTGCCAAAAATAGCACGCGGGCACAGCCGCGCCCAAAAATAACCGCCCAAAGGCCGGGCCGCCAAGTTCGTCCAGCGGAAAAAGGCCACAAAAACGGGTGGGCTATAGCCTTGGGGGGTGGGTCTGGCCGAATTCGTCCGCCGGACTCGGAATGGCGCAGGACTTTGCGAGGGGCCTCCGTGTGCCAAAAATAGCACGCAGGCACAGCGGCGCCCAAAACTAACCGCCCGAAGGCCGGGGCGCCAAGTTCGTCCAGCGGAAAAAGGCCACAAAAACGGGTGGGCTATAGCCTTGGGGGGTGGGGCTGGCCAACTTCGACCGCCGGACTCGGATTTGCTCGAGACTTTGCGAGGGGCCTCCGTGTGCCAAAAATAGGCCACGGACGCAGCCGCGCACAAATATAACCGCCCGAAGGCCGGGGCGCCAAGTTCGTCCAGCGGAAAAAGGCCACAAAAACGGGTGGGCTATAGCCTTGGGGGGTGGGGCTGGCCAACTTCGTCCGCCGGACTCGGAATGGCGCGAGACCTTGTGAGGGGCCTCCGTGTGCAAAAAATAGGCCGCGGGCACAGCCGCACCCAAAAATAACCGCCCGAAGGCCGGAGCGCCAAGTTCGTCCAGCGGAAAAAGGCCACAAAAACGGGTGGGCTATAGCCTTGGGGGGTGGGGCTGGCCAACTTCGTCCGCCGGACTCGGAATGGCGCGAGACTTTGTCAGGGGCCTCCATGTGCCAAAAATTGGCCACGGGCACAGCCGCACCCAAAAATAACCGCCCGAAGGCCGGGGCGCCAAGTTCATCCAGCGGAAAAAGGCCACAAAAACGGGCGGGCTATAGCCTTGGGTGGTGGGGCTTGCCAACTTCGTCCGCCGGACTCGGAATGGCGCGAGACTTTGCGAGGTCCCTCCGTGTGCAATAAAATAGGCCACGGGCACAGCCGCGCCCAAAAATAACCGCCCGAAGGCTGGGGCGCCAAGTTCGTCCTGCGGAAAAAGGCCACAAAAGCGACTGGGCTATCGCCGTAGGAGGTGGGGCTGGCCAACTTCGTCCGCCGGACTCGGAATGGGGCGAGACTTTGCGAGCGGCCTCCACGTGACAAAAATAGACCGCGGGTACAGGCACGCCCAAAAATAACCTCCCAAAAGCCGGGGCGCCAAGTTCGTCCAGCGGAAAAATGGCCAAAAAACGGGTGGGCTATAGCCTTGGGGGGAGGGGCTGGCCAACGTCGTCCGCCGGACTCGGAATGGGGCGAGACTTTGCGAGCGGCCTCCGCGTGCCGAAAATAGGCCGCGGGCACCACCGCCATCAAAAATAACCCCCCGAAGGTCGGCGCGCCCAAACCCCCCAGCGGAAAAATGGCCAAAAAACGGGTGGGCTATAGCCTTGTGGGGAGGGGCTGGCCAACATCGTCCGCCGGACTCGGAATGGGGCGAGATTTTGCGAGCAGCCTCCACGTGCTAAAAATAGGCCATGGGCACAGTCGCGCCCAAAAATAACTGCCCGAAGGCCGGGGCGCCAAGTTCGTCCTGTGGAAAAATGGCCAAAAAACGGGTGGGCTATAGCCTTGCGGGGATGGGCTGGCCGACTTCGTCCGCCGGACTCGGAATGGTGCGAGACTTTGCAAGTGGCCTCCGCGTGCCAAAAATAAGCCGCGGGCACAGCCGCGCCCAAAAATAAACGCCCGAATGCCGGGGCGCCAAGTTCGTGCAGCGGAAAAAGGCCACAAAAACCGGTGGGCTATAGCCTTGGGGGGAGGGGCCGGCCCACTTCATCCGCCGGACTCGGAATGGCGCGAGAATTTGAGAGGGGCCTCCGTGTGCCAAAAATAGGCCGCGGGCACAGCCGCGCCCAAAAATAACCGCCCGAATGCCGGGGCGCCAAGTTCGTGCAGCGGAAAAAGGCCACAAAAACGGGTGGGATATAGCCTTGGGAGGTGGGGCTGGCCAACTTCGTCCGCCGGACTCGGAACAGCGCGAGACTTTGTGAGGGGCCTCCGTGTGCCAAAAATAGGTCGCGGGCACAGCCGCTCCCAAAAATAACCGCCCGAAGGCCGGGGCGCCAAGTTCGTCCAGCGGAAAAAGGCCACAAAAACGGGTGGGCTATAGCCTTGGGGTGTGGGGCTGGCCCACTTCGTCCGCCGGACTCGGAATGGCACGAGACCTTGTGAGGGGCCTCCGTGTGCCAAAAATATGCCGCGGGCACAGCCGTACCCAAAAATAACCGCCCGAAGGCCGGAGCGCCAAGTTCGTCCAGCGGAAAAAGGCCACAAAAACGGGAGGGCTATAGCCTTGGGGGGTGGGGCTGACCAATTTCGTCCGCCGGACTCGGAATGGCGGGAGACTTTGTCAGGGGCCTCCATGTGCCAAAAATAGGCCACGGGCACAGCCGCACTCAAAAATAACCGCCCGAAGGCTGGGGCGCCAAGTTCGTCCCGCGGAAAAAGGCGACAAAAGCGAGTGGGCTATCGCCGTAGGAGGTGGGGCTGGCCAACTTCGTCCGCCGGACTCGGAATGGGGCGAGACTTTGTGAGCGGCCTCCGCGTGACAAAAATAGGCCGCGGGCACAGGCGCGCCCAAAAATAACCTCCCAAAAGTCGGGGCGCCAAGTTCTTCCAGCGAAAAAATGGCCAAAAAACGGGTGGGCTATAGCCTTGGGGGGAGGGGCTGGCCAACTTCGTCCGCCGGACTCGGAATGGGGCGAGACTTTGCGAGCGTCCTCCGCGTGCCGAAAATAGGCCGCGGGCACCGCCGCCCCCAAAAATAATCCCCCGAAGGTCGGCGCGCCCAAACCCCCCAGCGGAAAAATGGCCAAAAAACGGGTGGGCTATAGCCTTGGGGGGAGGGGCTGGCCAACATCGTCCGCCGGACTCTGAATGGGGTGAGACTTTGCGAGCGGCCTCCGCGTACCAAAAATAGGCCGTGGACACAGCCGCGCCCAACAATAACCCTCCGAAGGTCGGCGCGCCCAAACCCCCCTGCGGAAAAATGGCCAAAAAACGGGTGGGCTATAGCCTTGGGGGGAGGGGCTGCCCTACTTCGTCCGCCGGACTCGGAATGGCGCGAAACTTAGCGAGCGGCCTCCGCGTGACAAAAATAGGCCACGGGCACAACCGCGCCTAAAAATAACCGCCCGAAGGCCGGGGCGCCAAGTTCGTCCAGCGGAAAAATGGCCAAAAAACGGGTGGGCTATAGCCTTGGGGGGAGGGGCTGGCCAACTTCGTCCGCCGGACTCGGAATGGGGCGAGACTTTGCGAGCGGCCTCCGCATGCCGAAAATAGGCCGCGGGCACCGCCGCCCCCAAAAATAACCCCCCGAAGGTCGGCGCGCCCGAACCCCCCAGCGGAAAAATGGCCAAAAAACGGGTGGGCTATAGCCTTGTGGGGAGGGGCTGGCCAACATCGTCCGCCGGACTCGGAATGGGGCGAGATTTTGCGAGCAGCCTCCACGTACCAAAAATAGGCCGTGGACACAGTCACGCCCAAAAATAACTGCCCAAAGGCCAGGGCGCCAAGTTCGTCCTGTGGAAAAATGGCCAAAAAACGGGTGGGCTATAGCCTTGCGGCGATGGGCTGGCCAACTTCGTCCGCCGGACTCGGAATGGTGCGAGACTTTGCGAGCGGCCTCCGCGTGCCAAAAATAGGCCGCGGGCACAGCCGCGTCCGAAAGTAACCGCCCGAATGCCGGGGCGCCAAGTTCGTGCAGCGGAAAAAGGCCACAAAAACCGGTGGGCTATACCCTTGGGAGGTGGGGCTAGCCAACTTCATCCGCCGGACTCGGAATGGCGCGAGAATTTGAAAGGGGCCTCCGTGTGCCAAAAATAGGCCGCGGGCACAGCCGCGACCAAAAATAACCGCCCGAATGCCGGGGCGCCAAGTTCGTGCAGCGGAAAAAGGCCACAAAAACGGGTGGGCTATAGCCTTGGGAGGTGGGGCTGGCCAACTTCGTCCGCCGGACTCGGAACAGCGCGAGACTTTGTCAGGGGCCTCCGTGTGCCAAAAATAGGACACGGGCACAGCCGCGACCAAAAAGAACCGCCCGAAGGCCGGGCCGCCAAGTTCGTGCAGCGGAAAAAGGCCACAAAAACGGGTGGGCTATAGCCTTGGGGTGTGGGGCTGGCCAACTTCGTCCGCCGAACTCGGAATGGCGCGAGACTTTGTCAGGGGCCTCCATGTGCCAAAAATAGGCCACGGGCACAGCCGCACCCAAAAATAACCGCCCGATGGCCGGGGCGCCAAGTTCATCCAGCGGGAAAAGGCCACAAAAACGGGTGGGCTATAGCCTTGGGTGGTGGGGCTGGCCAACTTCGTCCGCCGGACTCGGAATGGCGCGAGACTTTACGAGGGCCCTCCGTGTGCAATAAAATAGGCCACGGGCACAGCCGCGCCCAAAAATAACCGCCTGCAGGCTGGGGCGCCAAGTTCGTCCAGCGGAAAAAGGCCACAAAAACGAGTGCGCTATCGCCTTAGGAGGTGGGGCTGGCCGACTTCGTCCGCCGGACTCGGAATGGGGCGAGACTTTGCGAGCGGCCTCCGCGTGACAAAAATAGGCCGCGGGCACGGGCGCGCCCAAAAATAACCTCCCGAAAGCTGGGGCGCCAAGTTCTTCCAGCGAAAAAATGGCCAAAAAACGGGTGGGCTATAGCCTTGGGGGGAGGGGCTGGCCAACTTCGTCCGCCGGACTCGGAATGGGCGGAGACTTTGCGAGTGCCCTCCGTGTGCCAAAAATAGGCCGCGGACACAGCCACACCCAACAATAACCCTCTGAAGGTCGGCGCGCCCAAATCCCCCTGCGGAAAAATGGCCAAAAAACGGGTGGGCTATAGCCTTGGGGGGAGGGGCTGGCCCACTTCGTCCGCCGGACTCGGAATGGGGCGAGACTTAGCGAACGGCCTCCGCGTGCCAAAAATAGGTCGCGGGCACAGCCGCGCCTAAAAAGAACCGCCCGAAGGCCGGGGCGCCAAGTTCGTCCAGCGTAAAAATGGACAAAAAACGGGTGGGCTATGGCCTTGGGGGGAGGGGCTGGCCGACTTCGTCCGCCGGACTCTGAATGGGGCGAGACTTTGCGAGCGGCCTCCGCGTGCCAAAAATAGGACGCGGGCACAGCCACGACCAAAAATAACTGCCCGAAGGCCGGGCCGCCAAGTTCGTCCTGTGGAAAAATGGCCAAAAAACGGGTGGGCTATAGCGTTGTGGGGATGGGCTGGCCAACTTCGTCCGCCGGACTCGGAATGGTGCGAGACTTTGCGAGCGGCCTCCGCGTGCCAAAAATAGGCCGCAGGCACAGCCGTGGCCAAAAATAACCGCCCGAATGCCGGGGCGCCAAGTTCGTGCAGCGGAAAAAGGCCACAAAAACGGGTGGGCTATAGCCTTGGGAGGTGGGGCTAGCAAACTTCATCCGCCGGACTCGGAATGGTGCGAGAATTTGAGAGGGGCCTCCGTGTGCCAAAAATAGGCCGCGGGCACAGCCGCGCCCAAAAATAACCGCCCGAATGCCGGGGCACCAAGTTCGTGCAGCGGAAAAAGGCCACAAAAACGGGTGGGCTATAGCCTTGGGAGGTGGGGCTGGCCAACTTCGTCCGCCGCACTCGGAACAGTGCGAGACTTTGTGAGGGGCCTCCGTGTGCCAAAAATAGGTCTTGGGCACAGCCGCGCCCAAAAATAACCGCCCGAAGGCCGGGGCGCCAAGTTCGTCCAGCGGAAAAAGGCCACAAAAACGGGTGGGCTATAGCCTTGGGGGGTGGGGCTGGCCAAATTCGTCCGCCGGACTCGGAATGGCGCGAGACTTTGCGAGGGGCCTCCGTGTGCCAAAAATAGGCCGCGGTCACAGCCGCGCCCAAATATAACCGCCCGAAGGCCGGGGCGCCAAGTTCGTCCAGCGGAAAAAGGCAACAAAAACGGGTGGGCTATAGCCTTGGGGGGTGGGGCTGGCCAACTTCGTCCGCCGGACTCGGAATGGCGCGAGACTTTGCGAGGGCCCTCCGTGTGCCAAAAATAGGCCGTGTGCACAGCCGCGCCCAAAAATACCCCCCGAAGGCCGGGGCGCCAAGTTCGTCCAGCGGAAAAAGGCCACAAAAACGGGTGGGCTATAGCCTTGGGTTGTGGGGCTGGCAAACTTCGTCCGCCGGACTCGGAATGGCGCGAGACTTTGCGAGGGCCCTCTGTGTGCCAAAAATAGGCTACGGGCATAGCCGCGCCCTAAAATAACCACCTGAAGGCCGGGGCGCCAAGTTCGTCCAGCGGAAAAAGGCCACAAAAACGGGTGGGCTATAGCCTTGGGGGGTGGGGCTGGCCAACTTCGTTTGCCGGACTCGGAATGGCGCGAGACTTTCCGAAGGGCCTCCGTGTGCAAAAAATAGGCAGCGGGCACAGCCGCGCCCAAAAATAACCGCCAGAAGGCCGGGGCACCAGGTTCGTCCAGCGGAAAAAGGCCACAAAAACGGGTGGGCTATAGCCTTGGGGGGTGGGGCTGGCCAACTTCGTCCGCCGGACTCGGAATGGCGCGAGACTTTGCGAGGGGCCTCCGTGTGCCAAAAATAGGCCGCGGTCACAGCCGCGCCCAAATATAACCGCCCGAAGGCCGGGGCGCCAAGTTCGTCCAGCGGAAAAAGGCAACAAAAACGGGTGGGCTATAGCCTTGGGGGGTGGGGCTGGCCAACTTCGTCCGCCGGACTCGGAATGGCGCGAGACTTTGCGAGGGCCCTCCGTGTGCCAAAAATAGGCCGTGTGCACAGCCGCGCCCAAAAATACCCCCCGAAGGCCGGGGCGCCAAGTTCGTCCAGCGGAAAAAGGCCACAAAAACGGGTGGGCTATAGCCTTGGGTTGTGGGGCTGGCAAACTTCGTCCGCCGGACTCGGAATGGCGCGAGACTTTGCGAGGGCCCTCTGTGTGCCAAAAATAGGCTACGGGCATAGCCGCGCCCTAAAATAACCACCTGAAGGCCGGGGCGCCAAGTTCGTCCAGCGGAAAAAGGCCACAAAAACGGGTGGGCTATAGCCTTGGGGGGTGGGGCTGGCCAACTTCGTTTGCCGGACTCGGAATGGCGCGAGACTTTCCGAAGGGCCTCCGTGTGCAAAAAATAGGCAGCGGGCACAGCCGCGCCCAAAAATAACCGCCAGAAGGCCGGGGCACCAGGTTCGTCCAGCGGAAAAAGGCCACAAAAACGGGTGGCCTATAGCCTTGGGGGGTGCGGCTGGTCAACTTCATCCGTCGGACTCGGAATGGCGCGAGACTTTGCGAGGGGCCTCCGTGTGCCAAAAATAGACCGCGGGCACAGCCGAGCCCAAAAATAACGGCCCGAAGGCCGTGGCACCAACTTCGTCCAGCGGAAAATGGCCACAAAAACGGGTGGGCTATAGCCTTGGGGGGTGGGGCTGGCCAACTTCGTCCGCCGGACTTGGAATGGTGCGAGACTTTACGAGGGGCCGCCGTGTGCCAAAAATAGGCCGCGGCCACAGCCGCGCCCAAAAATAACCGCCCGAAGGCCGGGGCGCCAAGTTCATCCAGCGGAAAAAGGCCACAAAAACGGGTGGGCTATAGCCTTGGGTGGTGGAGCTTGCCCACTTCGTCCGCCGCACTCGGAATGGCATGAGACTTTGCGAGGGGCCTCTGTGTTCCAAAAATAGGCTGCGGGCACAGCCGCGCCCAAAAATAACGGCCCGAAGTCTGGGGCGCCAAGTTCGTCCAGCGGAAAAAGGCCACATAAACTGGTGGGCTATAGCCTTAGGGGGTGGGGCTGGCCAAGTTCGTCTGCCGGACTCGGAATGGTGCGAGACTTTCCGAGGGTCCTCCGTGTGCCAAAAATAGGTCGCGTGCACAGCCGCGCCCAAAAATAACCGCCCGAAGGCCGGGGCGCCAAGTTCGTCCAGCGGAAAAAGGCCACAAAAACGGGTGGGCTATAGCCTTGGCGGTTGGGGCTGGCCCACTTCGTCCGCCGGACTCGGAATGGCACGAGACTTTGTGAGGGGCCTCCATTTGCCAAAAATAGGCCACGGTCACAGCCACGTCCAAAATAACCGCCCGAAGGCCGGGGCGCCAAGTTCGTCCAGAGGAAAAGGGCCACAAAAACGGGTGGGCGGGGCTTGGCAACTTCGTTCGCCGGACTCCGAATGGCGCGAGACTTTGCGAGGGGCCTCCGTGTGCCAAAAATAGGCCGTGGGCACAGCCGTGCCCAAAAATAACCGCCCGAAGGCTGGGGCGCCAAGTTCGTCCAGCGGAAAAAGTCCACAAAAACGGGTGGGCTATAGCCTTGGGGGGTGGGGCTGGCCAACTTCGTCTGCCAGACTCGGAATGGCGTGAAACTTTCCGAGGGGCCTCTCTGTGGCAAAAATAGGCCGCGGACACAGCCGCGTCCAAAAATAACCACCCGAAGGCCGTGGCGCCAAGTTCGTCCAGAGGAAAGAGGCCACAAAAACGGGTGGGCTATAGCCTTGGGGGGTGGGGCTGGCCAATTTTGTCCGCCGGACTCGGCATGGCGCGAGATTGTGCGAGGGGCCTCCGTGTGCCAAAAATAGGCCGCGGGCACAGCCGCGCCCAAAAATAACCGCCCGAAGGCCGGGGAGCCAAGTTCGTCCAGCTGAAAAAGGCCACAAAAACAGGTGGGCTATAGCCTTGGGGGGTGGGGCTGGCCATCTTCGTCCGCCGGACTCGGAATGGCGCGAGACTTTACGAGGCACCTCCGTGTGCCAAAAATAGGCCGCGGGCACAGCCGCGCCCAAAAATACCCGCCCGAAGGCCGCGGCACCAAGTTCGTCCAGCGGAAAAAGGCCACAAAAACGGGTGGGCTATAGCCTTGGGGGGTGGGGCTGGCCAACTTTGTCCGCCGGACTCGGAATGGCGCGAGACTTTGCGAGGGGCCTCCGTGTGTCAAAAATAGGCCGCGGGCAAAGCCGCTCCCAAAAATAACCGCCCGAAGGCCGGGGCGCCAAGTTCGTCCAGCGGAAAAAGGCCACAGAAACGGGTGTGCTATAGCCTTGGGGGGTGGGGCTGGCCAACTTCGTCCGCCGGACTCGGAATGGCGCGAGACTTTGCGAGTGGTCTCCGTGTGCCAAAAATAGGCCGCGAGCACAGCCCCGCGAAAAAATATCCACCCAAAGGCCGGGGCGCCAAGTTCGTCCAGCAGAAAAAGGCCACAAAAACGGGTGGGCTATAGCCTTGGGGGGTGGGGCTGCCAACTTTGTCCGCCGGACTCGGAATGGCGTGAGACTTTGCGACGGGCCTCCGTGTGCCAAAACCCCCCAGCGGAAAAATGGCCAAAAAACGGGTGGGCTAGGGCCTTGGTTAGGGGCGCGGGCGAAGTTCGTCCGCCGGACTCGGAATGGGGCGAGACTTTACGAGGGGCCTCGCGGTGCCAAAAATAAGCCGCGGGCAAAGCCGCGCGAAAAAAGAAGCGCCCGAAGGTCATGGTGCCAAAACCCCCCAGCGGAAAAAAAGGCCAACGGGTGGGCTATAGCCTTGGTGGGGGGCGCGGGCGAAGTTAGTCCGCCGGACTCGGAATGGGGCGACACTTTACGAGGGGCCTCGGAGTGCCAAAAATAAGCCGCGGGCAAAGCCGCGCACAAAAATAAGCGCCCGAAGGTCGTGGTGCCAAAACCCCCCAGCAGAAAAATGGCCAAAACACGGGTGGGCTATAGCCTTGGTGGGAGGCGCGGGCGAAGTTCGTCCGCCGGACTCGGAATGGGGTAAGACTTTGCGAGGGGCCTCGGGGTGCCAAAAATAAGCCGCGGCCATAGCCGCGCCCAAAAATAAGCGCCCGAAGATCGTGATGCCAAAACCCCCCAGCGGAAAAATGGCCAAAAAACGGGTGGGCTATAGCCTTGGTGGGGGGCGCGGGCGAAGTTCGTCCGCCAGACTTGGAATGGGGTGAGACTTTGCGAGGGGCCTCGGGGTGCCAAAAATAAGCCGCGGGCAAAACCGCGCCAAAAAATAACCGCCCGAAGGTTGTGGTGCCAAAACCCCCCAGCGGAAAAATGGCCAAAAAACGGGTGGGCTATAGCCTTGGTGGGGGCGCGGGCGAAGTTCGTCCGCCGGACTCGGAATGGGTTGAGACTTTCCGAGGGGCCTCGGGGTGCCAAAAATAAGCCGCGGACAAAGCCACACCTAAAAATAATCGCCCGAAGGTCGTGGTGCCAAAACCCCCCAGCGGAAAAATGGCCAAAAAACGGGTGGGCTAGGGCCTTGGTTGGGGGCGCGAGCGAAGTTCGTCTGCCAGACTCGGAATGGGGTGAAACTTTGCGAGGGACCTCAGGGTGCCAAAAATAAGCCACGGGGAAAGCCGCGCCCAAAAATAAGCTCCCAAAGGTCGTGGAGCCAAAACCCCCCAGCAGAAAAATGGCCAAAAAACGGGTGGGCTATAGCCTTGGTGGGGGGCGCGGGCGAAGTTCATCCGCCGGACTCGGAATGGGGCGAGACTTTACGAGGGGCCTCGGGGTACCAAAAATAAGCCACGGTCAAAGCCGCGTGAAAAAATAAGTGCCCGAAGGTCATGGTGCCAAAACCCCCCAGCGGAAAAATGGACAAAAAAGGGTGGGCTATAGCCTTGGTGGGGGGCGCGGGCGAAGTTCGTCCGCCGGACTCGGAATGGGGCGAGACTTTACAAGGGGCCTCGGGGTGCCAAAAATAAGCCGTGGGCAAAGCCGCGCGAATAAATAAGTGCCCGAAGGTCATGGTGCCAAAACCCCCCAGCGGAAAAATGGACAAAAAACGGGTGGGCTATAGCCTTGGTGGGGGGCGCGGGCGAAGTTCGTCCGCCGGAGTCGGAATGGGGCGAGACTTTATGAGGGGCCTCGGGGTGCCAAAAATAAGCCGCGGCCAAAGCCGCGCCCAAAAATAAGCGCCCGAAGGTCGTGGTGCCAAAACCCCCCAGCGGAAAAATGGCCAAAAAACGGGTGGGGTATAGCCTTTGTGGGGGGCGCGGGCGAAGTTCGTCCGCCGGACTCGGAATGGGGTGAGACTTTACGCGGGGCCTCGGGGTACCAAAAATAAGCCACGGTCAAAGCCGCGCGAAAAAATAAGTGCCCGAAGGTCATGGTGCCAAAACCCCCCAGCGGAAAAATGGACAAAAAAGGGTGGGCTATAGCCTTGGTGGGGGGCGCGGGCGAAGTTCGTCCGCCGGACTCGGAATGGGGCGAGACTTTACGAGGGGCCTCGGGGTGCCAAAAATAAGCCGTGGGCAAAGCCGCGCGAATAAATAAGCGCCCGAAGGTCATGGTGCCAAAACCCCCCAGCGGAAAAATGGACAAAAAACGGGTGGGCTATAGCCTTGGTGGGGGGCGCGGGCGAAGTTCGTCCGCCGGAGTCGGAATGGGGCGAGACTTTATGAGGGGCCTCGGGTGCCAAAATAAGCCGCGCCCAAAGCCGCGCCAAAAATAAGCGCCCAAGGTCCTGGTGCCAAAACCCCCCAGCGGAAAAATGGACAAAAAACGGGTGGGCTATAGCCTTGGTGGGGGGCGCGGGCGAAGTTCGTCCGCCGGACTCGGAATGGGACGAGACTTTGCGAGGGGCCTCGGGGTAACAAAAATAAGCCGTGGCCAAAGCCTCGCCCAAAAATAAGCCCCCGAAGATCGTGGTTCCAAAACCCCCCAGCGGAAAAATGGCCAAAAAACGTGTGGGCTATAGCCTTGGTGGGGGGAGCGGGCGAAGTTCGTCCGCCGGACTCGGAATGGCGCGAGACTTTGAGAGGCGCCTCCGTGTGTGCAAAAATAGGCATGGGCACAGCCGCGTCCAAAAATACCCCCCCGAAGGCTGGGGCGCAAAGTTCGTCCAGTGGAAAAAGGCCACTAAAAACTTCGTCCGCCGGACTCGGAATGGCGCGAGACTTTGTGAGGCGCCTCCGTGTACAAAAAATAGGCCGTGGGCAAAGCCGCGCCCAAAAATACTTGCCCAAAGGCCGGGGCGCCAAGTTCGTCCAGCGGAAAAAGGCCACAAAAACGGGTTGGCTATAGCCTTGGGGGGTGGGGCTGGCCAACTTCGTCCGCCGGACTCGGAATGGCGCGACACTTTGCGAGTCGCCTCCGTGTGCCAAAAATAGGCCGCAGGCACAGCCGCGCCCAAATATACCCGCCCGAAGGCCGCGGCGCCAAGTTCGTCCAGCGGAAAAAGGCCACAAAAACGGGTGGGCTATAGCCTTGGGGGGTGGGGCTGGCCAACTTCGTCCGCCGGGCTCGGAAAGGCGCGAGACTTTGCGAGGCGCCTACATGTGCCAAAAATAGGCCGCGGGCACAGCCGCACCTAAAAATACTCGCCCGAAGGCCGGGGCGCCAAGTTCGTCCAGCGGAAAAAAGGCCACAAAAACGGGTGGGCTATAGCCTTGGGGGCTGGGGCTGGCCAACTTCGTTCGCCGGATTCGGAATGGCGTGAGACTTTGCGAGGTGCCTCCATTTGCCAAAAATAGGCTGCGGGCACAGCCGCGCCCAAAAATACCCCCCCGAAGGCCGTGGCGCCAAGTTCGTCCAGCGGAAAAAGGCCACAAAAACGGGTGGGCTATAGCCTTGGGGGGTGGGGCTACCCAACTTCGTCCGCCGGACTCGGAATGGCGCGAGACTTTGCGAGGGGCCTCGGGGTTCCAAAAATAAGCCGCGGGCAAAGCCGCGCCCAAAAATAAGCGCCCGAAGGTCGTGGTACCAAAACCCCCCAGCGGAAAAATGGCCAAAAAACAGGTGGGCTATAGCCTTGGTGGGGGGCGAGGGCGAAGTTCTTCCGCCGGACTCGGAATGGGGCAAGACTTTGCGAGGGGCCTCGGGGTGTCAAAAATAAGCCTCGGGAAAAGCCGCACCCAAAAATAAGCACCCAAAGGTCGTGGTGCCAAAACCCCCCAACGGAAAAATAGCCAAAAAACGGGTGGGCTATAGCCTTGGTGGGGGGCGCGGGCGAAGTTCGTCCGCCGGACTCGGAATGGGGCGAGACTTTGCGAGGGGCGTCGGGGTGTCAAAAATAAGCCTCGGGCAAAACCGTACACAAAAATAAGCACCCGAAGGTCGTGGTACCAAAACCCCCCAGCGGAAAAATGGCCAAAAAACGGGTGGGCTATAGCCTTGGTGTGGGTCGCGGGCGAAGTTCGTCCGCCGGACTCGGAATGGGGTGAGACTTTGCGAGGGGCCTCGGGGTTCCAAAAATAAGCCACGGGCAAAGCCGCGCCCGAAGGTCGTGGTGCCAAAACCCCCCAGCGGAAAAATGGCAAAAAAACGGGTGGGCTATAGCCTTGGTGGGGGGCGAGCGCGAAGTTTGTCCGCCGGACTCGGAATTGGGTGAGACTTTGCGAGGCGCCTCGGGGTATCAAAAATAAGGCTCGGGCAAAGCCATGCTCAAAAATAAGCGCCCGAAGGTCGTGGTACCAAAACCCCCAAGCGGAAAAATGGCCAAAAAACGGGTGGGCTATAGCCTTGGTGTGGGTCGCGGGCGAAGTTCGTCCGCCGGACTCGGAATGGGGCGAGACTTTGCGAGGGGCCTCGGGGTGTCAAAAATAAGGCTCGGGCAAAGCCGCGCCCAAAAATAAATGCCCAAAGGTCGTGGTGCCAAAACCCCCCAACGGAAAAATGGCCAAAAAACGGGTGGGCTATAGCCTTGGTGGGGGGCGCGGGCGAAGTTCGTCCGCCGGACTCGGAATGGGACGAGACTTTGCGAGGGGCCTCGGGGTAACAAAAATAAGCCGTGGCCAAAGCCTCGCCCAAAAATAAGCCCCCGAAGATCGTGGTTCCAAAACCCCCCAGCGGAAAAATGGCCAAAAAACGTGTGGGCTATAGCCTTGGTGGGGGGAGCGGGCGAAGTTCGTCCGCCGGACTCGGAATGGTGCGAGACTTTGCGAGGCGCCTCCGTGTGCCAAAAATAGGCCGCGGGCACAGCCGCGTCCAAAAATACCCCCCCGAAGGCCGGGGCGCAAAGTTCGTCCAGTGGAAAAAGGCCACTAAAAACTTCGTCCGCCGGACTCGGAATGGCGCGAGACTTTGTGAGGCGCCTCCGTGTACAAAAAATAGGCCGTGGGCAAAGCCGCGCCCAAAAATACTTGCCCAAAGGCCGGGGCGCCAAGTTCGTCCAGCGGAAAAAGGCCACAAAAACGGGTTGGCTATAGCCTTGGGGGGTGGGGCTGGCCAACTTCGTCCGCCGGACTCGGAATGGCGCGACACTTTGCGAGTCGCCTCCGTGTGCCAAAAATAGGCCGCAGGCACAGCCGCACCCAAATATACCCGCCCGAAGGCCGCGGCGCCAAGTTCGTCCAGCGGAAAAAGGCCACAAAAACGGGTGGGCTATAGCCTTGGGGGGTGGGGCTGGCCAACTTCGTCCGCCGGGCTCGGAAAGGCGCGAGACTTTGCGAGGCGCCTACATGTGCCAAAAATAGGCCGCGGGCACAGCCGCACCTAAAAATACTCGCCCGAAGGCCGGGGCGCCAAGTTCGTCCAGCGGAAAAAAGGCCACAAAAACGGGTGGGCTATAGCCTTGGGGGCTGGGGCTCCCCAACTTCGCACTGGATTCGAATGGCGTGAGACTTTGCGAGGTGCCTCCATTTGCCAAAAATAGGCTGCGGGCACAGCCGCGCCCAAAAATACCCCCCCGAAGGCCGTGGCGCCAAGTTCGTCCAGCGGAAAAAGGCCACAAAAACGGGTGGGCTATAGCCTTGGGGGGTGGGGCTACCCAACTTCGTCTGCCGGACTCCGAATGGCGCGAGACTTTGCGAGGGGCCTCGGGGTTCCAAAAATAAGCCGCGGGCAAAGCCGCGCCGAAAAATAAGCGCCCGAAGGTCGTGGTACCAAAACCCCCCAGCGGAAAAATGGCCAAAAAACAGGTGGGCTATAGCCTTGGTGGGGGGCGAGGGCGAAGTTCTTCCGCCGGACTCGGAATGGGGCGAGACTTTGCGAGGGGCCTCGGGGTGTCAAAAATAAGCCTCGGGAAAAGCCGCGCCCAAAAATAAGCACCCAAAGGTCGTGGTGCCAAAACCCCCCAACGGAAAAATAGCCAAAAAACGGGTGGGCTATAGCCTTGGTGGGGGGCGCGGGCGAAGTTCGTCCGCCGGACTCGGAATGGGGCGAGACTTTGCGAGGGGCCTCGGGGTGTCAAAAATAAGCCTCGGGCAAAACCGTGCACAAAAATAAGCACCCGAAGGTCGTGGTACCAAAACCCCCCAGCGGAAAAATGGCCAAAAAACGGGTGGGCTATGGCCTTGGTGTGGGTCGCGGGCGAAGTTCGTCCGCCGGACTCGGAATGGGGTGAGACTTTGCGAGGGGCCTCGGGGTTCCAAAAATAAGCCGCGGGCAAAGCCGCGCCCGAAGGTCGTGGTGCCAAAACCCCCCAGCGGAAAAATGGAAAAAAAACGGGTGGGCTATAGCCTTGGTGGGGGGCGAGGGCGAAGTTTGTCCGCCGGACTCGGAATTGGGTGAGACTTTGCGAGGCGCCTCGGGGTATCAAAAATAAGGCTCGGGAAAGCCATGCCCAAAAATAAGCGCCCGAAGGTCGTGGTACCAAAACCCCCAAGCGGAAAAATGGCCAAAAAACGGGTGGGCTATAGCCTTGGTGTGGGTCGCGGGCGAAGTTCGTCCGCCGGACTCGGAATGGGGTGAGACTTTGCGAGGGGCCTCGGGGTTCCAAAAATAAGCCGCGGGCAAAACCGCGCCAAAAAATAACCGCCCGAAGGTTGTGGTGCCAAAACCCCCCAGCGGAAAAATGGCCAAAAAACGGGTGGGCTATAGCCTTGGTGGGGGCGCGGGCGAAGTTCGTCCGCCGGACTCGGAATGGGTTGAGACTTTCCGAGGGGCCTCGGGGTGCCAAAAATAAGCCGCGGACAAAGCCACGCCTAAAAATAATCGCCCGAAGGTCGTGGTGCCAAAACCCCCCAGCGGAAAAATGGCCAAAAAACGGGTGGGCTAGGGCCTTGGTTGGGGGCGCGAGCGAAGTTCGTCTGCCAGACTCGGAATGGGGTGAAACTTTGCGAGGGGCCTCAGGGTGCCAAAAATAAGCCACGGGGAAAGCCGCGCCCAAAAATAAGCTCCCAAAGGTCGTGGAGCCAAAACCCCCCAGCAGAAAAATGGCCAAAAAACGGGTGGGCTATAGCCTTGGTGGGGGGCGCGGGCGAAGTTCATCCGCCGGACTCGGAATGGGGCGAGACTTTACGAGGGGCCTCGGGGTACCAAAAATAAGTCACGGTCAAAGCCGCGTGAAAAAATAAGTGCCCGAAGGTCATGGTGCCAAAACCCCCCAGCGGAAAAATGGACAAAAAAGGGTGGGCTATAGCCTTGGTGGGGGGCGCGGGCGAAGTTCGTCCGCCGGACTCGGAATGGGGCGAGACTTTACGAGGGGCCTCGGGGTGCCAAAAATAAGCCGTGGGCAAAGCCGCGCGAATAAATAAGCGCCCGAAGGTCATGGTGCCAAAACCCCCCAGCGGAAAAATGGACAAAAAACGGGTGGGCTATAGCCTTGGTGGGGGCGCGAGGCGAGTTCGTCCGCTGGAGTCGGAATGGGGCGAGACTTTATGAGGGGCCTCGGGTGCCAAAATAAGCGCGCCAAAGCCAGCCTAAAAATAAGCGCCCAAAGGTCGTGGTGCCAAAACCCCCCAGCGGAAAAATGGCCAAAAAACGGGTGGGGTATAGCCTTTGTGGGGGGCGCGGGCGAAGTTCGTCCGCCGGACTCGGAATGGGGTGAGACTTTACGAGGGGCCTAGGGGTACCAAAAATAAGCCACGGTCAAAGCCGCGCGAAAAAATAAGTGCCCGAAGGTCATGGTACCAAAACCCCCCAGCGGAAAAATGGACAAAAAAGGGTGGGCTATAGCCTTGGTGGGGGGCGCGGGCGAAGTTCGTCCGCCGGACTCGGAATGGGGCGAGACTTTACGAGGGGCCTCGGGGTGCCAAAAATAAGCCGTGGGCAAAGCCGCGCGAATAAATAAGCGCCCGAAGGTCATGGTGCCAAAACCCCCCAGCGGAAAAATGGACAAAAAACGGGTGGGCTATAGCCTTGGTGGGGGGCGCGGGCGAAGTTCGTCCGCCGGAGTCGGAATGGGGCGAGACTTTATGAGGGGCCTCGGGGTGCCAAAAATAAGCCGCGCCCAAAGCCGCGCCCAAAAATAAGCGCCCGAAGGTCTTGGTGCCAAAACCCCCCAGCGGAAAAATGGCCAAAAAACGGGTGGGCTATAGCCTTGGTGGGGGGCGCGGGCGAAGTTCGTCCGCCGGACTCGGAATGGGACGAGACTTTGCGAGGGGCCTCGGGGTAATAAAAATAAGCCGTGGCCAAAGCCTCGCCCAAAAATAAGCCCCCGAAGATCGTGGTGCCAAAACCCCCCAGCGGAAAAATGGCCAAAAAATGGGTGGGCTATAGCCTTGGTGGGGGGCGAGGGCGAAGTTCGTCCGCCGGACTCGGAATGGGCGAGACTTTGCGAGGGGCCTCGGGGTGTCAAAAATCAGGCTCGGACAAAGCCGCGCCCAAAAATAAATGCCCAAAGGTCGTGGTGCCAAAACCCCCCAACGGAAAAATGGCCAAAAAACGGGTGGGCTATAGCCTTGGTGGGGGGCGCGGGCGAAGTTCGTCCGCCGGACTCGGAATGGGGCGAGACTTTGCGAGGGGCCTCGGGGTGCCAAAAATAAGCCGCGGGAAAAGTCGCGCCCAAAAATAAGCGCCCGAAGGTCGTGGTACCAAAACCCCCCAGCGGAAAAATGGCCAAAAAACGGGTGGGCTATAGCCTTGGTGGGGGGCGCGGGCGAAGTTCGTTCGCCGGACTCCGAATGGGGAGAGACTTTGCAAGGGGCCTCGGGGTACCAAAAATAAGCCGCGGGCAAAGCCGCGCCCAAAAATAAGCTCCCGGAGGTCGTGGTGCCAAAACCCCCCAGCGGAAAAAAGGCCAAAAAACGGGTGGGCTACAGCCTTGGTGGGGGCGCGGCGGTTCGTCCGCCGGACTCGGAATGGGGCGAGACTTTGCGAGGGGCGTCGGGGAGCCCAAAAAAGCCGCGGGTAAAGCCGCGCCCAAAAATAAGCACCCGAAGATCGTGCTGCCAAAACCCCCCTGCGGAAAAATTGGCAAAAAAAGGGGGGGCTATAGCCGTGGTGGGTGGCACGGACGAAAGTCCGCCATTGACTCGGAATGGGGTGAGACTTTCCGAGGGGCCTCGGGGTGCCAAAAATAAGCCGCGGACAAAGCCGCGGCCAAAAATAAGACCCCGAAGATCGTGGTGCCAAAACCCCCCAGCGGAAAAATTGCCAAAAAAACAGGTGGGCTATGGCCTTGGTGGGGGGCGCGGGCGAAGTTCGTCCGCCGGACTCGGAATGGGGCGAGACTTTGCGAGGGGCCTCGGAGTGCCAAAAATAAGCCGCAGGCAAAGCCGCGCCCAAAAATAAGCTCCCGGAGGTCGTGGTGCCAAAACCCCCCAGCGGAAAAAAGGCCAAAAAACGGGTGGGCTATAGCCTTGGTGGGTGGCACGGGCGAAGTTCGTCCGCCGGACTCGGAATGGGGCGAGACTTTGCGAGGGGCCTCGAGGTGTCAAAAATAAGCCTTGGACAAAGCCGCGCCCAAAAATAAGCACCCGAAGGTCGTGGTAGCAAAACCCCCCAGCGGAAAAATGGCCAAAAAACGGGTGGGCTATAACCTTGGTGTGGGTCGCGGGCGAAGTTCGTCCGCTGGACTCGGAATGGGGTGAGACTTTGCGAGGGGCCTCGGGGTTCCAAAAATAAGCCGCGGGCAAAGCCGCGCCCGAAGGTCGTGGTGCCAAAACCCCCCAGCGGAAAAATGGCAAAAAAACGGGTGGGCTATAGCCTTGGTGGGGGGCGAGGGCGAAGTTCGTCCGCCGGACTTGGAATGGGGCGAGACTTTGTGAGGCGCCTCGGGGTATCAAAAATAAGGCTCGGGAAAATCCATGCCCAAAAATAAGCGCCCGAAGGTCGTGGTACCAAAACCCCCAAGCGGAAAAATGGCCAAAAAACGGGTGGGCTATAGCCTTGGTGTGGGTCGCGGGCGAAGTTCGTCCGCCGGACTCGGAATGGGGTGAGACTTTGCGAGGGGCCTCGGGGTTCCAAAAATAAGCCGCGGGCAAAGCCGCGCCCGAAGATCGTGGTGCCAAAACCCCCCAGCGGAAAAATGGCCAAAAAACGGGTGGGCTATAGCCTTGGTGGGGGGCGAGGGCGAAGTTCGTCCGCCGGACTCGGAATGGGGCGAGACTTTGCGAGGGGCCTCGGGGTGTCAAAAATAAGGCTCGGGCAAAGCCGCGCCCAAAAATAAGCGCCCAAAGGTCGTGGTGCCAAAACCCCCCAACGGAAAAATGGACAAAAAATGGGTGGGCTATAGCCTTGGTGGGGGGCGCGGGCGAAGTTCGTCCGCCGGACTCGGAATGGGGCGAGACTTTGCGAGGGGCCTCGGGGTGCCAAAAATAAGCCGCGGGAAAAGCCGCGCCCAAAAATAAGCGCCCGAAGATCGTGGTGCCAAATCCCACCAGCGGAAAAATGGCCAAAAAATGGGTGGGCTATAGCCTTGGTGGGCGCGAAGCGAGAGTTCGTCCGCCGGACTCGGAATGGGGCGAGACTTTGCGAGGGGCCTCGGGGTGCAGAAAATAAGCCGCGGGCAAACCGCGGCCAAAAATAAGCGCCCGAAGATCGTGGTGCCAAAACCCCCCAACGGAAAAATGGCCAAAAAATGGGTGGGCTATAGCCTTGGTGGGGGGCGCGGGCGAAGTTCGTTCGCCGGACTCCGAATGGGGAGAGACTTTGCAAGGGGCCTCGGGGTACCAAAAATAAGCCGCGGGCAAAGCCGCGCCCAAAAATAAGCTCCCGGAGGTCGTGGTGCCAAAACCCCCCAGCGGAAAAAAGGCCAAAAAACGGGTGGGCTACAGCCTTGGTGGGGGGCGCGGGCGAAGTTCGTCCGCCGGACTCGGAATGGGGCGAGACTTTGCGAGGGGCGTCGGGGAGCCCAAAAAAGCCGCGGGTAAAGCCGCGCCCAAAAATAAGCACCCGAAGATCGTGCTGCCAAAACCCCCCTGCGGAAAAATGGGCAAAAAACGGGTGGGCTATAGCCTTGGTGGGGGGCGCGGACGAAGTTCGTCCGCCGGACTCGGAATGGGGTGAGACTTTCCGAGGGGCCTCGGGGTGCCAAAAATAAGCCGCGGACAAAGCCGCGGCCAAAAATAAGACCCCGAAGATCGTGGTGCCAAAACCCCCCAGCGGAAAAATTGCCAAAAAAACAGGTGGGCTATGGCCTTGGTGGGGGGCGCGGGCGAAGTTCGTCCGCCGGACTCGGAATGGGGCGAGACTTTGCGAGGGGCCTCGGAGTGCCAAAAATAAGCCGCAGGCAAAGCCGCGCCCAAAAATAAGCGTCCGAAGATCGTGGTGCCAAAACCCCCCAGCGGAAAAATGGTCAAAAAACGGGTGGGCTATAGCCTTGGTGGGGGGCGCGGGCGAAGTTCGTCCGCTGGACTCGGAATGGGGCGAGACTTTGCGAGGGGCCTCGGGGTGCCAAAACTAAGTCGCGGGCAAAAACGCGCCCAAAAATAACCCCCCGAAGGTCGTGGTGCCAAAACCCCCCAGCGGAAAAATGGCCAAAAAACGGGTGGGCTATAGCATTGGTGGGGGGCGCGGGCGAAGTTTGTCCGCCGGACTCGGAATGGTTCGAGACTTTGTGAGGGGCCTCGGGGTGTCAAAAATAAGCTGCGTGCAAAGCCGCACCTAAAAATTAGCCCCCGAAGGTCGTGGAGCCAAAACCCCCCAGCGGAAAAATGGCCAAAAAACGGGTGGGCTATAGCCTTGGTGGGGGGCGCGGACGAAGTTCGTCCGCCGCACTTGGAATGGGGCAAGAATTTGAGAGCGGCATCGGGGTGCCAAAAATAAGCCGCGGGCAAAGCCGCGCCCAAAAATAAGCGCCCGAAGGTCGTGGTGCCAAAACCCCCCAGCGGAAAAATGGCCAAAAAACGGGTGGGCTATTGCCTTGGTGGGGGGCGCGGGCGAAGTTCGTCCGCCGGACTGGGAATGGGGCGAGACTTTGCGAGGGGCCTCGGGGTGCCAAAAATAAGCAGCGGGCAAAGCCGCGCCCAAAAATAAATGCCCAAAGGTCGTGGTGCCAAAACCCCCCAACGGAAAAATGGCCAAAAAATGGGTGGGCTATAGCCTTGGTGGGGGGCGCGGGCGAAGTTCGTCCGCCGGACTCGGAATGGGGCGAGACTTTGCGAGGGGCCTCGGGGTGCCAAAAATAAGCCGCGGGAAAAGCCGCGCCCAAAAATAAGCGCCCGAAGATCGTGGTGCCAAATCCCACCAGCGGAAAAATCGCCAAAAAACGGGTGGGCTATAGCCTTGGTGGGGGGCGCGGGCGAAGTTCGTCCGCCGGACTCGGAATGGGGCGAGACTTTGCGAGGGGCCTCGGGGTGCAGAAAATAAGCCGTGGGCAAACCGCGCCCAAAAATAAGCGCCCGAAGATCGTGGTGCCAAAACCCCCCAGCGGAAAAATAGCCAAAAAATGGGTGGGCTATAGCCTTGGTGGGGGGCGCGGGAGAAGTTCGTTCGCCGGACTCCGAATGGGGCGAGACTTTGCGAGGGGCCTCGGGGTACCAAAAATAAGCAGCGGGCAAAGCCGCGCCCAAAAATAAGCGCCCGGAGGTCGTGGTGCCAAAACCCCCCAGCGGAAAAAAGGCCAAAAAACGGGTGGGCTACAGCCTTGGTGGGGGGCGCGGGCGAAGTTCGTCCGCCGGACACGGAATGGGGTGAGACTTTGCGAGGGGCGTCGGGGTACAAAAAATAAGCCGCGGGTAAAGCCGCGCCCAAAAATAAGCACCTGAAGATCGTGGTGCCAAAACCCCCCTGCGGAAAAATGGCCAAAAAACGGGTGGGCTATAGCCTTGGTGGGGGGCGCGGGCGAAGTTCGTCCGCCGGACTCGGAATGGGGTGAGACTTTGCGAGGGGCGTCAGGGTGCAAAAAATAAGCCGCGGGTAAAGCCGCGCCCAAAAATAAGCACCCGAAGATCGTGGTGCCAAAACCCCCCTGCGGAAAAATTGCAAAAAAACGGGTGGGCTATAGCCTTGGGGGGGGCACAGGCGAAGTTCGTCCGCCGGACTCGGAATGGGGCGAGACTTTGCGAGGGGCCTCCGGGTGCCAAAAATAAGCAGCGCGCAAAGCCGCGCCCAAAAATAAGCGCCCGAATGTCGTGGTGCCAAAACCCCCCAGCGGAAAAATGGCCAGAAAACGGGTGGGGGGTGCGGGCGAAGTTCGTCCGCCGGACTCGGAATGGGGCGAGACTTTCCGAGGGGCCTCGGGGTGCCAAAAATAAGCCGCGGACAAAGCCGCGCCCAAAAATAAGACCCCGAATATCGTGGTGCCAAAACCCCCCAGCGGAAAAATGGCAAAAAACAAAGTGGGCTATAGCCTTGCGTGGGCGGTGGCGAAGTTCGTCCGCCGGACTCGGAATGGGGCGAGACTTTGCGAGGGGCCTCGGGGTTCCAAAAATAAGCCGCGGACAAAGCCGCGCCCAAAAATAAGCACCCGAAGGTCGTGGTGCCAAAACCCCCCTGCGGAAAAATGGCCAAAAAACGGGTGGGCTATAGCCTTGGTGTGGGTCGCGGGCGAAGTTCGTCCGCCGGACTCGGAATGGGGCGAGACTTTGCGAGGGGCCTCGGGGTTCCAAAAATAAGCCGTGGGCAAACGCGCGCCCAAAAATAAGTGCCCGAAGGTCGTGGTGCCAAAACGCCCAGCGGAAAAATGGCCAAAAAACGGGTGGGCTATAACCTTGGTGGGGGGCGAGGGCGAAGTTCGTCCGCCGGACTCGGAATGGGGCGAGACTTTGCGAGGGGCCTTGGGGTGTCAAAAATAAGGCTCGGGCAAAGCCACGCCCAAAAATAAGCACCAGAAGGTCGTGGTACCAAAACCCCCCAGCGGAAAAATGGCCAAAAAACGGGTCGGCTATAGCCTTGGTGTGGGTCGCGGGCGAAGTTCGTCCTTCGGACTCGGAATGGGGTGAGACTTTGCGAGGGGCCTCGGGGTGCCAAAAATAAGCCGCGGACAAAGCCGCACCCAAAAATAAGCGCCCGAAGGTCGTGATGCCAAAACCCCCCAGCGGAAAAATTGCCAAAAAAACGGGTGGGCTATAGCCTTGGTGGGGGGCGCGGGCGAAGTTCTTCCGCCGGACTCGGAATGGGGTGAGACTCTGTGAGGGTCCTCGGGGTGCCAAAATTAAGCCGCGTGCAAAGCCACGCCCGAAAATAAGCCCCCGAAGGTCGTGGTGCCGAAACCCCCCAGCGGAAAAATGGACAAAAAAACGGGTGGGCTATAACCTTGGTGGGGGGCGCGGGCGAAGTTCGTCCGCCGGACTCGGAATGGGGCGAGACTCTGCGAGGGGCCTCGGGGTGCCAAAAATTAGCCGCGGGCAAAACCACTCAAAAAATAAGCCCCCGAAGGTCGTGGTGCCAAAACCCCCCAGCGGAAAAATGGCCAAAAAACGGGTGGGCTATAGCCTTGGTGGGGGGCGCGGGCGAAGTTCGTCCGCCGGACTCGGAATTGGGCGAGAATTTGCGAGGGGCCTCGGGGTGCCAAAAATAAGCCGCGGAAAAAGCCGCGCCCAAAAATAAGGCCGCGAAGGTCGTGGTGCCAAAACCCCCCAGCAGAAAAATGGGCAAAAAACGGGTGGGCTATAGCCTTGGTGGGGGGCGCGGGCGAAGTTCGTCCGTCGGACTCGGAATGGGGCGAGACTTTGTGAGGGGCCTCGGTGTGCCAAAAATAAGCCGCGTGCAAAGCAGCGCCCAAAAATAAAGCCCGAAGGTCGTGGTGCCAAAATCCCCCAGCGGAAAAATGGCCAAAAAACGGGTGGGCTATAGCCTTGGTGGAGGGCGCGGGCGAAGTTCTTCCGCCGGACTCGGAATGTGGCGAGATTTTGTGAGGGGCCTCAGGGTGCCAAAAATAAGCCGCGGGCAAACCCGCACCAAAAAATAAGCCCCCGAAGGTCGTGGTGCCAAAACCCCCCAGCGGAAAAATGGCCAAAAAACGGGTGGGCTATAGCCTTGGTGGGGGGCGCGGGCGAAATTCTTCCGCCGGACTCGGAATGGGGCGAGAATTTGCGAGGGGCCTCGGGGTGCCAAAAATAATCCGTGGGTGAACCCACACCCAAAAATAGGGGCCCGAAGGTCGTGGTGCCAAAACCCTCCAGCGGAAAAATGGCCAAAAAACGGGTGGGCTATAGCCTTGGTGGGGGGCGCGGGCGAAGTTCGTCCGCCGGACTCGGAATGGGGCGAGACTTTGCGAGGGGCCTCGGGGTGCCTGAAATAAGCCGCAGGCAAAGCCGCGTGCAAAAATAAGCTCCCAAAGGTCGTGGTGCCAAAACCCCCCAGCGGAAAAATGGCCAAAAAACGGGTGGGCTGTAGCCTTGGTGGGGGGCGCGGGCGAAGTTCGTCCGCCGGACTCGGAATGGGGTGAGACTTTGTGAGGGTCCTCGGGGTCCCAAAAATAAGCCGCGTGCAAAGGTACGCCCAAAAATAAGCCCCCGAAGGTCGTGGTGCCAAAACCCCCCAGCGGAAAAATAGCCAAAAAACGGGTGGGCTATAGCCTTGGTGGGGGGCGCAGACGAAGTTCGTCCGCCGGACTCGGAATGGGGCGAGACTTTGCGAGGGGCCTAGGGGTGCAAAAAATAAGCCGCGGGCGAAGCCGTACCCAAAAATAAGTGCCCGAAGGTCGTGGTACCAAAACCCCCCAGCGGAAAAATTGGCAAAAATACGGATGGGCTATAGCCTTGGTGGGGGGCGCGGGCGAAGTTCGTCCGCCGGACTCGGAATGGGGCGAGACTTTGCGAGGGGCCTCGGGGTACCAAAAATAAGCAGCGCGCAAAGCCGCGCCCAAAAATAAGCGCCCGAAGGTCGTGGTGCCAAAACCCCCCAGGCGGAAAAATGGCCAAAAAACGGGTGGGCTATAGCCTTGGTGGTGGGCACGGGCGAACTTCGTCCTCCGGACTCGGAATGGGGTGAGACTTTGCGAGGGGCCTCGGGGTGCCAAAAATTAGCCACGGGCAAAACCACTCCAGAAAATAAGCCCCCGAAGGTCGTGGTGCCAAAACCCCCCAGCGGAAAATTGGCCAAAAAACGGGTGGGCTATAGCCCTGGTGGGGGGCGCGGGCGAAATTCTTCCGCCGGACTCGGAATGGGGCGAGAATTTGCGAGGGGCCTCGGGGTGCCAAAAATAATCCGTGGGTGAACCCACACCCAAAAATAGGGGCCCGAAGGTCGTGGTGCCAAAACCCTCCAGCGGAAAAATGGCCAAAAAACGGGTGGGCTATAGCCTTGGTGGGGGGCGCGGGCGAAGTTCGTCCGCCGGACTCGGAATGGGGCGAGACTTTGCGAGGGGCCTCGGGGTGCCTGAAATAAGCCGCAGGCAAAGCCGCGCGCAAAAATAAGCCCCCAAAGGTCGTGGTGCCAAAACCCCCCAGCGGAAAAATGGCCAAAAAACGGGTGGGCTGTAGCCTTGGTGGGGGGCGCGGGCGAAGTTCGTCCGCCGGACTCGGAATGGGGCGAGACTTTGTGAGGGTCCTCGGGGTCCCAAAAATAAGCCGCGTGCAAAGCCACGCCCAAAAATAAGCCCCCGAAGGTCGTGGTGCCAAAACCCCCCAGCGGAAAAATAGCCAAAAAACGGGTGGGCTATAGCCTTGGTGGGGGGCGCAGACGAAGTTCGTCCGCCGGACTCGGAATGGGGCGAGACTTTGCGAGGGGCCTAGGGGTGCAAAAAATAAGCCGCGGGCGAAGCCGCACCCAAAAATAAGTGCCCGAAGGTCGTGGTGCCAAAACCCCCCAGCGGAAAAATTGGCAGAAATACGGGTGGGCTATAGCCTTGGTGGGGGGCGCGGGCGAAGTTCGTCCGCCGGACTCGGAATGGGGCGAGACTTTGCGAGGGGCCTCGGGGTACCAAAAATAAGCAGCGCGCAAAGCCGCGCCCAAAAATAAGCGCCCGAAGGTCGTGGTGCCAAAACCCCCCAGGCGGAAAAATGGCCAAAAAACGGGTGGGCTATAGCCTTGATGGGGGGCACGGGCGAACTTCGTCCTCCGGACTCGGAATGGGGTGAGACTTTGCGAGGGGCTTCGGGGTGCCAAAAATAAGCCGCGGGCAAAGCCGCGCCCAAAAATAAGCGCCCGAAGGTCGTGGTGCCAAAACCCCCCTGCGGAAAAATGGCCAAAAAACGGGTGGGCTATAGCCTTGGTGGGGGGCGAGGGCGAAGTTCGTCCGCCGGACTCGGAATGGGGCGAGACTTTGCGAGGGGCCTTGGGGTGTCAAAAATAAGGCTCGGGCAAAGCCACGCCCAAAGATAAGCGCCAGAAGGTCGTGGTACCAAAACCCCCCAGCGGAAAAATGGCCAAAAAACGGGTCGGCTATAGCCTTGGTGTGGGTCGCGGGCGAAGTTCGTCCTCCGGACTCGGAATGGGGTGAGACTTTGCGAGGGGCCTCGGGGTGCCAAAAATAAGCCGCGGACAAAGCCGCACCCAAAAATAAGCGCCCGAAGGTCGTGGTGCCAAAACCCCCCAGCGGAAAAATGGCCAAAAAACGGGTGGGCTATAGCCTTGATGGGGGGCACGGGCGAACTTCGTCCTCCGGACTCGGAATGGGGTGAGACTTTGCGAGGGGCTTCGGGGTGCCAAAAATAAGCCGCGGGCAAAGCCGCGCCCAAAAATAAGCGCCCGAAGGTCGTGGTGCCAAAACCCCCCTGCGGAAAAATGGCCAAAAAACGGGTGGGCTATAGCCTTGGTGGGGGGCGAGGGCGAAGTTCGTCCGCCGGACTCGGAATGGGGTGAGACTTTGCGAGGGGCCTCGGGGTTCCAAAAATAAGCCGCGGGCAAACGCGCGTCCAAAAATAAGCGCCCGAAGGTCATGGTGCCAAAACGCCCAGCGGAAAAATGGCCAAAAAACGGGTGGGCTATAGCCTTGGTGGGGGGCGAGGGCGAAGTTCGTCCGCCGGACTCGGAATGGGGCGAGACTTTGCGAGGGGCCTTGGGGTGTCAAAAATAAGGCTCGGGCAAAGCCACGCCCAAAGATAAGCGCCAGAAGGTCGTGGTACCAAAACCCCCCAGCGGAAAAATGGCCAAAAAACGGGTCGGCTATAGCCTTGGTGTGGGTCGCGGGCGAAGTTCGTCCTCCGGACTCGGAATGGGGTGAGACTTTGCGAGGGGCCTCGGGGTGCCCAATATAAGACGAGTCCAAACCCGACCCCAAAAATAAGCGCCAGAAGGTAGTGGTGCCAAAACCCCCCAGCGGAACAATTGCCAAAAAAACGGGTGGGCTATAGCGGTGGGGGCGCGGGCGAGTTCGTCCGCGGACTCGGAATGGGGTGAGACTCTGTGAGGGTCCTCGGGGTTCCAAAATTAAGCCGCGTGCAAAGCCACGTCCGAAAATAAGCCCCCGAAGGTCGTGGTGCCGAAACCCCCCAGCTGAAACATGGACAAAAAAACGGGTGGGCTATACCCTTGGTGGGGGCGCGGGCGAGTTCGTCCGCGGACTCGAATGGGGCGAGACTTTGCGAGGGGCCTCGGGGTGCCAAAATTAGCCACGGGCAGAACCACTCAAAAATAAGCCCCGAAGGTCGTGGTGCCAAAACCCCAGCGGAAAAATGGCCAAAAACGGGTGGGCTATACCCTTGGTGGGGGGCGCGGCGAAGTTCGTCCGCTGGACTCGGAATTGGGCGAGAATTTGCGAGGGGCCTCGGGTGCCAAAAATAAGCCGCGGAAAAAGCCGCGCCCAAAAATAAGGCCGCAAAGGTCGTGGTGCCAAAACCCCCCAGCAGAAAAATGGGCAAAAAACGGGTGGGCTATAGCCTTGGTGGGGGGCGCGGGCGAAGTTCGTCCGCCGGACTCGGAATGGGGCGAGACTTTGTGAGGGGCCTCGGTGTGCCAAAAATAAGCCGCGTGCAAAGCAGCGCCCAAAAATAAAGCCCGAAGGTCGTGGTGCCAAAACCCCCCAGCGGAAAAATGGCCAAAAAACGGGTGGGCTATAGCCTTGGTGGAGGGCGCGGGCGAAGTTCTTCCGCCGGACTCGGAATGTGGCGAGATTTTGTGAGGGGCCTCAGGGTGCCAAAAATAAGCCGCGGGCAAACCCTCACCAAAAAATAAGCGCCCGAAGGTCGTGGTGCCAAAACCCCCCAGCGGAAAAATGGCCAAAAAACGGGTGGGCTATAGCCTTGGTGGGGGGCGCGGGCGAAGTTCGTCCGCCGGACTCGGAATGGGGCGAGAATTTGCGAGGGGCCTCGGGGTGCCAAAAATAATCCGTGGGTGAACCCACGCCCAATAATAGGGGCCCGAAGGTCGTGGTGCCAAAACCCTCCAGCGGAAAAATGGCCAAAAAACGGGTGGGCTATAGCCTTGGTGGGGGGCGCGGGCGAAGTTCGTCCGCCGGACTCGGAATGGGGCGAGACTTTGCGAGGGGCCTCGGGGTGCCTGAAATAAGCCGCAGGCAAAGCCGCGTGCAAAAATAAGCCCCCAAAGGTCGTGGTGCCAAAATCCCCCAGCGGAAAAATGGCCAAAAAATGGGTGGGCTGTAGCCTTGGTGGGGGGCGCGGGCGAAGTTCGTCCGCCGGACTCGGAATGGGGTGAGACTTTGTGAGGGTCCTCGGGGTCCCAAAAATAAGCCGCGTGCAAAGCCACGCCCAAAAATAAGCCCCCGAAGGTCGTGGTGCCAAAACCCCCCAGCGGAAAAATAGCCAAAAAACGGGTGGGCTATAGCCTTGGTGGGGGGCGCAGACGAAGTTCGTCCGCCGGACTCGGAATGGGGCGAGACTTTGCGAGGGGCCTAGGGGTGCAAAAAATAAGCCGTGGGCGAAGCCGTAACCAAAAATAAGTGCCCGAAGGTCGTGGTACCAAAACCCCCCAGCGGAAAAATTGGCAAAAATACGGATGGGCTATAGCCTTGGTTGGGGGCGCGGGCAAAGTTCGTCCGCCGGACTCGGAATGGGGCGAGACTTTGCGAGGGGCCTCGGGGTACCAAAAATAAGCAGCGCGCAAAGCCGCGCCCAAAAATAAGCGCCCGAAGGTCGTGGTGCCAAAACCCCCCAGGCGGAAAAATGGCCAAAAAACGGGTGGGCTATAGCCTTGATGGTGGGCACGGGCGAACTTCGTCCTCCGGACTCGGAATGGGGTGAGACTTTGCGAGGGGCCTCGGGGTGCCAAAAATTAGCCGCGGGCAAAACCACTCCAAAAAATAAGCCCCCGAAGGTCGTGGTGCCAAAACCCCCCAGCGGAAAAATGGCCAAAAAACGGGTGGGCTATAGCCTTGGTGGGGGGCGCGGGCGAAGTTCGTCCGCCGGACTCGGAATGGGGCGAGAATTTGCGAGGGGCCTCGGGGTGCCAAAAATAATCCGTGGGTGAACCCACACCCAAAAATAGGGGCCCGAAGGTCGTGGTGCCAAAACCCTCCAGCGGAAAAATGGCCAAAAAACGGGTGGGCTATAGCCTTGGTGGGGGGCGCGGGCGAAGTTCGTCCGCCGGACTCGGAATGGGGCGAGACTTTGCGAGGGGCCTCGGGGTGCCTGAAATAAGCCGCAGGCAAAGCCGCGCGCAAAAATAAGCCCCCAAAGGTCGTGGTGCCAAAACCCCCCAGCGGAAAAATGGCCAAAAAACGGGTGGGCTGTAGCCTTGGTGGGGGGCGCGGGCGAAGTTCGTCCGCCGGACTCGGAATGGGGCGAGACTTTGTGAGGGTCCTCGGGGTCCCAAAAATAAGCCGCGTGCAAAGCCACGCCCAAAAATAAGCCCCCGAAGGTCGTGGTGCCAAAACCCCCCAGCGGAAAAATAGCCAAAAAACGGGTGGGCTATAGCCTTGGTGGGGGGCGCGGACGAAGTTCGTCCGCCGGACTCGGAATGGGGCGAGACTTTGCGAGGGGCCTAGGGGTGCCAAATATAAGCCGCGGGCGAAGCCGCATCCAAAAATAAGTGCCCGAAGGTCGTGGTGCCAAAACCCCCCAGCGGAAAAATTGGCAAAAAAACGGGTGGGCTATAGCCTTGGTGGGGGGCGCGGGCGAAGTTTGTCCGCAGGACTCGGAATGGGGCGAGACTTTGCGAGGGGCCTCGGGGTACCAAAAATAAGCAGCGCGCAAAGCCCCGCCCAAAAATAAGTGCCCGAAGGTCGTGGTGCCAAAACCCCCCAGCGGAAAAATGGCCAAAAAACGGGTGGGCTATAGCCTTGATCGGGGGCACGGGCGAACTTCGTCCTCCGGACTCGGAATGGGGTGAGACTTTGCGAGGGGCTTCGGGGTGCCAAAAATAAGCCGCGGCCAAAGCCGCGCCCAAAAATAAGCGCCCGAAGGTCGTGGTGCCAAAACCCCCCAGCGGAAAAATGGCCAAAAAACGGGTGGGCTATTGCCTTGGTGGGGGGCGCGGGCGAAGTTCGTCCGCCGGACTCGGAATGGGGCGAGACTTTGCTAGGGGACTCGGAGTGCCAAAAATAAGCAGCGGGCCAAGCCGCGCCCAAAAATAAGCGCCCGAAGATCGTGGTGCCAAAACCCCCCAGCGGAAAAATGGCCAAAAAACGGGTGGGCTACAGCCTTGATGGGGGGCACGGGCGAACTTCGTCCTCCGGACTCGGAATGGGGTGAGACTTTGCGAGGGGCTTTGGGGTGCCAAAAATAAGCCGCGGGCAAAGCCGCGCCCAAAAATAAGCGCCCGAAGGTCGTGGTGCCAAAACCCCCCAGCGGAAAAATGGCCAAAAAACGGGTGGGCTATTGCCTTGGTGGGGGGCGCGGGGGAAGTTCGTCCGCCGCACTCGGAATGGGGCGAGAATTTGCGAGGGGCCTCAGGGTGCCAAAAATAAGACGCAGAAAAAGCCGCACCAAAAAATAAGCGCCCGAAGGTCGTGGTGCCAAAACCCCCCAGCGGAAAAATTGCCAAAAAAACGGGTGGGCTATAGCCTTGGTGGGGGGCGCGGGCGAAGTTCGTCCACCGGACTCGGAATGGGGCGAGACTTTGCGAGGGGCCTCGGGGTGCCAAAAATAAGCAGCGCACGAAGCCGCGCCCAAAAATAAGCGCCCGAAGGTCGTGGTGCCAAAACCCCCCAGCGGAAAAATGGCCAAAAAACGGGTGGGCTATAGCCTTGGTGGGTGGCACGGGCGAAGTTCGTCCTCCGGACTCGGAATGAGGTGAGACTTTGCGAGGGGCCTCGGGGTGCCAAAAATAAGCCACGGAAAAAGCCGCGCCCAAAAATAAGCGCCCGAAGGTCGTGGTGCCAAAACCCCCCAGCGGAAAAATGGCCAAAAAACGGGTGGGCTATAGCCTTGGTGGGTGGCGCGGGCGAAGTTCGTCCTCCGGACTTGGAATGAGGTGAGACTTTGCGAGGGGCCTCGGGGTGCCAAAAATAAGCCGCGGAAAAAGCCACACCCAAAAATAAGCGCCCGAAGGTCGTGGTGCCAAAACCCCCAACGGAAAAATAGCCAAAAAAACGGGTGGGCTATAGCCTTGGGGGGGGGGCGCGGGCGAAGTTCGTCCGCCGGACTCGGAATGGGGCGAGACTTTGTGAGGGTCCTCGGGGTGCCAAAAATAAGCCGCGTGCAAAGCCACGCCCAAAAATAAGCCCCCGAAGGTCGTGGTGCCAAAACCCCCCAGCGGAAAAATAGCCAAAAAACGGGTGGGCTATAGCCTTGGTGGGGGGCGCGGACGAAGTTCGTCCGCCGGACTCGGAATGGGGCGAGACTTTGCGAGGGGCCTAGGGGTGCCAAATATAAGCCGCGGGCGAAGCCGCATCCAAAAATAAGTGCCCGAAGGTCGTGGTGCCAAAACCCCCCAGCGGAAAAATTGGCAAAAAAACGGGTGGGCTATAGCCTTGGTGGGGGGCGCGGTCGAGTTCGTCCGCAGGACTCGGAATGGGGCGAGACTTTGCGAGGGGCCTCGGGGTACCAAAAATAAGCAGCGCGCAAAGCCGCGCCCAAAAATAAGCGCCCGAAGGTCGTGGTGCCAAAACCCCCCAGCGGAAAAATGGCCAAAAAACGGGTGGGCTATAGCCTTGATGGGGGGCACGGGCGAACTTCGTCCTCCGGACTCGGAATGGGGTGAGACTTTGCGAGGGGCTTCGGGGTGCCAAAAATAAGCCGCGGCCAAAGCCGCGCCCAAAAATAAGCGCCCGAAGGTCGTGGTGCCAAAACCCCCCAGCGGAAAAATGGCCAAAAAACGGGTGGGCTATTGCCTTGGTGGGGGGCGCGGGCGAAGTTCGTCCGCCGGACTCGGAATGGGACGAGACTTTGCGAGGGGACTCGGAGTGCCAAAACTAAGCCGCGGGCAAAGCCGCGCCCAAAAATAAGCGCCCGAAGATCGTGGTGCCAAAACCCCCCGGCGGAAAAATTGGCAAAGAAACGGGTGGGCTATAGCCTTGGTGGGGGGCGCGGGCGAAGTTTGTCCGCAGGACTCGGAATGGGGCGAGACTTTGCGAGGGGCCTCGGGGTACCAAAAATAAGCAGCGCACAAAGCCCCGCCCAAAAATAAGCGCCCGAAGGTCGTGGTGCCAAAACCCCCCAGCGGAAAAATGGCCAAAAAACGGGTGGGCTATAGCCTTGATGGGGGGCACGGGCGAACTTCGTCCTCCGGACTCGGAATGGGGTGAGACTTTGTGAGGGGCTTCGGGGTGCCAAAAATAAGCCGCGGCCAAAGCCGCGCCCAAAAATAAGCGCCCGAAGGTCGTGGTGCCAAAACCCCCCAGCGGAAAAATGGCCAAAAAACGGGTGGGCTATTGCCTTGGTGGGGGGTGTGGGCGAAGTTCGTCCGCCGGACTCGGAATGGGGCGAGACTTTGCTAGGGGACTCGGAGTGCCAAAAATAAGCCGCGGGCAAAGCCGCGCCCAAAAATAAGCGCCCGAAGATCGTGGTGCCAAAACCCCCCAGCGGAAAAATGGCCAAAAAACGGGTGGGCTACAGCCTTGATGGGGGGCACGGGCGAACTTCGTCCTCCGGACTCGGAATGGGGTGAGACTTTGCGAGGGGCTTCAGGGTGCCAAAAATAAGCCGCGGGCAAAGCCGCGCCCAAAAATAAGCGCCCGAAGGTCGTGGTGCCAAAACCCCCCAGCGGAAAAATGGCCAAAAAACGGGTGGGCTATAGCCTTGGGGGGAGGGGCTGGCCAACTTCGTCCGCCGGACTCGGAATGGGCAAGACTTTACGAGCGACCTCCGCGTGCAAAAAATAGGCCGCGGGCACAGCTGCGCCCAAAAATAACCGCCCGAAGGCCGGGGCGCCAAGTTCGTCCAGCGGAAAAAGCCCACAAAAACGGGTGGGCTATAGCCTTGGGGGGTGGGGCTGGCCAACTTCGTCCGCCGGACTCGGAATGACGCGAGACTTTGCGAGGGGCCACCGTTTGCCGAAAATATACAGCAGGCACAGCCGCGCCCAAAAATAACCACCCAAGGCCAGGGCGCCAAGTTCGTCCAGCGGAAAAAGGCCACAAAAACGGGTGGGCTATAGCCTTGGGGGGTGGGGCTGGCCAACTTCGTCCGCCGGACTCGGAATGACGCGAGACTTTGCGAGGGGCCACCGTTTGCCGAAAATATACCGCGGGCACAGCCGCGCCCAAAAATAACCACCCGAAGGCCAGGGCGCCAAGTTCGTCCAGCGGAAAAAGGCCACAAAAACGGGTGGGCTATAGCCTTGGGGGGTGGGGCTGGCCAACTTCGTCCGCCGGACTCGGAATGACGCTAGACTTTGCGAGGGGCCTCCGTGTGCCAAAAATAGGCCGCGGACACAGCCGTGCCCAAAAATAACCCCCCGAAGTCCGGGGCGCCAAGTTCGTCCAGCGGAAAAAGTCCACAAAAACGGGTGGGCTATAGCCTTGGTAGGTGGGGCTGGCCAACTTCGTCCGCCGGACTCGGAATGGCGCGAGACTTTGCGAGGGCCCCCCGTGTACCAAAAATATGCCGCGGGCACAGCCGCGCCCAAAAATAACCTCCCGAAGGCCAGGGCGCCAAGTTCGTCCAGCGGAAAAAGGCCACAAAAACGGGTGGGCTATAGCCTTGGGGGGTGGGGCTGGCCAACTTCGTCCGCCGGACTCGGAACGGCGCGAGACTTTGCGAGGGGCCTCCGTGTTCCAAAAATAGGCCGCAGGCACAGCCGCGCCCAAAAATAACCGCCCGAAGGCCGGGGCGCCATGTTCGTCCAGCGGAAAAAGGCCACAAAAACGGGTGGGCTATAGCCTTGGGGGGTGGGGCTGGCCCACTTCGTCCGCCGGACTCGGAATGACATGAGACTTTGCGAGGGGACTCTGTGTGCAAAAAATAGGCCGCGGACACAGCCGCGCCCAAAAATAACCCCCCGAAGGCCAGGGCGCCAAGTTCGTCCAGCGGAAAAAGTCCACAAAAACGGGTGGGCTATATCCTTGGTAGGTGGGGCTGGCCAACTTCGTCCGCCGGACTCGGAATGGCGCGAGACTTTGCGAGGGCCCCCCGTGTACCAAAAATATGCCGCGGGCACAGCCGCGCCCAAAAATAACCACCCGAAGGCCAGGGCGCCAAGTTCGTCCAGCGGAAAAAGGCCACAAAAACGGGTGGGCTATAGCCTTGGGGGGTGGGGCTGGCCAACTTCGTCCGCTGGACTCGGAATGACGCGAGACTTTGCGAGGAGCCTCCGTGTGCCAAAAATAGGCCGCGGACACAGCCGCGCCCAAAAATAACCCCCCGAAGGCCGGGGCGCCAAGTTCGTCCAGCGGAAAAAGTCCACAAAAACGGGTGGGCAATAGCCTTTGTAGGTGGGGCTGGCCAACTTCGTCCGCCGGACTCGGAATGGCGCGAGACTTTTTGAGGGCCCGCCGTGTGCCAAAAATAGGCCGCAGGCACAACCGCGCTAAAAAATAGCTGCCCGAAGGCCTGGGCGCCAAGTTCGTCCTGCGGAAAAAAGCCCACAAAAACGGGTGGGCTATAGCCTTGGGGGGTGGGGCTGGCCAACTTCGTCCGCCGGACTCGGAACGGCGCGAGACTTTGCGAGGGGCCTCCGTGTTCCAAAAATAGGCCGCAGGCACAGCCGCGCCCAAAAATAACCGCCCGAAGGCCGGGGCGCCAAGTTCGTCCAGCGGAAAAAGGCCACAAAAATGGGTGGGCTATAGCCTTGGGGGGTGGGGCTGGCCCACTTCGTCCGCCGGACTCGGAATGACATGAGACTTTGCGAGGGGACTCTGTGTGCCAAAAATAGGCCGCGGACACAGCCGCGCCCAAAAATAACCCCCCGAAGGCCAGGGCGCCAAGTTCGTCCAGCGGAAAAAGTCCACAAAAACGGGTGGGCTATATCCTTGGTAGGTGGGGCTGGCCAACTTCGTCCGCCGGACTCGGAATGGCGCGAGACTTTGCGAGGGCCCTCCGTGTGCCAAAAATAGGCCGCGGGCACAGCCGCGCGAATAGATAACTGCCCGAAGGCCGGGGCGCCAAGTTCGTCCTGCGGAAAATGGCCACAAAAACGGGTGGGCTATAGCCTTGGGGGGTGGGGCTGGCCGACTTCGTCCGCCGGACTCGGAACGGCGCGAGACTTTGCGAGGGGCCTCTGTGTTCCCAAAATAGGCCGCAGGCACAGCCGCGCCCAAAAATAACCGCCCGAAGGCCGGGGCGCCAAGTTCGTCCAGCGGAAAAAGGCCACAAAAACGGGTGGGCTATAGCCTTGGGGGGTGGGGCTGGCAAATTTTGTCCGGCGGGCTCGGAATGGCGCGAGACTTTGTGAGGGGCCTCCGTGTGCCAAAAATAGGCTGTGGGCACAGCCGCGCCCAAAAATAACTGCCCGAAGGCTGGGGCGCCAAGTTCGTCCAGCGGAAAAAGCCACAAAAACGGGTGGGCTATAGCCTTGGGGGGTGGGGCTGGCCAACTTCGTCCGCCGGACTCGGACTGACGCGAGACTTTGCGAGGGGCCACCGTTTGCCGAAAATATACCGCGGGCACAGCCGCGCCCAAAAATAACCACCCGAAGGCCAGGGCGCCAAGTTCGTCCAGCGGAAAAAGGCCACAAAAACGGGTGGGCTATAGCCTTGGGGGGTGGGGCTGGCCAACTTCGTCCGCTGGACTCGGAATGACGCGAGACTTTGCGAGGAGCCTCCGTGTGCCAAAAATAGGCCGCGGACACAGCCGCGCCCAAAAATAACCCCCCGAAGGCCGGGGCGCCAAGTTCGTCCAGCGGAAAAAGTCCACAAAAACGGGTGGGCTATAGCCTTTGTAGGTGGGGCTGGCCAACTTCGTCCGCCGGACTCGGAATGGCGCGAGACTTTTTGAGGGCCCGCCGTGTGCCAAAAAAAGGCCGCAGGCACAGCTGCGCTAAAAAATAGCTGCCCGAAGGCCTGGGCGCCAAGTTCGTCCTGCGGAAAAAAGCCCACAAAAACGGGTGGGCTATAGCCTTGGGGGGTGGGGCTGGCCAACTTCGTCCGCCGGACTCGGAACGGCGCGAGACTTTGCGAGGGGCCTCCGTGTTCCAAAAATAGGCCGCAGGCACAGCCGCGCCCAAAAATAACCGCCCGAAGGCCGGGGCGCCAAGTTCGTCCAGCGGAAAAAGGCCACAAAAACGGGTGGGCTATAGCCTTGGGGGGTAGGGCTGGCCCACTTCGTCCGCCGGACTCGGAATGACACGAGACTTTGCGAGGGGACTCTGTGTGCCAAAAATAGGCCGCGGACACAGCCGCGCCCAAAAATAACCCCCCGAAGGCCGGGGCGCCAAGTTCGTCCAGCGGAAAAAGTCCACAAAAACGGGTGGGCTATATCCTTGGTAGGTGGGGCTGGCCAACTTCGTCCGCCGGACTCGGAATGGCGCGAGACTTTGCGAGGGCCCTCCGTGTGCCAAAAATAGGCCGCGGGCACAGCCGCGCTAAAAGATAACTGCCCGAAGGCCGGGGCGCCAAGTTCGTCCTGCGGAAAAAGGCCACAAAAACGGGTGGGCTATAGCCTTGGGGGGTGGGGCTGGCCGACTTCGTCCGCCGGACTCGGAACGGCGCGAGACTTTGCGAGGGGCCTCTGTGTTCCCAAAATAGGCCGCAGGCACAGCCGCGCCCAAAAATAACCGCCCGAAGGCCGGGGAGCCAAGTTCGTCCAGCGGAAAAAGGCCACAAAAACGGGTAGGCTATAGCCTTGGGGGGTGGGGCTGGCAAATTTTGTCCGGCGGGCTCGGAATGGCGCGAGACTTTGTGAGGGGCCTCCGTGTGCCAAAAATAGGCTGTGGGCACAGCCGCGCCCAAAAATAACTGCCCGAAGGCTGGGGCGCCAAGTTCGTCCAGCGGAAAAAGCCACAAAAACGGGTGGGCTATAGCCTTGGCGGGTGGGGCTGGCCAACTTCGTCCGCCGGACTCGGAATGACGCGAGACTTTGCGAGGGGCCACCGTTTGCCGAAAATATACCGCGGGCACAGCCGCACCCAAAAATAACCACCCGAAGGCCAGGGCGCCAAGTTCGTCCAGCGGAAAAAGGCCACAAAAACGGGTGGGCTATAGCCTTGGGGGGTGGGGCTGGCCAACTTCGTCCGCCGGACTCGGAATGACGCTAGACTTTGCGAGGGGCCTCCGTGTGCCAAAAATAGGCCGCGGACACAGCCGTGCCCAAAAATAACCCCCCGAAGTCCGGGGCGCCAAGTTCGTCCAGCGGAAAAAGTCCACAAAAACGGGTGGGCTATAGCCTTGGTAGGTGGGGCTGGCCAACTTCGTCCGCCGGACTCGGAATGGCGCGAGACTTTACGAGGGCCCCCCGTGTGCCAAAAATAGGCCGCAGGCACAGCCGAGCTAAAAAATAACTGCCCGAAGGCCGGGGCGCCAAGTTCGTCCTGCGGAAAAAAGGCCACAAAAACGGGTGGGCTATAGCCTTGGGGGGTGGGGCTGGCCAACTTCTTCCGCCGGACTCGGAACGGCGCGAGACTTTGCGAGGGGCCTCCGTGTTCCAAAAATAGGCCGCAGGCACAGCCGCGCCCAAAAATAACCGCCCGAAGGCCGGGGCGCCAAGTTCGTCCAGCGGAAAAAGGCCACAAAAACGGGTGGGCTATAGCCTGGGGGGGTGGGGCTGGCCCACTTCGTCCGCCGGACTCGGAATGACGCGAGACTTTGCGAGGGGACTCCGTGTACCAAAAATAGGCCGCGGACACAGCCGGAACCAAAAATAACCCCCCGAAGGCCGGGGCGCCAAGTTCGTCCAGCGGAAAAAGTCCACAAAAACGGGTGGGCTATATCCTTGGTAGGTGGGGCTGGCCAACTTCGTCCGCCGGACTCGGAATGGCGCGAGACTTTGCGAGGGCCCTCCGTGTGCCAAAAATAGGCCGTGGGCACAGCCGCGCTAAAAGATAACTGCCCGAAGGCCGGGGCGCCAAGTTCGTCCTGCGGAAAAAGGCCACAAAAACGGGTGGGCTATAGCCTTGGGGGGTGGGGCTGGCCAACTTCGTCCGCCGGACTCGGAATGACGCGAGACTTTGCGAGGGGCCACCGTGTGCCGAAAATATGCCGTGGGCACAGCCGCGCCCAAAAATAAGCACCCGAAGGCCAGGGCGCCAAGTTCGTCCAGGGGAAAAAGGCCACAAAAACGGGTGGGCTATAGCCTTGGGGGGTGGGGCTGGCCAACTTCGTCCGCCGGACTCGGAATGACGCTAGACTTTGCGAGGGGCCTCCGTGTGCCAAAAATAGGCCGCGGACACAGCCGCGCCCAAAAATAACCCGCCGAAGGCCGGGGCGCCAAGTTCGTCCACCGGAAAAAGTCCACAAAAAAGGGTGGGCTATAGCCTTGGTAGGTGGGGCTGGCCAACTTCGTCCGCCGGACTCGGAATGGCGTGAGACTTTGCGAGGGCCCCCCGTGTGCCAAAAATAGGCCGCAGGCACAGCCGAGCTAAAAAATAACTGCCCGAAGGCCGGGGCGCCAAGTTCGTCCTGCGGAAAAAAGGCCACAAAAACGGGTGGGCTATAGCCTTGGGGGGTGGGGCTGGCCAACTTCTTCCGCCGGACTCGGAACGACGCGAGACTTTGCGAGGGGCCTCCGTGTTCCAAAAATAGGCCGCAGGCACAGCCGCGCCCAAAAATAACCGCCCGAAGGCCGGGGCGCCAAGTTCGTCCAGCGGAAAAAGGCCACAAAAACGGGTGGGCTATAGCCTTGGGGGGTGGCGCTGGCCAACTTCGTCCGCCGGACTCGGAATGGCGCGAGACTTTGCGAGGGGCCTCGGTGTGCCAAAAATAGGCCGCGGACACAGCCGCGCCGAAAAATCACGGCCCGGAGGCCGGGGCGCCAAGTTCGTCCAGCGGAAAAAGGCCACAAAAACGGGTGGGCTATAGCCTTGGGGGGTGGCGCTGGCCAACTTCGTCCGCCGGACTCGGAATGGTGCGAGACTTTGCGAGGGGCCTCCGTGTACCAAAAATAGGCCGTGGGCACAGCCGCGCCCAAAAATACTCTCCCGAAGGCCGGGGCGCCACGTTCGTCCAGCGGAAAAAGGCCACAAAAACGGGTGGGCTATAGCCTTGGGGGGTGGGGCTGGCCAACTTCGTCCGCCGGACTCGGAATGGCGAGAGAGCTTGTGAGACGCCTCCGTGTGCCAAAAATAGGCCGCGGGCACAGCTTCGCCCAAAAATACCCTCCTAAAGGCCGGGGCGCCAAGTTCGTCCAACGGAAAAAGGCCACAAAAACGGGTGGGCTATAGCGTAGGGGGGTGGGGCTGGCCAGCTTAGTCCGCCGGACTCGGAATGGCGCGAGACTTTACGAGGCACCTCCGTGCGCCAAAAATAGGCCGCCGGCACAGCCGCCCCCAAAAATACCCGCCCGAAGGCCGGGGCGACAACTTCGTCCAGCGGAAAAAGGCCACAAAAACGGGTGGGCTATAGCCTTGGGGGGTGGGGCTGGCCAACTTCATCCGCCGGACTCGGAATAGCGCGAGACTTTGCCAGGCACCTCCATGTGCCAAAAATAGGCCGTGGGCACTGCCGCGCCCAAAAATACCCTCCCGAAGGCCGGGGCGCCAGGTTCGTCCAGCAGAAAAAGGCCACAAAAACGGGTGGGCTATAGCCTTGGGGGGTGGTGCTGGCCAACTTCGTACGCCGGACTCGGAATGGCATGAGACTTTGCAAGCGCCCTCCGTGTATCAAAAATAGGCTGCGGGCACAGCCGCACCCAAAAATAACCGCCCGAAGGCCGGGGCGCCAAGTTCGTCCAGCGGAAAAAGGCCACAAAAACGTGTGGGCTGTAGCCTTGGGGGGTGGGGCTGGCCGACTTCGTCCGCCGGACTCGGAATGGTGTGAGACTTTGCGAGGGCCCTTCGTGTGCCAAAAATAGGCCGCAGGCACAACCGCGCCCAAAAATAACCGACCGAAGGCCTGGGCGCCAAGTTCGTCCAGCGGGAAAAGGCCACAAAAACGGGTGGGCTATAGCCTTGGGAGGTGGGGCTGGCCAACTTCGTCCGCGGGACTCGGAATAGCGTGAAACTTTGCGAGGGGTCTCCGTGTGCCAAAAATAGGCTGCAGGCACAGCCGCGCCCAATGTCGCCTTGCCCGAAGGCCTGGGCGCCAAGTTCGTCCAGCGGCAAAAGGCCACAAAAACGGGTGGGCTATAGCCTTGGGGGGTGGGGATGGCCAACTTCGTCCGCCGGACTCGGAATGGCGCGAGACTTTGCTAGGCGCCTCCGTGTGCCAAAAATAGTCCGCCGGCACAGCCGCGTCCAAAAATACCCGCCCGAAGGCCGGGGCGCCAACTTCGTCCAGCGGAAAAAGGACACAAAAACGGGTGGGCTATAGCCTTGGGGGGTGGGGCTGGCCAACTTCGTCCGCCGGACTCGGAATGGCGCGAGACTTTGCGAGGCACCTCCGTGTGCCAAAAATAGGCTGTGGACACAGCCGCGCCCAAAAATACCCTCCCGAAGGCCGGGGCGCCAGGTTCGTCCAGTGGAAAAAGGCCACAAAAACGGGTGGGCTATAGCCTTGGGGGGTGGGGCTGGCCAACTTCGTCCGCCGGACTTGGAATGGCGAGAGAGCTTGCGAGATGCCTCCGTGTGCCAAAAATAGGCCGCGGGCATAGCCGCGCCCAAAAATACCATCCCAAAGGCCGGGGCGCCAAGTTCGTCCAACGGACAAAGGCCACAAAAACGGGTGGGCTATAGCGTAGGGGGGTGGGGCTAGCCAACTTAGTCCGCCGGACTCGGAATGGCGCGAGACTTTGCGAGGCACCTCCGTGTGCAAAAAATAGGCCGCCGGCACAGCCGCGCCCAAAAATACCCGTCCGAAGGCCGGGCCGCCAATTTCGTCCAAATGGAAAAAAAGGCCACAAAAACGGGTGGGCTATAGCCTTGTGGGGTGGGGCTGGCCAACTTCATCCGCCGGACTCGGAATGGTGTGAGAATTTACGAGGCGTCTCCGTGTGCCAAAAATAGGCCACGGGCACAGCCGCGCCCAAAAATACCCTCGTGAAGGCCGGGGCGCCAGTTTCGTCCAGCGGAAAAAGGCCACAAAAACGGGTGGGCTATAGCGTAGGGGGGTGGGACTGGCCAACTTAGTCCGCCGGAATCGGAATGGCGCGAGACTTTGCGAGGGGCCTCCGTGTGCCAAAAATAGGCCGCGGGCACAGCCGCGCCCAAAAATAACCGCCCGAAGGCCAGGGCACCAAGTTCGTCTAGCGGAAAAAGGCCACAAACATGGGTGGGCTATAGCCTTGGGGGGTGGGGCTGGCCAACTTCGTACGCCGGACTCGGAATGGCATGAGACTTTGCGAAGGCCCTCCGTGTGTCAAAAATAGGCCGCAGGCACAGCCGCACCCAAAAATAACCGCCCGAAGGCCGGGGCGCCAAGTTCGTCCAGCGGAAAAAGGCCACAAAAACGTGTGGGCTGTAGCCTTGGGGGGTGGGGCTGGCCGACTTCGTCCGCCGGACTCGGAATGGCGTGAGACTTTGCGAGGGCCCTCCGTGTGCCAAAAATAGGCCGCAGGCACAACCGCGCCCAAAAATAACCGCCCGAAGGCTGGGGCGCCAAGTTCGTCCAGCGGGAAAAGGCCACAAAAACGGGTGGGCTATAGCCTTGGGAGGTGGGGCTGGCCAACTTCGTCCGTGGGACTCGGAATGGCGCGAGAATTTGCGAGGCATCTCCGTGTGCCAAAAATAGGCCACGGGCACAGCCGCAACCAAAAATACCCGCACGAGGGCCGGAGCGCCAAGTTCGTCCAGCGGAAAAAGGCCACAAAAACGGGTGGGCTATAGCCTTGGGGGGTGGGGCTGGCCAACTTCGTCCGCCGGACTCGGAATGGCGCGAGAATTTGCGAGGGGCCTCCGTGTGCCAAAAGTAGGCTGCGGGCACAGCCGTGCCCAAAAATACCCGCACGACGGCCGGGGCGCCAAGTTAGTCCAGCGGCAAAAGGCCACAAAAACGGGTGGGCTATAGCCTTGGGGGGCGGGGCTGGCAAACATCGTCCGCCGGACTCAGAATTGCATGAGACTTTACAAGGCCCCTCCGTGTGCCAAAAATAGGCCGCAGGCACAGCCGCGCCCAAAAATACCTGCCCGAAGGCCGGGGCGCCAAGTTTGTCGAGCGGAAAAAGGCAACAAAAACGGGTGGGCTATAGCCTTGGGGGGTGGGGCTGCCCAACTTCGTCCGCCGGACTCGGAATGGCGCGAGAATTTGCGAGGGGCCTCCGTGTGCCAAAAATAGGCCGCGGGCACAGCCGCACCCAAAAATACCTGCCCGAAGGCCGGGGCGCCAAGTTCGTCCAGCCGAAAAAGGCCACAAAAACGGGCGGGCTATAGCCTTGGGAGGTGGGGCTGGCCAACTTCATCCGCCGGATTCGGAATGGCGCGAGACTTTGCGAGGGACCTCCGTGTGCCAAAACTAGGCCGCGGGCACAGCCGCGCCCAAAAATAACCGCCCGAAGGCCAGTGCGCCAAGTTTGTCCAGCGGAAAAAGGCCACAAAAACGGATGGGCTATAGCCTTGGGAGGTGGGGCTGGCCAATTTCGTCCGCCGGACTCGGAATGGCGTAAAACTTTACGAGGGGCCTCCTTGTGCAGAAAATAGGCCACGGGCATAGCCGCGCGCAAAAATAACCGCCCGAAGGTCGGGGCGCCTAGTTCGTCCAGCGGAACAAGGCAACAAAAACGGGTGGGCTATAACCTTGGGGGGTGGGGCTGGCCAACTTCGTCCGCCGGACTCGGAATGGCGCGAGACTTTGCGAGGGCCTCCGTGTGCCAAAACTAGGCCGCGGGCACAGCCGCGCCCAAAAATAACCGCCCGAAGGCCCGGGCGCCAAGTTCGTCCAGCGGAAAAAGGCCACAAAAACGGGTGGGCTATAGCCTTGGGGGGTGGGGCTGGCCAACTTCGTCCCCCGGACTCGGAATGGCGCGAGACTTTGCGAGGACCCACCGTGTGCCAAAAATAGGCCGTGGGAACAGCCGCGCCCAAAAATAACCGCCCGAAGGCCAGGGCGCCAAGTTCGTCCAGCGGAAAAATGCTAGAAAAACGGGTGGGCTATAGCCTTGGCGGGTGGGGCTGGCCCACTTCGTCCGCCGGACTCGGAATGGCGCGAGACTTTGCGAGGGGCCTCCGTGTCCCAAAACTAGGCCGCGGGCACAGCCGTCCCCAAAAATAACCGCCCGAAGGCTGCGGCGCCAAGATCGTCCAGCGGAAAAAGGCCACAAAAACGGGTGGGCTATAGCCCTGGGGGGTGGGGCTGGCCAACTTCGTCCGCCGGACTCGGAATGGCGCGAGACTTTGCGAGGGCCCGCCGTGTGCCAAAAATAGGCCACGGGAACAGGCAACAAAAACGGGTGGGCTATAACCTTGGGGGGTGGGGCTGGCCAACTTCGTCCGCCGGACTCGGAATAGCGCGAGACTTTGCGAGGGGCCTCCGTGTACCAAAAATAGGCCGCGGGCACAGCCGCGCCAAAAAATAACCGCCCGAAGGCCCGGGCGCCAAGTTCGTCCAGCGGAAAAAGGCCACAAACCGGGTGGGCTATAGCCTTGGGGGGTGGGGCTGTCCAACTTCGTCCACCGGACTCGGAATGGCGCGAGACTTTGCGTGGACCCACCGTGTGCCAAAAATACGCAGTGGGCACAGCCGCGCCCAAAAATAACCCCCCAAATGTCGGCGTGCCAAAACTCCCCAGCGGAAAAATTGCCAAAAAACGGGTGGGCTATAGCCTTCGGGGGAGGGGCTGGTGAACTTCGTCCGCCGGATTCAGAATGGGGCAAGACTTTGCGAGCGGCCTCCGCGTTGCAAAAATAGGCCTCGGCCACAGCCGCGCACAAAAATAACCCCCCGAAGGTCGGCGCGCCCAAACCCCCCAGCGGAAAAATGGCCAAAAAACGGGTGGGTTATAGCCTTGGTGGGGGGCACGGTCGAAGTTCGTCCGCCGTACTCGGATTGGGGCAAGACTTTGCGAGGGGCCTCGGGGTGCCAAAAATAAGCCACGGGCAAAGCCGCGCCCAAAAATAAGCCCCCGAAGGTCGTGGTGCCAAAACCCCCCAGCGGAAAAATAGCCAAAAAACGGGTGGGCTATAGCCTTGGTGGGGGGCGCGGGCGAAGTTCGTTCGCCGGACTCGGAATGGGGCAAGACTTTACGAGGGTCTCGGGGTGCCTAAAATAAGCCGCGGGAAAAGCCGCGCCCAAAAATAAGCCCCCGAAGGTCACGGTACCAAAACCCCCCAGCGGAAAAATGGCCAAAAAACGGGTGGGCTATAGCCTTGGTGGGGGGCGCGGGCGAAGTTCGTCCGCCAGACTCGGAATGGGGCGAGACTTTCCGAAAAACCTCGGGGTACCAAAAATAAGACGCGGGCAAAGCCGCACCCAAAAATAAGTGCCCGAAGGTCGTGGTCCCAAAACCCCCCAGCGGAAAAATGGCCAAAAAACGGGTGGGCTATAGCCTTGGTGGGTGGCGCGGGCGAAGTTCGTCCGCCGGAATCGGAATGGGGCGAGACTTTACGAGGGGCCTCGGGGTACCAAAAATAAGCTGCGGGCAAAGCCGCACCCAAAAATAAGTCCCCGAAGGTCGTGGTGCCGAAACCCCCCAGCGGAAAAATGGCCAAAAAAAGGGTGGGCTATAGCCTTGGTGGGGGGAGCGGGCGAAGTTCATCCGACGAACTCGGAATGGGGCGAGACTTTGCGAGGGGCCTCGGGGTACCAAAAATAAGCCGCGGACAAAGCCGCGAAAAAAATAAGCGCCCGAAGGTCGTGGTGCCGAAACCCCCCAGCGGAAAAATGGTCAAAAGACGGGTGGGCTATAGCCTTGGTGGGGGGGGTGGGCGAAGTTCGTCCGCCGGACTCGGAATGGGGCTAGACTTTGCGAGGGGCCTCGGGGTGCAAAAAATAAGCCGCGGGCAAAGCCGCACCCAAAAATAAGTGCCCGTAGGTCGTTGTGCCAAAACCTCCCAGAGGAAAAATGGCCAACAAACGGGTGGGCTATAGCCTTGGTGGGGGGCGCGGTCGAAGTTCGTCCGCCGGACTCGGAATGGGGCGAGACTTTGCGAGGGGCCTCGGGGTGCCAAAAATAAGCCGCGGGCAAAGCCACGCCAAAAAATAAGTACCCGAAGGTCGTGGTGTCAAAACCCCCCAGCGGAAAAATAGCCAAAAAACGGGTGGGCTATAGCCTTGGTGGGGGGCACGGGCGAAGTTCGTCCGCCGGACTCGGAAAGGGGCGAGACTTTGCGAGGGGCCTCGGGGTGCCAAAAATAAGCTGCGTGCAAAGTCGTGCCCAAAAATAATCCCCCGAAGGTCGTTGTGACAAAACCGCCCAGCGGAAAAATGGCCAAAAAACGGGTGGGTTATAGCCTTTGTGGGGGGCGCGGGCGAAGTTCGTCCGCTGGACTCGGAATTGGGCGAGAGTTTGCGAGGGGCCTCGGCTGGATAAAAATAAGCCGTGGACAAAGCCGCGCCCAAAAATAAGCGCCCGAAGGTCGTGGTGCCAAAACCCCCCAGCGGAAAAGTAGCCAAAAAACGGGTGGGCTATAGCCTTGGTGGGGGGCGCGGGCGAAGTTTGTCCGCCGGACTCGGAATGGGGGGAGACTTTACGAGGGGCCTCGGGGTGCAAAACATAAGCCGCGGGCAAAGCCGCTCCCAAAAATAAGCGCCCGAAGGTCGTGGTGCCAAAACCCCCCAGCGGAAAAATGGCCAAAAAACGGGTGGGCTATAGCCTTGGTGTGGGGCACGGGCGAAGTTCGTCCGCCGGACTCGGAATGGGACGAGACTTTGCGAGGGGCCTCGGGGTGCAAAAAATAAGCCGTGGGCAAAGCCGCGCCCAAAAATAAGAGCCCGAAGGTCGTGGTGCCAGAACCCCCCAGCGGAAAAATGGCCAAAAAACGGGTGGGCTATAGATTTGGTTGGGGGCGCGGGCGAAGTTCGTCCGCCGGACTCGGAATGGGGCGAGACTTTGCGAGGGGCCTCGGGGTGCAAAAAATAAGCCGCGGGCAAAGCCGCGCCCAAAAATAAGCGCCCGAAGGTCGTTGTGCCAAAACCTCCCAGAGGAAAAATGGCCAACAAACGGGTGGGCTATAGCCTTGGTGGGGGGCGCGGGCGAAGTTCGTCCGCCGGACTCGGAATGGGGCGAGACTTTGCGAAGGGCCTCGGGGTGCAAAAAATAAGCCGCGGGCAAAGCCGCGCCCAAAAATAAGCGCCCGTAGGTCGTTGTGCCAAAACCTCCCAGAGGAAAAATGGCCAACAAACGGGTGGGCTATAGCCTTGGTGGGGGGCGCGGTCGAAGTTCGTCCGCCGGACTCGGAATGGGGCGAGACTTTGCGAGGGGCCTCGGGGTGCCAAAAATAAGCCGCGGGCAAAGCCACGCCAAAAAATAAGTACCCGAAGGTCGTGGTATCAAAACCCCCCAGCGGAAAAATAGCCAAAAAACGGGTGGGCTATAGCCTTGGTGGGGGGCACGGGCGAAGTTCGTCCGCCGGACTCGGAAAGGGGCGAGACTTTGCGAGGGGCCTCGGGGTGCCAAAAATAAACTGCGTGCAAAGTCGCGCCCAAAAATAATCCCCCGAAGGTCGTTGTGACAAAACCGCCCAGCGGAAAAATGGCCAAAAAACGGGTGGGTTATAGCCTTTGTGGGGGGCGCGGGCGAAGTTCGTCCGCTGGACTCGGAATTGGGCGAGAGTTTGCGAGGGGCCTCGGCGGGATAAAAATAAGCCGCGGACAAAGCCGCGCCCAAAAATAAGCGCCCGAAGGTCGTGGTGCCAAAACCCCCCAGCGGAAAAGTAGCCAAAAAACGGGTGGGCTATAGCCTTGGTGGGGGGCGCGGGCGAAGTTTGTCGCCGGACTCGGAATGGGGGGAGACTTTACGAGGGGCCTCGGGGTGCAAAACATAAGCCGCGGGCAAAGCCGCTCCCAAAAATAAGCGCCCGAAGGTCGTGGTGCCAAAACCCCCCAGCGGAAAAATGGCCAAAAAACGGGTGGGCTATAGCCTTGGTGTGGGGCACGGGCGAAGTTCGTCCGCCGGACTCGGAATAGGACGAGACTTTGTGAGGGGCCTCGGGGTGCCAAAAATAAGCCGCGGGCAAAGCCGCGCCCAAAAATAAGCGCCCGAAGGTCGTTGTGCCAAAACCTCCCAGAGGAAAAATGGCCAACAAACGGGTGGGCTATAGCCTTGGTGGGGGGCGCGGGCGAAGTTCGTCCGCCGGACTCGGAATGGGGCGAGACTTTGCGAGGGGCCTCGGGGTGCAAAAAATAAGCCGCGGGCAAAGCCGCGCCCAAAAATAAGCGCCCGAAGGTCGTTGTGCCAAAACCTCCCAGAGGAAAAATGGCCAACAAACGGGTGGGCTATAGCCTTGGTGGGGGGAGCGGTCGAAGTTCGTCCGCCGGACTCGGAATGGGGCGAGACTTTGCGAGGGGCCTCGGGGTGCCAAAAATAAGCCGCGGGCAAAGCCACGCCAAAAAATAAGTACCCGAAGGTCGTGGTGTCAAAACCCCCCAGCGGAAAAATAGCCAAAAAACGGGTGGGCTATAGCCTTGGTGGGGGGCACGGGCGAAGTTCGTCCGCCGGACTCGGAAAGGGGCGAGACTTTGCGAGGGGCCTCGGGGTGCCAAAAATAAGCCGCGGGCAAAGCCGCGCCGAAAAATAAGTGCCCGAAGGTCGTGGTGCCAAAACTGCCCAGCTGAAAAATAGCCAAAAAAAGGGTGGGCTATAACCTTGGTGGGGGGCGCGGGCGAAGTTTGTCCGCCGGACTCGGAATGGGGCGAGACTTTACGAGGGCCCTCGGGGTTCCAAAAATAAGCCGCGGGCAAAGCCGCGCCTAAAAATAAGCCGCGGGCAAAGCCGCGCCCAAAAATAAGCACCCGAAGGTCGTGGTGCCAAAACCCCCCAGCGGAAAAATGGCCAAAAAACGGGTGGGCTATAGCCTTGGTGGGGGGCGCGGGCGATGTTCGTCCGCCGGACTCGGAATGGGGCGAGACTTTACGAGGGCCCTCGGGGTGCCAAAAATAAGCTGCGGGCAAAGCCGGGCCCAAAAATAAGCCCCCGAAGGTCGTGGTGCCAAAACCCCCCAGCGGAAAAATGGCCAAAAAACGGGTGGCTATAGCCTTGGTGGGGGGCGAGGGCGAAGTTCGTCCGCCGGACTCGGAATGAGGTGAGATTTTACGAGAGGCCTCGGGGTGCCAAAAATAAGCCGCGGGCGAAGCCGTGCCCAAAAATAACCACCCGAAGATCGTGGTGCCAAAACCCCCCAGCGGAAAAATGGCCAAAAAACGGGTGGGCTATAGCCTTGGTGGGGGGCGCGGGCGAAGTTCGTCCGCCGGACTCGGAATGAGGTGAGATTTTACGAGGGGCCTCGGGGTGCCAAAATTAAGCCGCGGGCGAAGCCGTGCCCAAAAATAACCGCCCGAAGATCGTGGTGCCAAAACCCCCCAGCGGAAAAATGGCCAAAAAACGGGTGGGCTATAGCCTTGGTGGGGGGCGCGGGCGAAGTTCGTCCGCCGGACTCGGAATGGGGCGAGACTTTCCGAGGGGCCTTGTGGTGCCAAAAATAAGCCGCGGGCAAAGCCGTGCCCAAAGATAAGCGCCCGAAGATCGTGGTACCAAAACCCCCCAGCGGAAAAATGGCCAAAAAACGGGTGGGCTATAGCCTTGGTGGGGGGCGCGGGCGAAGTTCGTCCGCCGGACTCGGAATGGGGCGAGACTTTGCGAGGGGCCTCTGGGTGCCAAAAATAAGCAGCGGGTAAAGCCGTACCCAAAAATAAGCTCCCGAAGGTCGTGGTGCCAAAACCCGACAGCGGAAATATGGCCAAAAAACGGGTGGGATATAGCCTTGGTGGGGGGCGCGGGCGAAGTTCGTCCGCCGGACTCGGAATGGGGTGAGACCTTCCGAGGGACCTCGGGGTGCCAAAAATAAGCCGTGGGCAAAGCCGCACCCAAAAATAAGCTCCCGAAGGTCGTGGTGCCAAAACCCGCCAGCGGAAAAATGGCCAAAAAACGGGTGGGCTATAGCCTTGGTGGGGGGCGCGGGCGAAATTCGTACGCCGGACTGGGATTGGGGCGAGACTTTGCGAGGGGCCTCGGGGTGCCAAAAATAAGCCGCGGGCAAAGCCGCGCCCAAAAATAAACGCCCGAAGATCGTGGTGCCAAAACCCCCCAGTGGATAAATGGCCAAAAAACGGGTGGGTATAGCCTTGGTGGGGGGCGCGGGCGAAGTTCGTCCGCCGGACTCGGAATGGGGCGAGACTTTCCGAGGGGCCTCGGGGTGCCAAAAATAAGCAGCGGGTAAAGCCGTACCCAAAAATAAGCTCCCGAAGGTCGTGGTGCCAAAACCCGACAGCGGAAATATGGCCAAAAAACGGGTGGGATATAGCCTTGGTGGGGGGCGCGGGCGAAGTTCGTCCGCCGGACTCGGAATGGGGTGAGACTTTCCGAGGGACCTCGGGGTGCCAAAAATAAGCCGTGGGCAAAGCCGCACCCAAAAATAAGCTCCCGAAGGTCGTGGTGCCAAAACCCCCCAGCGGAAATATGGCCAAAAAACGGGTGAGCTATAGCCTTGGTGGGGGGCGCGGGTGATGTTCGTCCGCCGGACTCGGAATGGGACGAGACTTTGCGAGGGGCCTCGGGGTGCCAAAAATAAGCCGCGGGCAATGCCGCGCCCGAAGATCATGGTGCCAAAACCCCCCTGCGGAAAAATGGCCAAAAAACGGGTGGGCTATAGCCTTGGTGGGGGGCGCGGGCGAAGTTCGTCCGCCGGACTCGGAATGGGTCGAGACTTTGCGACGGGCGTCGGGGTGCCAAAAATAAGCCGCGGACAAAGCCGCGCCCAAAAATAAGTGCCCGAAGGTCGTGGTGCCAAAACCCCCCAGCGGAAAAATGGCCAAAAAACAGTGGGGCTATCGCCTTGGTGGGGGGCGCGGGCGAAGTTCGTCTGCCGGACTCCGAATGGGGCGAGACTTTCCAAGGGGCCTCGGGGTGCCAAAAATAAGCCGCGGGCAAAGCCGCACCCAAAAATAAGCTCCCGAAGGTCGTGGTGCCAAAACCCGCCAGCGGAAAAATGGCCAAAAAACGGGTGGGCTATAGCCTTGGTGGGGGGCGCGGGCGAAATTCGTCCGCCGGACTGGGATTGGGACGAGACTTTGCGAGGGGCCTCGGGGTGCCAAAAATAAGCCGCGGGCAAAGCCGCGCCCAAAAATAAACGCCCGACGATCGTGGTGCCAAAACCCCCCAGTGGATAAATGGCCAAAAAACGGGTGGGCTATAGCCTTGGTGGGGGGTGCGGGCGAAGTTCGTCCGCCAGACTCGGAATGGGGCGAGACTTTGTGAGGGGCCTCCGGGTGCCAAAAATAAGCCACGGACAAAGCCGCGCCCCAAAATAAGATCCCAAATGTCGTGGTGCAAAAACCCCGCAGCGGAAAAATGGCCAAAAAACGGTGGGGCTATAGCCTTGGTGGGGGGCGCGGGCGAAGTTCGTCCGCCGGACTCGGAATGGGGCGAGACTTTCCGAGGTGCCTCGGGGTGCCAAAAATAAGCAGCGGGTAAAGCCGTACCCAAAAATAAGCTCCCGAAGGTCGTGGTGCCAAAACCCGACAGCGGAAATATGGCCAAAAAACGGGTGGGATATAGCCTTGGTGGGGGGCGCGGGCAAAGTTCGTCCGCCGGACTCGGAATGGGGTGAGACTTTCCGAGGGACCTCGGGGTGCCAAAAATAAGCCGTGGGCAAAGCCGCACCCAAAAATAAGCTCCCGAAGGTCGTGGTGCCAAAACCCCCCAGCGGAAAAATGGCCAAAAAACGGGTGAGCTATAGCCTTGGTGGGGGGCGCGGGTGATGTTCGTCCGCCGGACTCGGAATGGGACGAGACTTTGCGAGGGGCCTCGGGGTGCCAAAAATAAGCCGCGGGCAATGCCGCGCCCGAAGATCATGGTGCCAAAACCCCCCTGCGGAAAAATGGCCAAAAAACGGGTGGGCTATAGCCTTGGTGGGGGGCGCGGGCGAAGTTCGTCCGCCGGACTCGGAATGGGTCGAGACTTTGCGACGGGCCTCGGGGTGCCAAAAATAAGCTGCGGACAAAGCCGTGCCCAAAAATAAGTGCCCGAAGGTCGTGGTGCCAAAACCCCCCAGCGGAAAAATGGCCAAAAAACAGTGGGGCTATCGCCTTGGTGGGGGGCGCGGGCGAAGTTCGTCTGCCAGACTCCGAATGGGGCGAGACTTTCCAAGGGGCCTCGGGGTGCCAAAAATAAGCCGCGGGCAAAGCCGCACCCAAAAATAAGCTCCCGAAGGTCGTGGTGCCAAAACCCGCCAGCGGAAAAATGGCCAAAAAACGGGTGGGCTATAGCCTTGGTGGGGGGCGCGGGCGAAATTCGTCCGCCAGACTGGGATTGGGGCGAGACTTTGCGAGGGGCCTCGGGGTGCCAAAAATAAGCCGCGGGCAAAGCCGCGCCCAAAAATAAACGCCCGAAGATCGTGGTGCCAAAACCCCCCAGTGGAAAAATGGCCAAAAAACGGGTGGGCTATAGCCTTGGTGGGGGGTGCGGGCGAAGTTCGTCCGCCGGACTCGGAATGGGGCGAGACTTTGTGAGGGGCCTCCGGGTGCCATCAATAAGCCACGGACAAAGCCGCGCCCAAAAATAAGATCCCAAAGGTCGTGGTGCAAAAACCCCGCAGCGGAAAAATGGCCAAAAAACGGTGGGGGTATAGCCTTGGTGGGGGGCGCGGGCGAATTTGTCCGCCGGACTCGGAATGGGTCGAGACTTTGCGAGGGGCCTCGGGGTGCCAAAAATAAGCCGCGGGCAAAGCGGCGCCCAAAAATAAGCTCCCGAAGGTCGTGGTGCCAAAACCCACCAGCGGAAATATGGCCAAAAAACGGGTGGGATATAGCCTTGGTGGGGGGCGCGGGCGAAGTTCGTCCGCCGGACTCGGAATGGGGCGAGACTTTGCGAGGGGCCTCCGGGTGCCAACAATAAGCCGCGGACAAAGCCGCGCCCAAAAATAAGATCCCAAAGGTCGTGGTGCAAAAACCCCGCAGCGGAAAAATGGCCAAAAAACGGGTGGGCTATAGCCTTGGTGGGGGGCGCGGGCGAAGTTCATCCGCCGGACTCGGAATGGGTCGAGACTTTGCGAGGGGCCTCGGGGTGCCAAAAATAAGCCGCGGGCAAAGCCGCGCCCAAAAATAAGCGCCCGAAGATCGTGGTGCCAAAATCCCCCAGCGGAAAAATGGCCAAAAAACGGGTGGCCTATAGCCTTGGTGGGGGGCGCGGGCGAATTCGTCCGCCGGACTCGGAATGGGTCGAGACTTTGCGTGGGGCCTCGGGGTGCCAAAAATAAGCTTCGGGGAAAGCCGCGCCCAAAAATAAGCGCCCGAAGATCGTGGTGCCAATATCCCCCAGCGGAAAAATGGCCAAAAAACGGGTGGCCTATAGCCTTGGTGGGGGGCGCGGCGAAGTTCGTCCGCCGGACTCGGAATGGGGCGAGACTTTACGAGGGGCCTCGGGGTGCCAAAAATAAGCCGCGGGCAAAGCCACACCCAAAAATAGGTGCCCGAAGGTCGTGGTGCCAAAACCCCCCAGCGGAAAAATGGCCAAAAAACGGGTGGGCTATAGCCTTGGGGGGTGGGGCTGGCCAACTTCGTCCGCCGGACTCGGAATGGCACGAGACTTTGCGAGGGGCCTCCGTATGCCAAAAATAGGCTACGGGACCAGCCGCGCCCAAAAATAACCACCCGAAGGCCGGGGCGCCAAGTTCGTCCTGCGGAGAAAGGCCACAAAAACGGGTGGGCTATAGCCTTGGGGGGTGGGGCTGGCCGACTTCGTCCGCCGGACTCGGAATGGCGCGAGACTTTGCGAGGGGCCTCCGTGTGCAAAAAATATTCCGCGGGCACAGCCGCGACCAAAAATAACCGCCCGAAGGCCGGGCCGCCAAGTTCGTCCAGCGGAAAAAAGCCACAAAAACGGGTGGGCTATAGCCTAGGGGGGTGGGGCTGGCCAACTTCATCCGCTGGACTCGGAATGGCGCGTGACTTTGGGAGGGGCCTCCGTGTGCTAAAAATAGACCGTGGGCGCAGCCGCGGCAAAAAATAACCGCCCGAAGGCCTGGGCGCCAAGTTCATCCAGCGGAAAAAGGACACAAAAACGGGTGAGCTATAGCCTTTGGGGGTGGGGCTCGCCAACTTCGTCCCCCGGACCCGGAATGGCGCGAGACTTTGCGAGGGGCCTCCGTGTGCCAAACATAAGCCGTGGGCACAGCCGCGCCCAAAAATAATTGCCCGAATGCCGGGGCGCCAAGTTCGTCCAGCGGAAAAAGGCCACAAAAACGGGTGGGCTATAGCCTTTGGGGGTGGGGCTGGCCGACTTCGTCCGCCGGACTCGGAATGGCGCGAGACTTTCCGAGGGGCCTGCATGTGCCAAAAATAGGCCGCGGGCACAGCCGCGCCGAAAAATAACTGCCCGAATGCCGGGGCGCCAAGTTCTCCTGCGGAAAAAGGCCACAAAAACGGGTGGGCTATAGCCTTGGGGGGTGGGGCTGGCCAACTTCGTACGCCGGACTCGGAATGGTGCGAGACTTTGCGAGGGGCCTCCGTGTGCCAAAATAGGCATGCGCCACAGCCGCGCCAAAAATAACCGCCCGAAGGCCGGGGCGCCAAGTTCGTCCAGCGGAAAAAGGCCACAAAAACGGGTGGGCTATAGCCTTGGGGGGAGGGGCTGGCCCACTTCGTCCGCCGGACTCGGAATGGTGCGAGACATTGCGAGGGGCCTCCGTGTGCCAAAAATAGGCCGCGGCCACAGCCGCGCCCAAAAATAACCGTCCGAAGGCCGGGGTGCCAAGTTCGTCCAGCGGAAAAAGGCCACAAAAACGGGTGGGCTATAGCCTTGGGGGGTGGGACCGGCCGACTTCGTCCGCCAGTCTCGGAATGGCGCGAGACTTTACGAGGGGCCTCCGTGTGCCAAGAATAGGCCGCGGGTACAGCCGCGCCCAAAAATAACCGCCCGAAGGCCGGGGCGCCAAGTTCTCCTGCGGAAAAAGGCCACAAAAACGGGTGGGCTATAGCCTTGGGGGGTGGGGCTGGCCAACTTCGTCCGCCGGACTCGGAATGGTGCGAGACTTTGCGAGGGGCCTCCGTGTGCCAAAAATAGGCCGCGGCCACAGCCGCGCCCAAAAATAACCACCCGAAGGCCGGGGCGCCAAGTTCGTCCAGCGGAAAAAGGCCACAAAAACGGGTGGGCTATAGCCTTGGGGGGAGGGGCTGGCCCACTTCGTCCGCCGGACTCGGAATGGTGCGAGACATTGCGAGGGGCCTCCGTGTGCCAAAAATAGGCCGCGGCCACAGCCGCGACCAAAAATAACCGTCCGAAGGCCGGGGTGCCAAGTTCGTCCAGCGGAAAAAGGCCACAAAAACGGGTGGGCTATAGCCTTGGGGGGTGGGGCCGGCCGACTTCGTCCGCCAGTCTCGGAATGGCGCGAGACTTTACGAGGGGCCTCCGTGTGCCAAGAATAGGACGCGGGTACAGCCGCGCCCAAAAATAACCGCCCGAAGGCCGGGGCGCCAAGTTCTCCTGCGGAAAAAGGCCACAAAAACGGGTGGGCTATAGCCTTGGGGGGTGGGGCTGGCCAACTTCGTCCGCCGGACTCGGAATGGTGCGAGACTTTGCGAGGGGCCTCCGTGTGCCAAAAATAGGCCACGGCCACAGCCGCGCCCAAAAATAACCGCCCGAAGGCCGGGGCGCCAAGTTCGTCCAGCGGAAAAAGGCCACAAAAACGGGTGGGCTATAGCCTTGGGGGGAGGGGCTGGCCCACTTCGTCCGCCGGACTCGGAATGGTGCGAGACATTGCGAGGGGCCTCCGTGTGCCAAAAATAGGCCGCGGGCACAGCCGCGCCCAAAAATAACCGTCCGAAGGCCGGGGTGCCAAGTTCGTCCAGCGGAAAAAGGCCACAAAAACGGGTGGGCTATAGCCTTGGGGGGTGGGGCCGGCCGACTTCGTCCGCCAGTCTCGGAATGGCGCGAGACTTTACGAGGGGCCTCCGTGTGCCAAGAATAGGCCGCGGGTACAGCCGCGCCCAAAAATAACCGCCCGAAGGCCGGGGCGCCAAGTTCGTCCAGCGGAAAAAGAACACAAAAACGGGTGGGCTAGAGCCTTTGGGGGTGGGGCTCGCCAACTTCGTCCGCCGGACTCAGAATGGCGCGAGATTTTGCGAGGGGCCTCCGTGTGCCAAAAATAGGCCGTGGGCACAGCTTCGCCCAAAAATAACTGCCCGAATGCCGGGGCGCCAAGTTCGTCCAGCGGAAAAAGGCCACAAAAACGGGTGGGCTATAGCCTTGGGGGGTGGGGCTGGCCAAGTTCGTCCGCCGGACTCGGAATGGTGCGAGACTTTGCGAGCGGCCTCCAGGTGCCAAAAATAGGCCGCGGGCGCAGCCGCACCCAAAAATAACCACCCGAAGGCCAGGGCGCCAAGTTGGTCCAGCGGAAAAAGGCCACAAAAACGGGTGGGCTATAGCCTTGGGGGGTGGGGCTGGCCAAGTTCGTCCGCCGGACTCGGAATGGTGCGAGACTTTGCGAACGGCCTCCAAGTGCCAAAAATAGGCCGCGGACACAGCCGCAAACAAAAATAACCACCCGAACGCCGGGGCGCCAAGTTCGTCCAGCGGAGAATGGCCACAAAAACGGGTGGGCTATAGCCTTGGGGGGTGGGGCTGTCCGACTTCGTCCGCCGGACTCGGAATGGCGCGAGACATTGCGAGGGGCCTCCGTGTACCAAAAACAGACCGCGGACACAGCCGCACCCAAAAATAACCGCCCGAAGGCCGGGGCGCCAAGTTCGTCCAGCGGAAAAAGGCCACAAAAACGGGTGGGCTATAGCCCTGGGGGGTGGGGCTGGCCAACTTCTTCCGCCGGACTCGGAATGGCGCGATACTTTGCGAGGTGCCTCCGTGTGCCAAAAATAGGCCGCGGGCACAGCCGCAAACAAAAATAACCACCCGAACGCCGGGGCGCCAAGTTCGTCCAGCGGAAAATGGCCACAAAAACGGGTGGGCTATAGCCTTGGGGGGTGGGGCTGTCCGACTTCGTCCGCCGGACTCGGAATGGCGCGAGACATTGAGAGGGGCCTCCGTGTGCCAAAAACAGACCGCGGGCGCAGCCGCACCCAAAAATAACCACCCGAAGGCCAGGGCGCCAAGTTGGTCCAGCGGAAAAAGGCCACAAAAACGGGTGGGCTATAGCCTTGGGGGGTGGGGCTGGCCAAGTTCGTCCGCCGGACTCGGAATGGTGCGAGACTTTGCGAACGGCCTCCAGGTGCCAAAAATAGGCCGCGGACACAGCCGCAAACAAAAATAACCACCCGAACGCCGGGGCGCCAAGTTCGTCCAGCGGAGAATGGCCACAAAAACGGGTGGGCTATAGCCTTGGGGGGTGGGGCTGTCCGACTTCGTCCGCCGGACTCGGAATGGCGCGAGACATTGCGAGGGGCCTCCGTGTACGAAAAACAGACCGCGGACACAGCCGCACCCAAATATAACCGCCCGAAGGCCGGGGCGCCAAGTTCGTCCAGCGGAAAAAGGCCACAAAAACGGGTGGGCTATAGCCCTGGGGGGTGGGGCTGGCCAACTTCTTCCGCCGGACTCGGAATGGCGCGATACTTTGCGAGGTGCCTCCGTGTGCCAAAAATAGGCCGCGGGCACAGCCGCAAACAAAAATAACCACCCGAACGCCGGGGCGCCAAGTTCGTCCAGCGGAAAATGGCCACAAAAACGGGTGGGCTATAGCCTTGGGGGGTGGGGCTGTCCGACTTCGTCCGCCGGACTCGGAATGGCGCGAGACATTGAGAGGGGCCTCCGTGTGCCAAAAACAGACCGCGGACACAGCCGCACCCAAAAATAACCACCCGAAGGCCAGGGCGCCAAGTTCGTCCAGCGGAAAAAGGCCACAAAAACGGGTGGGCTATAGCCTTGGGGGGTGGGGCTGGCCAAGTTCGTCCGCCGGACTCGGAATGGTGCGAGACTTTGCGAGGGGCCTCCGTGTGCCAAAAATAGGCCGCGGACACAGCCGCAAACAAAAATAACCACCCGAACGCCGGGGCGCCAAGTTCGTCCAGCGGAGAATGGCCACAAAAACGGGTGGGCTATAGCCTTGGGGGGTGGGGCTGTCCGACTTCGTCCGCCGGACTCGGAATGGCGCGAGACATTGCGAGGGGCCTCCGTGTACGAAAAACAGACCGCGGACACAGCCGCACCCAAATATAACCGCCCGAAGGCCGGGGCGCCAAGTTCGTCCAGCGGAAAAAGGCCACAAAAACGGGTGGGCTATAGCCCTGGGGGGTGGGGCTGGCCAACTTCTTCCGCCGGACTCGGAATGGCGCGATACTTTGCGAGGTGCCTCCGTGTGCCAAAAATAGGCCGCGGGCACAGCCGCAAACAAAAATAACCACCCGAACGCCGGGGCGCCAAGTTCGTCCAGCGGAAAATGGCCACAAAAACGGGTGGGCTATAGCCTTGGGGGGTGGGGCTGTCCGACTTCGTCCGCCGGACTCGGAATGGCGCGAGACATTGAGAGGGGCCTCCGTGTGCCAAAAACAAACCGCGGACACAGCCGCACCCAAAAATAACCACCCGAAGGCCAGGGCGCCAAGTTCGTCCAGCGGAAAAAGGCCACAAAAATGGTTGGGCTATAGCCTTGGGGGGTGGGGCTGGCCAACTTCGTCCGCCAGACTCGGAATGGCGCGAGCCTTTGCGAGGGGCCTCCGTGTGCCAAAAATAGTCCGCGGACACAGCCGCGCCCAAAAATAACCGCCTGAAGGCCGGGGCGCCAAGTTCGTCCAGCGGAAAAAGGCCACAAAAACGGGTGGGCTATAGCCTTGGGGGGTGGGGCTGGCCGACTTCGTCCGCCAGACTCGGAATGGCGCGAGACTTTGCGAGGGGCCTCCGTGTGCAAAGAATAGGCCGCGGGCACAGCCGCGCCCAAAAATAACCGCCCGAAGGCCGGGGCGCCAAGTTCGTCCAGCGGAAAAAGGCCACAAAAACAGGTGGGCTATAGCCTTTGGGGGTGGGGCTCACCAACTTCGTCCGGCGGACTCGGAATGGCGCGAGGCTTTGCGAGGGGCCTCCGTGTACCAAAAATAGCCCCCGGACACAGCCGCGTACAAAAATAACCACCCGAAGGCCGGTGCGCCACGTTCGTCCTGCGGAGAAAGGCCACGAAAACGGGTGGGCTATAGCCTTGGGGGGTGGGGCTGGCCGACTTCGTCCGCCGGACCCGGAATGGTGCGAGACATTGCGAAGGGCCTCCGTGTGCCAAAAATAGGCCGCGGGCACAGACGCATACAAAAATAACCACCCGAAGGCCGGGGCGCCAAGTTCGTCCAGCAGAAAAAGGCCACAAAAACGGGTGGGCTATAGCCTTGGGGGGTGGGGCTGGGCAACTTCGTCCGCCGGACTCGGAATGGCGCAAAACTTTGCGAGGGGCCTCCGTGCACCAAAAATAGGCTGCGGGTAGAGCCACGCCCAAAAATAACCGCCCGAAGGCCTGGGTGCCAAGTTCGTCCAGCGGAAAAAGGCCACAAAAAAGGGTGGGCTATAGCCCTGGGGGGTGGGGCTGGCCAACTTCGTCCGCCGGGCTCGGAATGGCGTGAGACTTTGCGAGGGTCCTCCGTGTGCCAAAAATAGGCCGCGGGAACAGCCGAGCTAAAAAATAACCACCCGAAGGCCTGGGCGCCAAGTTCGTCCAGCGGAAAAAGGCCACACAAGCCTTGGGGGGAGAGGCTGGCCCACTTCGTCCACCGGACTCGGAATGGCACGAGACTTTGCGAGGGGCTTCTGTGTGAAAAAAATAGGCCGCGGGCACAACCGCGGCCAAAAATAACCACCCGAAGGCCGGGGCGCCAAGTTCGTCCAGCGGAAAAAGGCCACAAAAAAGGGTGGGTTATAGCCCTGGGGGGTGGGGCTGGCCAACTTCGTCCGCCGGGCTCGGAATGGCGTGAGACTTTGCGAGGGTCCTCCGTGTGCCAAAAATAGGCTGCGGGAACAGCCGAGCTAAAAAATAACCACCCGAAGGCCTGGGCGCCAAGTTCGTCCAGCGGAAAAAGGCCACACAAGCCTTGGTGGGTGAGGCTGGCCCACTTCGTCCACCGGACTCGGAATGGCACGAGACTTTGCGAGGGGCTTCTGTGTGAAAAAAATAGGCCGCGGGCACAGCCGCGCCCAAAAATAACCGCCTGAAGGCCGGGGCGCCAAGATCGTCCAGCGGAAAAAGGCCACAAAAATGGATGGGCTATAGCCGTTGGGGGTGGGGAGTGCCAACTTCGCCCGCCGGACTCGGAATGGCGCGAGACTTTGCGAGCGGCCTCCGTGTGCCAAAAATAGGCCCCGGACACAGCCGCGCCCAAAAATAACCGCCGAAGACCGGTGCGCCAAGTTCGTCCAGCGGAAAAAGGCCACAAAAACGGGTGGGCTATAGCCTTGGGGGGTGGGGCTGGCCAACTTCGTCCGCCGGACTCGGAATGGCGCGAGACTTTGCGAGTGGCCTCCGTGTGCCAAAAATAGGCCCCGGACACAGCCGCGCCCAAAAATAACCGCCGAAGACCGGGGCGCCAAGTTCGTCCAGCGGAAAAAGGCCACAAAAACGGGTGGGCTATAGCCTTGGGGGGTGGGGCTGGCCAACTTCGTCCGCCGGACTCGGAATGGCGCGAGACTTTGCGAGCGGCCTCCGTGTGTCGGAAATAGGCCCCGGACACAGCCGCACCCAAAAATAACCGCCCGAAGGCCGGGGCGCCGAGTTCGTCCAGCGGAAAAAGGCCACAAAAACGGGTGGGCTATAACCTTGGGGGGTGGGGCTGGCCAACTTCGTCCGCCGGACTCGGAATGGCGCGAGACTTTGCGAGCGGCGTCCGTGTGCCAAAATAGGCCCCGGCCACAGCCGCGCCCAAAAATAACCACCCGAAGGCCGGGGCGCCAAGTTCGTCCAGCGGAAAAAGGCCACAAAAACGGGTGGGCTATAGCCTCGGGGGGTGGGGCTGGCCAACTTCGTCCGCCGGACTCGGAATGGCGCGAGACTTTGCGAGCGGCCTCCGTGTGTCGGAAATAGGCCCCGGGCACAGCCGCACCCAAAAATAACCGCCCGAAGGCCGGGGCGCCGAGTTCGTCCAGCGGAAAAAGGCCACAAAAACGGGTGGGCTATAGCCTTGGGGGTGGGGCTGGCCAACTTTCGTCCGCGGACTCGGAATGGCGCGAGACTTTGCGAGCGGCGTCCGTGTGCTGTAAAAATAGGCCCGGCCACAGCCGCGCCCAAAAATAACCGCCCGAAGGCCGGGGTGCCAAGTTCGTCCAGCGGAAAAAGGCCACAAAAACGGGTGGGCTATAGCCTCGGGGGGTGGGGCTGGCCAACTTCGTCCGCCGGACTCCGAATTGCACGAGACTTTGCGAGCGGCCTCCATGTGCCAAAAATAGGCCCCGGACACAGCCGCGCCCAAAAATAACTGCCCGAATGCCGGGGCGCCATGTTCGTCAATCGGAAAAAGAATACAAAAATGGGTGGGCTATAGCCTAGGGGGGTGGGGCTGGCCAACTTCGTCCGCCGGACTCGGAATGGCGCTAGACTTTGCGAGCGGTCTCCATGTGCCAAAAATAGGCCCCGGGCACATCCGAGCCCAAAAATAACCGCCGAAGGCCGGGGCGCCAAGCTCGTCAAGCGGAAAAAGGAAACCAAAACGGGTGGGCTATAGCCTTGGGGGGTGGGGCAGGCCAACTTCGTCCGCCGGACTCGGAATGGAGCGAGACTTTGCGAGCGGCCTCCGTGTGCCAAAAATAGGCCCCGGCCACAGCCGCACCCAAAAATAACCGCCCGAAGGCCGGGGCGCCAAGTTCGTCCAGCGGAAAAAGGCCACAAAAACGGGTGGGCTATAGCCTTGGAGGGTGGAGCTGGCCAACTTCATCCAACGGACTCGGAATTACGCGAGACTTTGCGAGCGGCCTCCGTGTGCCAAAAATAGGCCCCGGCCACAACCGCGCCCAAAAATAACTACCCGAAGGCCGGGGCGCCATGTTCATCCAGCGGAAGAAGGCCACAAAAATGGATGGGCTATAGCCGTTGGGGGTGGGGAGTGCCAACTTCGCCCGCCGGACTCGGAATGGCGCGAGACTTTGCGAGCGGTCTCCGTGTGCCAAAAATAGGTCCCGGACACAGCCGCGCCCAAAAATAACCACCCAAAGGCCGGGGCGCCAAGTTCGTCCAGCGGAAATAGGCCACAAAAACGGGTGGGCTATAGCCTTGGGGGGTGGGGCTGGCCAACTTCGTCCGCCGGACTCGGAATGGCGCGAGACTTTGCGAGCGGCCTCCGTGTGCCAAAAATAGGCCCCGGACACAGCCGCGCCCAAAAATAACTACCGAAGACCGGGGCGCCAAGTTCGTCCAGCGGAAAAAGGCCACAAAAACGGGTGGGCTATAGCCTTGGGGGGTGGGGCTGGCCAACTTCGTCCGCCGGACTCGGAATGGCGTGAGACTTTGCGAGCGGCCTCCGTGTGTCGGAAATAGGCCCCGGGCACAGCCGCACCCAAAAATAACCGCCCGAAGGCCGGGGCGCCGAGTTCGTCCAGCGGAAAAAGGCCACAAAAACGGGTGGGCTATAGCCTTGGGGGGTGGGGCTGGCCAACTTCGTCCGCCGGACTCGGAATGGCGCGAGACTTTGCGAGCGGCGTCCGTGTGCCAAAATAGGCCCCGGCCACAGCCGCGCCCAAAAATAACCGCCCGAAGGCCGGGGCGCCAAGTTCGTCCAGCGGAAAAAGGCCACAAAAACGGGTGGGCTATAGCCTCGGGGGGTGGGGCTGGCCAACTTCGTCCGCCGGACTCCGAATTGCACGAGACTTTGCGAGCGGTCTCCGTGTGCCAAAAATAGGCCCCGGGCACAGCCGCGCCCAAAAATAACTGCCCGAATGCCGGGGCGCCATGTTCGTCAATCGGAAAAAGAATACAAAAATGGGTGGGCTATAGCCTAGGGGGGTGGGGCTGGCCAACTTCGTCCGCCGGACTCGGAATGGCGCTAGACTTTACGAGCGGCCTCCATGTGCCAAAAATAGGCCCCGGGCACATCCGAGCCCAAAAATAACCGCCGAAGGCCGGGGCGCCAAGTTCGTCCAGCGGAAAAAGGCCACAAAAACGGGTGGGCTATAGCCTCGGGGGGTGGGGCTGGCCAACTTCGTCCGCCGGACTCCGAATTGCACGAGACTTTGCGAGCGGTCTCCGTGTGCCAAAAATAGGCCCCGGGCACAGCCGCGCCCAAAAATAACTGCCCGAATGCCGGGGCGCCATGTTCGTCAATCGGAAAAAGAATACAAAAATGGGTGGGCTATAGCCTAGGGGGGTGGGGCTGGCCAACTTCGTCCGCCGGACTCGGAATGGCGCTAGACTTTACGAGCGGCCTCCATGTGCCAAAAATAGGCCCCGGGCACAGCCGCGCCCAAAAATAACCGCCGAAGACCGGGGCGCCAAGTTCGTCCAGCGGAAAAAGGCCACAAAAACGGGTGGGCTATAGCCTTGGGGGGTGGGGCTGGCCAACTTCGTCCGCCGGACTCGGAATGGCGCGAGACTTTGCGAGCGGCCTCCGTGTGTCGGAAATAGGCCCCGGGCACAGCCGCGCCCAATAATAACCGCCCGAAGGCCGGGGCGCCATGTTCGTCCAGCGGAAATAGGCCACAAAAACGGGTGGGCATAGCCTTGGGGGGTGGGTCTGGCCAACTTCGTTCGCCGGACTCGGAATGGCACGAGACTTTGCGAGCGGCCTCCGTGTGCCAAAAATAGGCCTCGGGCACAGCCGCGGCCAAAAATAACCGCCCGAAGGCCGGGGCGCCAAGTTCGTCCAGCGGAAAAAGGCTTCAAAAACGGGTGGGCTATAGCCTTGGGGGGTCTGGCTGGCCAACTTCGTCCGCCGGACTCGGAATGGGGCGAGACTTTGCGAGGTGCCTCCATGTGCTAAAAATAGGCCGCGGGCACAGCAGCGCCCAAAAATACCGGCCCGAAGGCCGCGGCGCCAACTTCGTCCAGTGGAAAAAGGCCACAAGAACGGGTGGGCTATAGCCTTGGGGGGTGGGGCTGGCCAACTTTGTCCGCCGGACTCGGAATTGCGTGAGACTTTAAGAGCGGCCTTTGTGTGCCAAAAATAGGCCCTGGGCACAGCCGCGCCCAAAAATAACCGCCCGAAGGCCGGGGCGCCGAGTTCGTCCAGCGGAAAAAGGCCACAAAAACGGGTGGGCTATAGCCTTGGGGGGTGGGGCTGGCCAACTTCGTCCGCCGGACTCGGAATGGCGCGAGACTTTGCGAACGGCGTCCATGTGCCAAAATAGGCCCCGGCCACAGCCGCGCCCAAAAATAACCGCCCGAAGGCCGGGGCGCCAAGTTCGTCCAGCGGAAAAAGGCCACAAAAACGGGTGGGCTATAGCCTCGGGGGGTGGGGCTGGCCAACTTCGTCCGCCGGACTCCGAATTGCACGAGACTTTGCGAGCGGCCTCCGTGTGCCAAAAATAGGCCCCGGGCACAGCCGCGCCCAAAAATAACTGCCCGAATGCCGGGACGCCATGTTCGTCAATCGGAAAAAGAATACAAAAATGGGTGGGCTATAGCCTAGGGGGGTGGGGCTGGCCAACTTCGTCCGCCGGACTCGGAATGGCGCTAGACTTTGCGCGCGGCCTCGCTGGCCCAAAAATCGGCCCGGGGCACCTCCGCGCCCAAAAATAACGGCCGAAGGCCGGGGCGCCAAGCTCGTCAAGCGGAAAAAGGAAACAAAAACGGGTGGGCTATAGCCTTGGGGGGTGGGGCAGGCCAACTTCTTCCGCCGGACTCGGAATGGAGCGAGACTTTGCGAGCGGCCTCCGTGTGCCAAAAATAGGCCCCGGGCACATCCGAGCCCAAAAATAACCGCCGAAGGCCGGGGCGCCAAGCTCGTCAAGCGGAAAAAGGAAACAAAAACGGGTGGGCTATAGCCTTGGGGGGTGGGGCAGGCCAACTTCGTCCGCCGGACTCGGAATGGCGCGAGACTTTGTGAGTGGCCACCGTGTGCCAAAAATAGGCCCCCGGCACAGCCGCACCCAAAAATAACTGCCTGAAGGCCGGGGCGCAGAATTCGTCAAGCGGAAAACGGCCACAAAAACGGTTGGGCTATAGCCTTGGGGGGAGGGGCTGGCAAACTTCGTCCGCCGGACTCGGAATGGCGCAAGACTTTGCGAGCGGCCTCCGTGTGCCAAAAATAGGCCCCGGGCACAGCCGCGCCCAATAATAACCGCCCGAAGGCCGGGGCGCCATGTTCGTCCAGCGGAAAAAGGCCACAAAAACGGGTGGGCTATAGCCTTGGGGGGTGGGGCTCGCGAACTTCGTCCGCCGGACTCGGAATGGCACGAGACTTTGCGAGCGGCCTCCGTGTGCCAAAAATAGGCCGCGGGCACAGCCGCGCCCAAAAATAACCGCCCGAAGGCCGGGGCGCAGAGTTCGTCAAGCGGAAGACGGCCACAAAAACGGTTGGGCTATAGCCTTGGGGGGTGGGGCTGGCAAACTTCGTCCGCCGGACTCAGAATGGCGCGAGACTTTGCGAGCGGCCTCCCTGTGCCAAAAATAGGCCCCGGGCACAGCCGCGTCCAAAAATAACCGCCCGAAGGCCGGGGCGCCAAGTTCGTCCAGCGGAAATAGGCCACAAAAACGGGTGGGCATAGCCTTGGGGGGTGGGTCTGGCCAACTTCGTTCGCCGGACTCGGAATGGCGCGAGACTTTGCGAGCGGCCTCCGTGTGCCAAAAATAGGCCTCGGGCACAGCCGCGGCCAAAAATAACCGCCCGAAGGCCGGGGCGCCAAGTTCGTCCAGCGGAAAAAGGCTTCAAAAACGGGTGGGCTATAGCCTTGGGGGGTCTGGCTGGCCAACTTCGTCCGCCGGACTCGGAATGGCGCGAGACTTTGCGAGGTGCCTCCGTGTGCAAAAAATAGGCAGCGGGCACAGCCGCGCCCAAAAATACCCGCCCGAAGGCCGCGGAGCCAAGTTCGTCCAGCGGAAAAAGGCCACAAAAACGGGTGGGTTATAGCCTTGGGGGGTGGGGCCGGCCATCTTCGTCCGCCGGACTCACAATGGCGCGAGACTTTGCGAGGCGCCTCCGTGTGCCAAAAATAGGCCGCGGGCGCAGCCGCGCCCAAAAATACCCGCCCGAAGGCCGCGGCGTCAAGTTCGTCCAGCGGAAAAAGGCCACAAAAACGGGTGGGCTATAGCCTTGGGGGGTGGGGCTGGCCAACTTCGTCCGCCGGACTCGGAATGGCGCGAGACTTTGTGAGCGGCCTCCATGTGCCAAAAATAGACCCCGGGCACAGCCGAGGCCAAAAATAACCGCCCGAAGGCCGGGGCGCCAAGTTCGTCCAGCGGAAAATGGCCACAAAAACGGGTGGGCTATAGCCTTGGGGGGTGGGGCCGGCCGACTTCGTCCGCCGGACTCGGAATGGCGCGAGACATTGCGAGGCGCCTCCGTGTGCCAAAAATAGGCCACGGGCGCAGCCGCGCCCAAAAATACCCATTCGAAGGCCGCGGCGCCAAGTTCGTCCAGTGGAAAAAGGCCACAAAAATGGGTGGGCTATAGCCTTGGGGGGTGGGGATGGCCAACTTCGTCCGCCGGACTCGGAATGGCGCGAGAATTTACGAGGCACCTCCGTGTGCCAAAAATAGGCCGCGGTCACAGCCGCGCCCAAAAATACCCGGCCGAAGGCCGCGGCGCCAAGTTCGTCCAGCGGAAAAAGTCCACAAAACGGGTGGGCTATAGCCTTGGGGGGTGGGGCCGGCTGACTTCGTCCACCGGACTCGGAATGGCGCGAGACTTTGCGAGGCGTCTCCGTGTGCCAAAAATAGGCCGCGGGCACAGCCGCGCCCAAAAATAACCGCCCGAAGGCCGGGGCGCCAAGTTCGTCCAGCGGAAAAAGGCCACAAAAACGTGTGGGCTATAACCTTGGGGAGTGGGGCTGGATAACTTCGTCCGCCGGACTCGGAATGGGACGAGACTATGCGAGCGGCCTCCGTGTGCTAAAAATAGGCCGCGGGCACAGCCGCGCCCAAAAAAACCGGCCCGAAGGCCTCGGCGCCAAATTCGTCCAGCGGAAAAAGGCCACAAAAACGGGTGGGCTATAGCCTTGGGGGGTGGGGCTGGCCAACTTCGTCCACCGGACTCGGAATGGCGCGACACTTTGCGAGGCTCCTCCGTGTGCCAAAAATAGGCCGCGGGCACAGCCGCGACCAAAAATACGCGCCCGAAGGCCGCGACGCCAAGTTCGACCAGCGGAAAAAGGCCACAAAAACGGGTGGCCTATAGCCTTGGGGGGTGGGCTGACCAACTTCGTCCGCCCGACTCGGAATGGCGCGGGACTTTGCGAGGCGCCTCCGTGTGCCAAAAATAGGCTGCGGGCAAAGCCGCGCCCAAAAATACCCGCCCGAAGGCCGCGGCGCCAAGTTCGTCCAGCGGAAAAAGGCCACAAAAACGGGTGGGCTATAGCCTTGGGGGGTGGGGCTGGCCAACTTCGTCCGCCGGACTCGGAATGGCGCGAGACTTTACAAGGCGCCTCCGTGTGCCAAAAATAGGCCGCGGGTACAGCCGCGCCCAAAAATACCCGCCCGAAGGCCGCGGCGCCATGTTCGTCCAGCGGAAAAAGGCCACAAAAACGGGTGGGCTATAGCCTTGGGGGGTGGGGCTGGCCAACTTCGTCCGCCGGACTCGGAATGGCGCGAGACTTTGCGAGGCGCCTCCGTGTGCCAAAAATTGGCCGCGGGCACAGCCGCGCCAAAAAATAACCGCCCGAAGGCCGGGGCGCCAAGTTCGTCCAGCGGAAAAAGGCCACAAAAACGTGTGGGCTATAACCTTGGGGAGTGGGGCTGCCCAACTTCGTCCGCCGGACTCGGAATGGGACGAGACTATGCGAGCGGCCTCCGTGTGCTAAAAATAGGCCGTGGGCACAGCCGCGCCCAAAAAAACCGGCCCGAAGGCCGCGGCGCCAAATTCGTCCAGCGGAAAAAGGCCACAAAAACGGGTGGGCTATAGCCTTGGGGGGTGGGGCTGGCCAACTTCGTGCACCGGACTCGGAATGGCGCGACACTTTGCGAGGCTCCTCCGTGTGCCAAAAATAGGCCGCGGGCACAGCCGCAACCAAAAATACCCGCCCGAAGGCCGCGGCGCCAAGTTCTTCCAGCGGAAAAAGGCCACAAAAACGGGTGGGCTATAGTCTTGGGGGATGGGGCTGTCCAACTTCGTCCGCCGGACTCGGAATGGCGCGAGACTTTGCGAGGCTCCTCCGTGTGCCAACAATAGGCCACGGACACAGCCGCGCCCAAAAATACCAGCCCGAAGGCCGCGGCGCCAAGTTCGTCCAGCGGAAAAAGGCCACAAAAACGGGTGGGCTATAGCCTTGGGGGGTGGGGCTGGCCCACTTCGTCCGCCAAACTCGGAATGGAGCGAGACTTTACGAGGCGCCTACGTGTGCCAAAAATAGGCCGCGGGCACAGCCGCACACAAAAATACCTGCCCGAAGGCCGCGGCCCCAAGTTCGTCCAACGGAAAAAGGCCACAAAAACGGGTGTGCTATAGCCTTGGGGGGTGGGGCCGGCTGACTTCGTCCACCGGACTCGGAATGGCGCGAGACTTTGCGAGGCGTCTCCGTGTGCCAAAAATAGGCCGCGGGCACAGCCGCGCCCAAAAATAACCGCCCGAAGGCCGGGGCGCCAAGTTCGTCCAGCGGAAAAAGGCCACAAAAACGTGTGGGCTATAACCTTGGGGAGTGGGGCTGGATAACTTCGTCCGCCGGACTCGGAATGGGACGAGACTATGCGAGCGGCCTCCGTGTGCTAAAAATAGGCCGCGGGCACAGCCGCGCCCAAAAAAACCGGCCCGAAGGCCTCGGCGCCAAATTCGTCCAGCGGAAAAAGGCCACAAAAACGGGTGGGCTATAGCCTTGGGGGGTGGGGCTGGCCAACTTCGTCCACTGGACTCGGAATGGCGCGACACTTTACGAGGCTCCTCCGTGTGCCAAAAATAGGCCGCGGGCACAGCCGCGACCAAAAATACGCGCCCGAAGGCCGCGACGCCAAGTTCGACCAGCGGAAAAAGGCCACAAAAACGGGTGGCCTATAGCCTTGGGGGGTGGGCTGGCCAACTTCGTCCGCCCGACTCGGAATGGCGCGGGACTTTGCGAGGCGCCTCCGTGTGCCAAAAATAGGCCGCGGGCAAAGCCGCGCCCAAAAATACCCGCCCGAAGGCCGCGGCGCCAAGTTCGTCCAGCGGAAAAAGGCCACAAAAACGGGTGGGCTATAGCCTTGGGGGGTGGGGCTGGCCAACTTCGTCCGCCGGACTCGGAATGGCGCGAGACTTTACGAGGCGCCTCCGTGTGCCAAAAATAGGCCGCGGGTACAGCCGCGCCCAAAAATACCCGCCCGAAGGCCGCGGCGCCATGTTCGTCCAGCGGAAAAAGGCCACAAAAACGGGTGGGCTATAGCCTTGGGGGGTGGGGCTGGCCAACTTCGTCCGCCGGACTCGGAATGGCGCGACACTTTGCGAGGCTCCTCCGTGTGCCAGAAATAGGCCGCGGGTACAGCCGCGCCCAAAAATACCCGCCCGAAGGCCGCGGCGCCAAGTTCGTCCAGCGGAAAAAGGCCACAAAAACGGGTGGGCTATAGACTTGGGGGATGGGGCTGGCCAACTTCGTCCGCCGGACTCAGAATGGCGTGAGACATTACGAGGCGCCTCCGTGTACCAAAAATAGGCCGCAGGCACAGCCGCGACCAAAAATACCCGCCCGAAGGCCGCGGTGCCAAGTTCGTCCAGCGGAAAAAGGCCACAAAAACGGGTGGGCTATAGCCTTGGGGGGTGGGGCTGGCCCACTTCGTCCGCCGTACTCGGAATAGCGCGAGACTTTGCGAGGCGCCTCTGTGTGACAAAAATAGTCCGCAGGCACAGCCGCGCCCTAAAATACCCACCCGAAGGCTGCGGCGCCAAGTTCGTCTAGCGGAAAAAGGCCACAAAAACGGGTGTGCTATAGCCTTGGGGGGTGGGGCTGGCTAACTTCGTCTGCCGGACTCGGAATGGCACGAGACTTTGCGAGGTGCCTCCGTGTGCCAAAAATAGGCCGCGGGCACAGCCGCACACAAAAATACCTGCCCGAAGGCCGCGGCGCCAAGTTCGTCCAAGGGAAAAGGCCCACAAAAACGGGTGGGCTATAGCCTTGGGGGGTGGGGCTGGCCAACTTCGTCCGCCGGACTCGGAATGGGACGAGACTATGCGAGCGGCCTCCGTGTGCTAAAAATAGGCCGTGGGCACAGCCGCGCCCAAAAAAACCGGCCCGAAGGCCGCGGCGCCAAATTCGTCCAGCGGAAAAAGGCCACAAAAACGGGTGGGCTATAGCCTTGGGGGGTGGGGCTGGCCAACTTCGTGCACCGGACTCGGAATGGCGCGACACTTTGCGAGGCTCCTCCGTGTGCCAAAAATAGGCCGCGGGCACAGCCGCAACCAAAAATACCCGCCCGAAGGCCGCGGCGCCAAGTTCTTCCAGCGGAAAAAGGCCACAAAAACGGGTGGGCTATAGTCTTGGGGGATGGGGCTGTCCAACTTCGTCCGCCGGACTCGGAATGGCGCGAGACTTTGCGAGGCTCCTCCGTGTGCCAACAATAGGCCACGGACACAGCCGCGCCCAAAAACTACCAGCCCGAAGGCCGCGGCGCCAAGTTCGTCCAGCGGAAAAAGGCCACAAAAACGGGTGGGCTATAGCCTTGGGGGGTGGGGCTGGCCCACTTCGTCCGCCAAACTCGGAATGGAGCGAGACTTTGCGAGGCGCCTACGTGTGCAAAAAATAGGCCGCGGGCACAGCCGCACACAAAAATACCTGCCCGAAGGCCGCGGCCCCAAGTTCGTCCAACGGAAAAAGGCCACAAAAACGGGTGTGCTATAGCCTTGGGGGGTGGGGCCGGCTGACTTCGTCCACCGGACTCGGAATGGCGCGAGACTTTGCGAGGCGTCTCCGTGTGCCAAAAATAGGCCGCGGGCACAGCCGCGCCCAAAAATAACCGCCCGAAGGCCGGGGCGCCAAGTTCGTCCAGCGGAAAAAGGCCACAAAAACGTGTGGGCTATAACCTTGGGGAGTGGGGCTGGATAACTTCGTCCGCCGGACTCGGAATGGGACGAGACTATGCGAGCGGCCTCCGTGTGCTAAAAATAGGCCGCGGGCACAGCCGCGCCCAAAAAAACCGGCCCGAAGGCCTCGGCGCCAAATTCGTCCAGCGGAAAAAGGCCACAAAAACGGGTGGGCTATAGCCTTGGGGGGTGGGGCTGGCCAACTTCGTCCGCCGGACTCGGAATGGCGCGAGACTTTACGAGGCGCCTCCGTGTGCCAAAAATAGGCCGCGGGTACAGCCGCGCCCAAAAATACCCGCCCGAAGGCCGCGGCGCCATGTTCGTCCAGCGGAAAAAGGCCACAAAAACGGGTGGGCTATAGCCTTGGGGGGTGGGGCTGGCCAACTTCGTCCGCCGGACTCGGAATGGCGCGACACTTTGCGAGGCTCCTCCGTGTGCCAGAAATAGGCCGCGGGTACAGCCGCCCCCAATAAGCCCCTCCCGAAGGCCGCGGCGCCAAGTTCGTCCAGCGGAAAAAGGCCACAAAAACGGGTGGGCTATAGACTTGGGGGATGGGGCTGGCCAACTTCGTCCGCCGGACTCAGAATGGCGTGAGACATTACGAGGTGCCTCCGTGTGCCAAAAATAGGCCGCAGGCACAGCCGCGACCAAAAATACCCGCCCGAAGGCCGCGGTGCCAAGTTCGTCCAGCGGAAAAAGGCCACAAAAACGGGTGGGCTATAGCCTTGGGGGGTGGGGCTGGCCCACTTCGTCCGCCGTACTCGGAATAGCGCGAGACTTTGCGAGGCACCTCTGTGTGACAAAAATAGTCCGCAGGCACAGCCGCGCCCTAAAATACCCACCCGAAGGCTGCGGCGCCAAGTTCGTCTAGCGGAAAAAGGCCACAAAAACGGGTGTGCTATAGCCTTGGGGGGTGGGGCTGGCTAACTTCGTCTGCCGGACTCGGAATGGCACGAGACTTTGCGAGGTGCCTCCGTGTGCCAAAAATAGGCCGCGGGCACAGCCGCACACAAAAATACCTGCCCGAAGGCCGCGGCGCCAAGTTCGTCCAAGGGAAAAGGCCCACAAAAACGGGTGGGCTATAGCCTTGGGGGGTGGGGCTGGCCAACTTCGTCCGCCGGACTCGGAATGGCGCGAGACATTGCGAGGCGCCTCCGTGTGCCAAAAATAGACGGCGGGTACAGCCGCGCCCAAAAATACCCGCCCGAAGGCCGCGGCGCAAGTTCGTCCAGCGGAAAAAGGCCACAAAAACGGGTGGGCTATAGCCTTGGGGGATGGGGCTGGCCCACTTCGTCCGCCGGACTCGGAATGGCGCGAGACATTTCAAAGCACCTCAGTGTGCCAAAAATAGGCCGCAGGCACAGCCGCGCCCAAAAATACCCGCCCGAAGGCCGCGGCGCCAAGTTCGTCCAGAGGAAAAAGGCCACAAAAACGGGTGGGCTATAGCCTTGGGGGGTGGGGCTGGCCAACTTCGTCCGCCGGACTCGGAATGGCGCGACACTTTGCGAGGCTCCTCCGTGTGCCAAAAATAGGCCGCGGGTACAGCCGCGCCCAAAAATACCAGCCCGAAGGCCGCGGCGCCAAGTTCGTCCAGCGGAAAAAGGCCACAAAAACGGGTGGGCTATAGACGTGGGGAATGGGGCTGGCCAACTTCGTCCGCCGGACTCAGAATGGTGCGAGACATTACGAGGCGCCTCCGTGTGCCAAAAATAGGCCGCAGGCACAGCCGCGACCAAAAATACCCGCCCGAAGGCCGCGGCGCCAAGTTCGTCCAGCGGAAAAAGGCCACAAAAACGGGTGGGCTATAGCCTTGGGGGGTGGGGCTGGCTTACTTCGTCCGCCGGACTCGGAATGGCACGAGACTTTGCGAGGTGCCTCCGTGTGCCAAAAATAGGCCGCGGGCGCAGCCGCGACCAAAAATACCCGCACGAAGGCCGCGGCGCCAAGTTCGTCCTGCGGAAAAAGGCCACAAAAACGGGTGGCCTATAGCCTTGGGGGGTGGGGCTGGGGTGGGCTATAGACTTGGGGGGTGGGGCTGGCCAACTTCGTCCGCCGGACTCGGAATGGCGCGAGACTTTACGAGGCGCCTCCGTGTGCCAAAAATAGGCCGCGGGCACAGCCGCGCCCAAAAATACCCACCCGAAGGCCGCGGCGCCATGTTCGTCCAGCGGAAAAAGGCCACAAAAACGGGTAGGCTATAGCCTTGGGGGGTGGGGCTGGCCAACTTCCTCCGCCGGACTAGGAATGGCGCGTGACTTAGCGAGGCGCCTCCGTGGGCCAAAAATTGGCCGCGGGCACAGCCGCGCCCAAAAATAACCGCCCGAAGGCCGCCGCGCCAAGTTCTCCAGCGGAAAAAGGCCACAAAAATGGGTGGGCTATAGCCTTGGGGGGTGGGGCTGGCCCACTTCGTCCGCCGTACTCGGAATAGCGCGAGACTTTGCGAGGCTCCTCCGTGTGCCAAAAATAGGCCACGGACACAGCCGCGCCCAAAAATCCCAGCCCGAAGGCCGCGGCGCCAAGTTCGTCCAGAGGAAAAAGGCCACTAAAATGGGTGGGCTATAGCCTTGGGGGGTGGGGCTGGCTTACTTCGTCCGCCGGACTCGGAATGGCACGAGACTTTGCGAGGTGCCTCCGTGTGCCAAAAATAGGCCGCGGGCGCAGCCGCGACCAAAAATACCCGCACGAAGGCCGCGGCGCCAAGTTCGTCCTGCGGAAAAAGGCCACAAAAACGGGTGGCCTATAGCCTTGGGGGGTGGGGCTGGGGTGGGCTATAGACTTGGGGGGTGGGGCTGGCCAACTTCGTCCGCCGGACTCGGAATGGCGCGAGACTTTACGAGGCGCCTCCGTGTGCCAAAAATAGGCCGCGGGCACAGCCGCGCCCAAAAATACCCACCCGAAGGCCGCGGCGCCATGTTCGTCCAGCGGAAAAAGGCCACAAAAACGGGTAGGCTATAGCCTTGGGGGGTGGGGCTGGCCAACTTCCTCCGCCGGACTAGGAATGGCGCGTGACTTAGCGAGGCGCCTCCGTGGGCCAAAAATTGGCCGCGGGCACAGCCGCGCCCAAAAATAACCGCCCGAAGGCCGCGGCGCCAAGTTCTCCAGCGGAAAAAGGCCACAAAAATGGGTGGGCTATAGCCTTGGGGGGTGGGGCTGGCCCACTTCGTCCGCTGTACTCGGAATAGCGCGAGACTTTGCGAGGCTCCTCCGTGTGCCAAAAATAGGCCACGGACATAGCCGCGCCCAAAAATCCCAGCCCGAAGGCCGCGGCGCCAAGTTCGTCCAGAGGAAAAAGGCCACTAAAATGGGTGGGCTATAGCCTTGGGGGATGGGGCTGGCCAACTTTGTCCGCCGGAGTCGGAATGGCGCGAGACGTTGCGAGGTGCCTCCGTGTGCCAAAAATAGGCCGCGGGTACAGCCGAGCCCAAAAATAGCCACCCGAAGGCCGCGGCGCCATGTTCGTCCAGCGGAAAAAGGCCACAAAAACGGGTGGGCTATAGCCTTGGGCGGTGGGGCTGGCCCACTTCGTCCGCCAAACTCGGAATGGAGCAAGACTATGCGAGAAGCCTACGTGTGCCAAAAATAGGCCGCGGGCACAGCCGTGCCTAAAAATACCCGCCCGATGGCCGCGGCGCCAAGTTCGTCCAGCGGAAGAAGGCCCCAAAAACGGGTGGGATATAGTCTTGGGGGATGGGGCTGGCAAACTTCGTCCGCCGGACTCGGAATGGAGCGAGACTTTGTGAGGCTCCTCCGTGTGCCAAAAACAGGCCACGGACACAGCCGCACCCAAAAATACCAGCCCGAAGGCCGCGGCGCCAAGTTCGTCCAGCGGAAAAAGGCCACAAAAACGGGTGGGCTATAGCCTTGCGGGGTGGGGCTGGCCAACTTCGTCCGCCGGACTCGGAATGGCGTGAGACTTTGCGAGGCACCTCCGTGTGCCAAAAATAGGCCGCGGACAAAGCCGTGCCCAAAAATACCTGCCCGAAGGCCGCGGCGCCAAGTTCGTCCAGCGGAAAAAGAACACAAAAACGGGTGGGCTATAGCCTTGGGGGGTGGGCCTGGCCAACTTCGTCCGCCGGACTCGGAATGGCGCGAGACTTTGCGTGGCGCCTCCGTGTGCCAAAAATAGGCCGCGGGCGGAGCCCTGCCCAAAAATAGCCGCACGAAGGCCGCGGCGCCAAGTTCGTCCAGCGGAAAAAGGACACAAAAACGGGTGGGCTATAGCCTTGGGGGGTGGGGCTGGCCAACTTCGTCCGCCGGATTTGGAATGGCGCATGACTTTGCGACGCACCTCCGTGTGCCAAAAATATCCGCGGGCAGAGCCGCGCCCAAAAATACCCGCCCGAAGGCCGCGGCGCCGAGTTCGTCCAGCGGAAAAAGGCCACAAAAACGGGTGGGCTATAGCCTTGGGGGATGGTGCTGGCCCACTTCCTCCGCCGGACTCGGAATGGCGCGAGACATTTCAAAGCACCTCAGTGTGCCAAAAATAGGCCGCAGGCACAGCCGCGCCCAAAAATACCCGCCCGAAGGCCGCGGCGCCAAGTTCGTCCAGCGGAAAAAAGCCACAAAAACGGGTGGGCTATAGCCTTGGGGGATGGGGCTGGCCCACTTCCTCCGCCGGGCTCGGAATGACACGAGACATTTCAAAGCACCTCAGTGTGCCAAAAATAGGCCGCAGGCACAGCCGCGCCCAAAAATACCCGCCCGAAGGCCGCGGCGCCAAGTTCGTCCAGCGGAAAAAGGCCACAAAAACGGGTGGGCTATAGCCTTGGGGATGGGGCTGGCCCACTTCCTCCGCCTCGGACTCGGAATGGCGCGAGACATTTCAAAGCACCTCAGTGTGCCAAAAATAGGCCGCGAGCACAGCCGCACCCAAAAATACCCGCCTGGCAGCGCGGCGCCAAGTTCGTCCAGCGGAAAAAAGCCACAAAAACGGGTGGGCTATAGCCTTGGGGGATGGGGCTGGCCCACTTCCTCCGCCGGACTCGGAATGGCGCGAGACATTTCGATGCGCCTCAGTGTGCCAAAAATAGGCCGCGGGCACTGCCTCGCCTTAAAAATACCCGCTTGAAGGCCGCGGCGCCAAGTTCGTCCAGCGGAAAAATGACACAAAAACGGGTGGGCTATAGCCTTGGGGGGTGGGGCTGGCCAACTTCGTCCGCCGGACTCGGAATGGCGCGAGACTTTGCGAGGCGCCTCCGTGTGCCAAAAATTGGCCGCGGGCACAGCCGCGCCCGAAAATCCCCGCCCGAGGGCCGCGGCGCGAAGTGCGTCAAGCGGAAAAGGCCACAAAACGGGTGGGCTATAGCCTTGGGGATGGTGCTGGCCCACTTCCTCCGCCGGACTCGGAATGGCGCGAGACATTTCAAAGCACCTCAAGTGTGCCAAAAATAGGCCGCAGAGCACAGCCGCGCCCAAAAATACCCGCCCGAAGGCCGCGGCGCCAAGTTCGTCCAGCGGAAAAAAGCCACAAAAACGGGTGGGCTATAGCCTTGGGGGATGGGGCTGGCCCACTTCCTCCGCCGGGCTCGGAATGACACGAGACATTTCAAAGCACCTCAGTGTGCCAAAAATAGGCCGCAGGCACAGCCGCGCCCAAAAATACCCGCCCGAAGGCCGCGGCGCCAAGTTCGTCCAGCGGAAAAAGGCCACAAAAACGGGTGGGCTATAGCCTTGGGGGATGGGGCTGGCCCACTTCCTCCGCCGGACTCGGAATGGCGCGAGACATTTCAAAGCACCTCAGTGTGCCAAAAATAGGCCGCAGGCACAGCCGCACCCAAAAATACCCGCCCGAAGGCCGCGGCGCCAAGTTCGTCCAGCGGAAAAAAGCCACAAAAACGGGTGGGCTATAGCCTTGGGGGATGGGGCTGGCCCACTTCCTCCGCCGGACTCGGAATGGCGCGAGACATTTCAAAGCACCTCAGTGTGCCAAAAATAGGCCATGAGGCACAGCCTCGCCCAAAATACCCGCCTGAGAGGTCATGGCGCCAAGTTCGTCCAGCGGAAAAAGGACACAAAAACGGGTGTGCTATAGGATTGGGGGTTGGGGCTGGCCAACTTCGTCCGCCGGACTCGGAATGGCGCGAGACTTTGCGAGGCGCCTCCGTGTGCCAAAAATTGGCAGCGGGCACAGCCGCGCCCAAAAATACCCGCCCGAAGGCAGCGGCGCCAAGTTCGTCCAGCGGAAAAAGGCCACAAAAACGGGTGGGCTATAGCCTTGGGGGGTGGGGCTGGCCAACTTCGTCCGCCGGACTCGGAATGGCGCGAGACTTTGTGAGGCACCTCCGTGTGCCAAAAATAGGCCGTGGGAGCAGCCCTGCCCAAAAATACCCGCCCGAAGGCCGCGGCGCCAAGTTCGTCCAGCGGAAAAAGGCCACAAAAACGGGTGGGCTATAGCCTTGGGGGATGGGGCTGGCCCACTTCGTCCGCCGGACTCGGAATGGCGCGATACATTTCAAAGCACCTCAGTGTACCAAAAATAGGCCGCAGGCACAGCCGCGCGAAAAAATACCCGCCCGAAGACCGCGGCGCCAAGTTCGTCCAGCGGAAGAAGGCCACAAAAACGGGTGGGATATAGTCTTGGGGGATGGGGCTGGCCGACTTTGTCCGCCGGACTCGGAATGACGCGAGACTTTGCGAGGCTCCTCCGTGTGCTAAAAATAGGCCACGGACACAGCCGCGGCCAAAAATACCAGCCCGAAGGCCGCGGCGCCAAGTTCGTCCAGCGGAAAAAGACCACAAAAACGGGTGGGCTATAGCCTTGGGGGGTGGGGCTGGCCAACTTCGTCCGCCGGACTCGGAATGGCGCGAGACTTTGCGAGGCGCCTCCATGTGCCAAAAATTGGCCGTGGGCACAGCCGCGCCCAAAAATACCCGCCCGAAGGCCGCGGCGCCATGTTCGTCCAGCGGAAAAAGGCCACAAAAACGGGTGGGCTATAGCCTTGGGGGGTGGGGCTGGCCAACTTCGTCCGCCGGAGTCGGAATGGCGCGAGACGTTGCGAGGCACCTCCGTGTGCAAAAAATAGGCCGCGGGTACAGCCGCGCCCAAAAATACCCGCCCGAAGGCAGCGGCTCCATGTTCGTCCAGTGGAAAAAGGGCACAAAAACGGGTGGGCTATAGCCTTGGGGGATGGGGCTGGCCCACTTCGTCCGCCGGACTCGGAATGGAGCGAGACATTTCAAAGCACCTCAGTGTGCCAAAAATAGGCCGCAGGCACAGCCGCGACCAAAAATACCCGCCTCGAAGTCATGCGGCGCCAAGTTCGTCCCAGCGGAAAAAAGCCACAAAAACGGGTGGGCTATAGCCTTGGGGATGGGGCTGGCCCACTTCGTCCGCCGGACTCGGAATGGAGCGAGACTTTTCAAAGCACCTCAGTGTGCCAAAAATAGGCCGCAGGCACAGCCGCGACCAAAAATACCCGCCCGAAGGCCGCGGCGCCAAGTTCGTCCAGCGGAAAAAAGCCACAAAAACGGGTGGGCTATAGCCTTGGGGGATGGGGCTGGCCCACTTCCTCCGCCGGGCTCGGAATGGCGCGAGACATTTCAAAGCACCTCAGTGTGCCAAAAATAGGCCGCAGGCACAGCCGCGCCCAAAAATACCCGCCCGAAGGCCGCGGCGCCAAGTTCGTCCAGCGGAAAAAGGCCACAAAAACGGGTGGGCTATAGCCTTGGGGGATGGGGCTGGCCCACTTCCTCCGCCGGACTCGGAATGGCGCGAGACATTTCAAAGCACCTCAGTGTGCCAAAAATAGGCCGCAGGCACAGCCGCGCCCAAAAATACCCGCCCGAAGGCCGCGGCGCCAAGTTCGTCCAGCGGAAAAAGGCCACAAAAACGGGTGGGCTATAGCCTTGGGGGATGGGGCTGGCCCACTTCCTCCGCCGGACCCGGAATGGCGCGAGACATTTCAAAGCACCTCAGTGTGCCAAAAATAGGCCGCAGGCTCAGCCGCACCCAAAAATACCCGCCCGAAGGCCGCGGCGCCAAGTTCGTCCAGCGGAAAAAAGCCACAAAAACGGGTGGGCTATAGCCTTGGGGGATGGGGCTGGCCCACTTCCTCCGCCGGACTCGGAATGGCGCGAGACATTTCAAAGCACCTCAGTGTGCCAAAAATAGGCCGCAGGCACAGCCGCGCCCAAAAATACCCGCCCGAAGGCCGCGGCGCCAAGTTCGTCCAGCGGAAAAAGGCCACAAAAACGGGTGGGCTATAGCCTTGGGGGGTGGGGCTGGCCAACTTCGTCCGCCGGACTCGGAATGGCGCGAGACTTTGTGAGGCACCTCCGTGTGCCAAAAATAGGCCGTGGGCGCTGCCCTGCCCAAAAATACCCCCCCGAAGGCCGCGGCGCCAAGTTCGTCCAGCGGAAAAAGGCCACAAAAACGGGTGGGCTATAGCCTTGGGGGATGGGGCTGGCCCACTTCCTCCGCCGGACTCGGAATGGCGCGAGACATTTCAAAGCACCTCAGTGTGCCAAAAATAGGCGGCAGGCACAGCCTCGCCCAAAAATACCCGCCCGAAGGCCGCAGCGCCAAGTTCGTCCAGCGGAAAAAGGACACAAAAACGGGTGGGCTATAGGCTTGGGGGGTGGGGCTGGCCAACTTCGTCCGCCGGACTCGGAATGGCGCGAGACTTTGCGAGGCGCCTCCGTGTGCCAAAAATTGGCCGCGGGCACAGCCGCGCCCAAAAATACCCGCCGAGGCGCGGCGCCAAGTTCGTCCAGCGGAAAAAGGCCACAAAACGGGTGGGCTATAGCCTTGGGGTGGGGCTGGCCAACTTCGTCCGCGCGGACTCGGAATGGGGCGAGACTTTGTGAGGCGCCTCCGTGGGCCAAAAATAGGCCGTGGCGCAGCCCCTGCCCAAAATACCCGCCCGGCAGCCGCGGCGCCAAGTTCGTCCAGCGGAAAAAGGCCACAAAAACGGGTGGGCTATAGCCTTGGGGGATGGGGCTGGCCCACTTCCTCCGCCGGACTCGGAATGGCGCGAGACATTTCAAAGCACCTCAGTGTGCCAAAAATAGGCCGCAGGCACAGCCTCGCCCAAAAATACCCGCCCGAAGGCCGCGGCGCCAAGTTCTTCCAGCGGAAAAAGGACACAAAAACGGGTGGGCTATAGGCTTGGGGGGTGGGGCTGGCCAACTTCGTCCGCCGGAGTCGGAATGGCGCGAGACTTTGCGAGGCGCCTCCGTGTGCCAAAAATTGGCCGCGGGCACAGCCGCGCCCAAAAATACCCGCCCGAAGGCCGCGGCGCCAAGTTCGTCCAGCGGAAAAAGGCCACAAAAACGGGTGGGCTATAGCCTTGGGGGGTGGGGCTGGCCAACTTCGTCCGCCGGACTCGGAATGGCGCGAGACTTTGTGAGGCACCTCCGTGTGCCAAAAATAGGCCGTGGGCGCAGCCCTGCCCAAAAATACCCGCCCGAAGGCCGCGGCGCCAAGTTCGTCCAGCGGAAAAAGGCCACAAAAACGGGTGGGCTATAGCCTTGGGGGATGGGGCTGGCCCACTTCGTCCGCCGGACTCGGAATGGCGCGATACATTTCAAAGCACCTCAGTGTGCCAAAAATAGGCCGCAGGCACAGGCGCGCGAAAAAATACCCGCCCGAAGACCGCGGCGCCAAGTTCGTCCAGCGGAAGAAGGCCACAAAAACGGGTGGGATATAGTCTTGGTGGATGGGGCTGGCCCACTTCGTCCGCCGGACTCGGAATGACGCGAGACTTTGCGAGGCTCCTCCGTGTGCCAAAAATAGGCCACGGACACAGCCGCGCCCAAAAATACCAGCCCGAAGGCCGCGGCGCCAAGTTCGTCCAGCGGAAAAAGACCACAAAAACGGGTGGGCTATAGCCTTGGGGGGTGGGGCTGGCCAACTTCGTCCGCCGGACTCGGAATGGCGCGAGACTTTGCGAGGCGCCTCCGTGTGCCAAAAATTGGCCGTGGCCACATTCGCGCCCAAAAATACCCGCCCGAAGGCCGCGGCGCCATGTTCGTCCAGCGGAAAAAGGCCACAAAAACGGGTGGGCTATAGCCTTGGGGGGTGGGGCTGGCCAACTTCGTCCGCCGGAGTCGGAATGGCGCGAGACGTTGCGAGGCACCTCCGTGTGCAAAAAATAGGCCGCGGGTACAGCCGCGCCCAAAAATACCCGCCCGAAGGCAGCGGCTCCATGTTCGTCCAGTGGAAAAAGGCCACAAAAACGGGTGGGCTATAGCCTTGGGGGATGGGGCTGGCCCACTTCGTCCGCCGGACTCGGAATGGCGCGAGACATTTCAAAGCACCTCAGTGTGCCAAAAATAGGCCGCAGGCACAGCCGCGACCAAAAATACCCGCCCGAAGACCGCGGCGCCAAGTTCGTCCAGCGGAAGAAGGCCACAAAAACGGGTGGGCTATAGCCTTGGGGGGTGGGGCCGGCCTACTTCGTCCGCCGGACTCAGAATGGCGCGAGACTTTGCGAGGCGCCTCCGTGTGCCAAAAATTGGCCGTGGGCACAGCCGTGCCCAAAAATACCCGCCCGAAGGCCGCGGCGCTAAGTTCGTCCAGCGGAAAAAGGCCACAAAAACGGGTGGGCTATAGCCTTGGGGGGTGGGGCCGGCCCACTTCGTCCGCCGGAGTCGGAATGGCGCGAGACTTTGCGAGGCGCCTCCGTGTGCCAAAAATTGGCCGTGGGCGCAGCCCTGCCCAAAAATACCAGGCCGAAGGCCGCGGCGCCAAGTTCGTCCAACGGAAAAAGGCCACAAAAACGGGTGGGCTATAGCCTTGGGGGGTGGGGCTGGCCAACTTCGTCCGCCGGACTCGGAATGGCACGAGACTTTGCAAGGCTCCACCGTGTGCCAAAAATTGGCCTCTGGCGCAAACGCGCCCAAAAATACCCGCCCGAAGGCCACGGCGCCAAGTTCGTCCAGCGGAAAACGGCCACAAAAACGGGTGGGCTAGAGTCTTGGGGGATGGGGCTGGCCAACTTCGTCCGCCGCACTCGGAATGGCGCGAGACTTTGCGAGGCTCCTCCGTGTGCCAAAAATAGGCCAGGGACACAGCCGCGCCCAAAAATACCCGCCCGAAGGCCGCGGCGCCAAGTTCGTCCAGCGGAAAAAGGCCACAAAAACGGGTGGGCTATAGCCTTGGGGGGTGGGGCTGGCCAACTTCGTCCGCCGGAGTCGGAATGGCGCGAGACGTTGCGAGGCACCTCCGTGTGCCAAAAATAGGCCGCGGGTACAGCCGCGCACAAAAATACCCGCCCGAAGGCCGCGGCTCCATGTTCGTCCAGTGGAAAAAGGCCACAAAAACGGGTGGGCTATAGCCTTGGGGGATGGGGCTGGCCCACTTCGTCCGCCGGACTCGGAATGGCGCGAGACATTTCAAAGCACCTCAGTGTGCCAAAAATAGGCCGCAGGCACAGCCGCGACCAAAAATACCCGCCCGAAGACCGCGGCGCCAAGTTCGTCCAGCGGAAGAAGGCCACAAAAACGGGTGGGCTATAGCCTTGGGGGGTGGGGCCGGCCTACTTCGTCCGCCGGACTCAGAATGGCGCGAGACTTTGCGAGGCGCCTCCGTGTGCCAAAAATTGGCCGTGGGCACAGCCGCGCCCAAAAATACCCGCCCGAAGGCCGCGGCGCCATGTTCGTCCAGCGGAAAAAGGCCACAAAAACGGGTGGGCTATAGCCTTGGGGGGTGGGGCTGGCCCACTTCATCCGCCAAACTCGGAATGGAGCAAGACTATGCGAGAAGCCTACGTGTGCCAAAAATAGGCCGCGGGCACAGCCGTGCCTAAAAATACCCGCCCGATGGCCGCGGCGCCAAGTTCGTCCAGCGGAAAAAGACCACAAAAACGGGTGGGCTATAGCCTTGGGGGGTGGGGCTGGCCAACTTCGTCCGCCGGACTCGGAATGGCGCGAGACTTTGCGAGGCGCCTCCGTGTGCCAAAAATTGGCCGTGGCCACATTCGCGCCCAAAAATACCCGCCCGAAGGCCGCGGCGCCATGTTCGTCCAGCGGAAAAAGGCCACAAAAACGGGTGGGCTATAGCCTTGGGGGGTGGGGCTGGCCAACTTCGTCCGCCGGAGTCAGAATGGCGCGAGACGTTGCGAGGCACCTCCGTGTGCCAAAAATAGGCCGCGGGTACAGCCGCGCACAAAAATACCCGCCCGAAGGCCGCGGCTCCATGTTCGTCCAGTGGAAAAAGGCCACAAAAACGGGTGGGCTATAGCCTTGGGGGATGGGGCTGGCCCACTTCGTCCGCCGGACTCGGAATGGCGCGAGACATTTCAAAGCACCTCAGTGTGCCAAAAATAGGCCGCAGGCACAGCCGCGACCAAAAATACCCGCCCGAAGACCGCGGCGCCAAGTTCGTCCAGCGGAAGAAGGCCACAAAAACGGGTAGGATATAGTCTTGGGGGATGGGGCTGGCAAACTTCGTCCGCCGGACTCGGAATGGAGCGAGACTTTGTGAGGCTTCTCCATGTGCCAAAAACAGGCCACGGACACAGCCGCGCCCAAAAATACCAGCCCGAAGGCCGCGGCGCCAAGTTCGTCCAGCGGAAAAAGGCCACAAAAAAGGGTGGGCTATAGCCTTGGGGGGTGGGGCCGGCCTACTTCGTCCGCCGGACTCAGAATGGCGCGAGACTTTGCGAGGCGCCTCCGTGTGCCAAAAATTGGCCGTGGGCACAGCCGCGCCCAAAAATACCCGCCCGAAGGCCGCGGCGCTAAGTTCGTCCAGCGTAAAAAGGCCACAAAAACGGGTGGGCTATAGCCTTGGGGGGTGGGGCCGGCCCACTTCGTCCGCCGGAGTCGGAATGGCGCGAGACGTTGCGAGGTGCCTCCGTGTGCCAAAAATAGGCCGCGGGTACAGCCGCGCCCAAAAATAGCCGCCCGAAGGCCGCGGCGCCATGTTCGTCCAGCGGAAAAAGGCCACAAAAACGGGTGGGCTATAGCCTTGGGGGGTGGGGCTGGCCCACTTCATCCGCCAAACTCGGAATGGAGCAAGACTATGCGAGAAGCCTACGTGTGCCAAAAATAGGCCGCGGGCACAGCCGTGCCTAAAAATACCCGCCCGATGGCCGCGGCGCAAAGTTCGTCCAGCGGAAAAAGGACACAAAAACGGGTGGGCTATAGCCTTGGGGGGTGGGGCTGGCCAACTTCGTCCGCCGGACTCGGAATGGCGGGAGACATTTCAAAGCACCTCAGTGTGCTAAAAATAGGACGCAGGCACAGCCGCGCCCAAAAATACCCGCCCGAAGACCGCGACGCCAAGTTCGTCCAGCGGAAGAAGGCCACAAAAACGGGTGGGATATAGTCTTGGGGGATGGGGCTGGCAAACTTCGTCCGCCGGACTCGGAATGGAGCGAGACTTTGTGAGGTTCCTCCATGTGCCAAAAACAGGCCACGGACACAGCCGCGCCCAAAAATACCAGCCCGAAGGCCGCGGCGCCAAGTTCGTCCAGCGGAAAAAGGCCACAAAAACGGGTGGGCTATAGCCTTGCGGGGTGGGGCTGGCCAACTTCGTCCGCCGGACTCGGAATGGCGCGAGACTTTGCGAGGCGCCTCCGTGTGTCAAAAATTGGCCGTGGGCACAGCCGCGCCCAAAAATACCCGCCCGAAGGCCGCGGCGCCAAGTTCGTCCAGCGGAAAAAGGCCACAAAAACGGGTGGGCTATAGCCTTGGGGGGTGGGGCTGGCCAACTTCGTCCGCCGGAGTCGGACTGGCGCGAGACGTTGCGAGGTGCCTCCGTGTGCCAAAAATAGGCCGCGGGTACAGCCGCGCCCAAAAATAGCCGCCCGAAGGCCGCGGCGCCATGTTCGTCCAGCGGAAAAAGGCCACAAAAACGGGTGGGCTATAGCCTTGGGGGGTGGGGCTGGCCCACTTCGTCCGCCAAACTCGGAATGGAGCAAGACTATGCGAGAAGCCTACGTGTTCCAAAAATAGGCCGCGGGCACAGCCGTGCCTAAAAATACCCGCCCGATGGCCGCGGCGACAAGTTCGTCCAGCGGAAAAAGGACACAAAAACGGGTGGGCTATAGCCTTGGGGGGTGGGGCTGGCCAACTTCGTCCGCCGGACTCGGAATGGCGCGAGACGTTATGAGGTGCCTCCGTATGCCAAAAATAGGCCGCGGGTACAGCCGCGCCCAAAAATAGCCGCCCGAAGGCCGCGGCGCCATGTTCGTCCAGCGGAAAAAGGCCACAAAAACGGGTGGGCTATAGCCTTGGGGGGTGGGGCTGGCCAACTTCGTCCGCCGGAGTCGGAATGGCGCGAGACGTTGCGAGGCGCCTCCGTGTGCCAAAAATAGGCCGCGGGTACAGCCGCGCACAAAAATACCCGCCCGAAGGCCGCGGCTCCATGTTCGTCCAGTGGAAAAAGGCCACAAAAACGGGTGGGCTATAGCCTTGGGGGATGGGGCTGGCCCACTTCCTCCGCCGGACTCGGAATGGCGTGAGAAATTGCGAGGCTCCTCCGTGTGCCAAAAATAGGCCACGGCGCCAAGTTCGTCCAGCGGAAAAAGGACACAAAAACGGGTGGGCTATAGCCTTGGGGGGTGGGGCTGGCCAACTTCGTCCGCCGGACTCGGAATGGCGCGAGACTTTACGAGGCGCCTCCGTGTGCCAAAAATAGGCCGTGGGCGCAGCCCTGCCCAAAAATACCAGGCCGAAGGCCGCGGCGCCAAGTTCGTCCAACGGAAAAAGGCCACAAAAACGGGTGGGCTATAGCCTTGGGGGGTGGGGCTGGCCAACTTCGTCCGCCGGACTCGGAATGGCACGAGACTTTGCAAGGCTCCACCGTGTGCCAAAAATTGGCCTCTGGCGCAAACGCGCCCAAAAATACCCGCCCGAAGGCCACGGCGCCAAGTTCGTCCAGCGGAAAACGGCCACAAAAACGGGTGGGCTAGAGTCTTGGGGGATGGGGCTGGCCAACTTCGTCCGCCGCACTCGGAATGGCGCGAGACTTTGCGAGGCTCCTCCGTGTGCCAAAAATAGGCCAGGGACACAGCCGCGCCCAAAAATACCCGCCCGAAGGCCGCGGCGCCAAGTTCGTCCAGCGGAAAAAGGCCACAAAAAGGGTGGGCTATAGCCTTGGGGGTGGGGCTGGCAAACTTCGTCCGCCGGACTCGGAATGGCGCGAGACTTTGCGAGGCACCTTCGTGTGCCAAAAATAGGCCGCGGGTACAGCCGCGCCCAAAAATAGCCGCCCGAAGGCCGCGGCGCCATGTTCGTCCAGCGGAAAAAGGCCACAAAAATGGGTGGGCTATAGCCTTGGGGGGTGGGGCTGGCCCACTTCGTCCGCCAAACTCGGAATGGAGCAAGACTATGCCAGAAGCCTACGTGTGCCAAAAATAGGCCGCGGGCACAGCCGTGCCTAAAAATACCCGCCCGATGGCCGCGGCGCCAAGTTCGTCCAGCGGAAAAAGGACACAAAAACGGGTGGGCTATAGCCTTGGGGGGTGGGGCTGGCCAACTTCGTCCGCCGGACTCGGAATGGCGCGAGACTTTACGAGGCGCCTCCGTGTGCCAAAAATAGGCCGTGGGCGCAGCCCTGCCCAAAAATACCCGCCCGAAGGCCGCGGCGCCAAGTTCGTCCAGCGGAAAAAGGCCACAAAAACGGGTGGGCTATAGCCTTGGGGGATGGGGCTGGCCCACTTCCTAAGCCGGACTCGGAATGGCGTGAGACATTTCAAAGCACCTCAGTGTGCCAAAAATAGGCTGCAGGCACAGCCTCGCCCAAAAATACCCGCCCGAAGGCCGCGGCGCCAAGTTCGTCCAGCGGAAAAAGGACACAAAAACGGGTGGGCTATAGGCTTGGGGGGTGGGGCTGGCCAACTTCGTCCGCCGGACTCGGAATGGCGCGAGACTTTGCGAGGCGCCTCCGTGTGCCAAAAATTGGCCGCGGGCACAGCCGCGCCCAAAAATACCCGCCCGAAGGCCGCGGCGCCAAGTTCGTCCAGCGGAAAAAGGCCACAAAAACGGGTGGGCTATAGCCTTGGGGGGTGGGGCTGGCCAACTTCGTCCGCCGGACTCGGAATGGCGCGAGACTTTACGAGGCGCCTCCGTGTGCCAAAAATAGGCCGTGGGCGCAGCCCTACCCAAAAATACCCGCCCGGCAGGCCGCGGCGCCAAGTCTGTCCCAAGTGGAAAAAGGCCACAAAAACGGGTGGGCTATAGCCTTGGGGGTTGGGGCTGGCCCACTTCCTCCGCCGGACTCGGAATGGCGCGAGACATTTCAAAGCACCTCAGTGTGCCAAAAATAGGCCGCAGGCACAGCCTCGCCCAAAAATACCCGCCCGAAGGCCGCGGCGCCAAGTTCGTCCTGCGGAAAAAGGACACCAAAAACGGTGGGCTATAGGCTTGGGGTTGGGCTGGCCAACTCGTCCGCCGGTCTCGGAATGGCGCGAGACTTTGCGAGGCGCCTCCGTGTGCCAAAAATTGGCCGCGGCACAGCCGCGCCGAAAAATACCCGCCCGAAGGCCGCGGCGCCAAGTTCGTCCAGCGGAAACAGGCCACAAAAACGGGTGGGCTATAGCCTTGGGGGGTGGGGCTGGCCAACTTCGTCCGCCGGACTCGGAATGGCGCGAGACTTTACGAGGCGCCTCCGTGTGCCAAAAATAGGCCGTGGGCGCAGCCCTGCCCAAAAATACCCGGCCGACGGCCGCGGCGCCAAGTTCGTCCAACGGAAAAGGCCACAAAACGGGTGGGCTATAGCCTTGGGGTGGGGCTGGCCAACTTCGTCCGCTGACTCGGAATGGCACGAGACTTTGCAAGGCTCCACCGTGTGCCAAAAATTGGCCTCTGGCGCAAACGCGCCCAAAAATACCCGCCCGAAGGCCACGGCGCCAAGTTCGTCCAGCGGAAAACGGCCACAAAAACGGGTGGGCTAGAGTCTTGGGGGATGGGGCTGGCCAACTTCGTCCGCCGCACTCGGAATGGCGCGAGACTTTGCGAGGCTCCTCCGTGTGCCAAAAATAGGCCAGGGACACAGCCGCGCCCAAAAATACCCGCCCGAAGGCCGCGGCGCCAAGTTCGTCCAGCGGAAAAAGGCCACAAAAACGGGTGGGCTATAGCCTTGGGGGGTGGGGCTGGCCAACTTCGTCCGCCGGAGTCGGAATGGCGCGAGACGTTGCGAGGTGCCTCCGTGTGCCAAAAATAGGCCGCGGGTACAGCCGCGCCCAAAAATAGCCGCCCGAAGGCCGCGGCGCCATGTTCGTCCAGCGGAAAAAGGCCACAAAAACGGGTGGGCTATAGCCTTGAGGGTTGGGGCTGGCCCACTTCGTCCGCCAAACTCGGAATGGAGCAAGACTATACGAGAAGCCTACGTGTGCCAAAAATAGGCCGCGGGCACAGCCGTGCCTAAAAATACCCGCCCGATGGCCGCGGCGCCAAGTTCGTCCAGCGGAAAAAGGACACAAAAACGGGTGGGCTATAGCCTTGGGGGGTGGGGCTGGCCAACTTCGTCCGCCGGACTCGGAATGGCGCGGGACATTTCAAAGCACCTCAGTGTGCTAAAAATAGGACGCAGGCACAGCCGCGCCCAAAAATACCCGCCCGAAGACCGCGACGCCAAGTTCGTCCAGCGGAAAAAGGCCACAAAAACGGGTGGGCTATAGCCTTGCGGGGTGGGGCTGGCCAACTTCGTCCGCCGGACTCGGAATGGCGCGAGACTTTGCGAGGCGCCTCCGTGTGCCAAAAATTGGCCGTGGGCACAGCCGCGCCCAAAAATACCCGCCCGAAGGCCGCGGCGCCAAGTTCGTCCAGCGGAAAAAGGCCACAAAAACGGGTGGGCTATAGCCTTGGGGGGTGGGGCCGGCCCACTTCGTCCGCCGGACTCGGAATGGCGCGAGACTTTGCGAGGCGCCCCCGTGTGCCAAAAATTGGCCGTGGGAACGGCCGCGCCCAAAAATACCCGCCCGAAGGCCGCGGCGCCAAGTTCGTCCAGCGGAAAAAGGCCACAAAAACGGGTGGGCTATAGCCTTGGGGGGTGGGGCTGGCCAACTTCGTCCGCCGGACTCAGAATGGCGCGAGACTTTGTGAGGCACCTCCGTGTGCCAAAAATAGGCCGTGGACGCAGCCCTGCCCAAAAATACCCGCCCGAAGGCCGCGGCGCCATGTTCGTCCAGCGGAAAAATGCCACAAAAACGGGTGGGCTATAGCCTTGGGGGGTGGGGCTGGCCCACTTCGTCCGCCAAACTCGGAATGGCGCGAGACTTTGCGAGGCACCTCCGTGTGCCAAAAATAGGCCGCGGGCACAGCCGCGCCCAAAAATACCCGCCCGATGGCCGCGGCGCCAAGTTCGTCCAGCGGAAAAAGGCCACAAAAACGGGTGGGCTATAGCCTTGGGGGGTGGGGCTGGCCCACTTCGTCCGCCGTACTCGGAATAGCGCGAGACTTTGCGAGGCGCCTCTGTGTGAAAAAAATAGTCCGCAGGCACAGCCGCGCCCAAAAATACCCGCCCGAAGGCCGCGGCGCCAAGTTCGTCCAGCGGAAAAAGGCCAGAAAAACGGGTAGGCTATAGCCTTGGGGGGTGGGGCTGGCCCACTTCGTCCGCCGGACTGGGAATGGCGCGTGACTTAGCGAGGCGCCTCCGTGGGCCAAAAATTGGCCGCGGGCACAGCCGCGCCCAAAAATACCCGCCCGAAGGCCGCGGCGCCAAGTTCGTCCAGCGGAAAAAGGCCACAAAAACGGGTGGGCTATAGCCTTGGGGGGTGGGGCTGGCTAACTTCGTCCGCCGAACTCGGAATGGCGCGAGACTTTGCGAGGCGCCTCCGTGTGCCAAAAATAGGCCGCGGGCAGAGCCGCGCCCGAAAATACCCGCCCGAAGGCCGCGGCGCCATGTTCGTCCAGCGGAAAAAGGCCACAAAAACGGGTAGGCTATAGCCTTGGGGGGTGGGGCTGGCCCACTTCGTCCGCCGGACTGGGAATGGCGCGTGACTTAGCGAGGCGCCTCCGTGGGCCAAAAATTGGCCGCGGGCACAGCCGCGCCCAAAAATACCCGCCCGAAGGCCGCGGCGCCAAGTTCGTCCAGCGGAAAAAGGCCACAAAAACGGGTGGGCTATAGCCTTGGGGGGTGGGGCTGGCCCACTTCGTCCGCCGTACTCGGAATAGCGCGAGACTTTGCGAGGCGCCTATATGTGACAAAAATAGGCCGTGGGCGCAGCCCTGCCCAAAAATACCCGCCCGAAGGCCGCGGCGCCAAGTTCGTCCAGCGGAAAAAGGCCACAAAAACGGGTGGGCTATAGCCTTGGGGGATGGGGCTGGCCCACTTCCTCCGCCGGACTCGGAATGGCGCGAGACATTTCAAAGCACCTCAGTGTGTCAAAAATAGGCCGCAGGCACAGCCTCGCCCAAAAATACCCGCCCGAAGGCCGCGGCGCCAAGTTCGTCCAGCGGAAAAAGGACACAAAAACGGGTGGGCTATAGCCTTGGGGGGTGGGGCTGGCCAACTTCGTCCGCCGGACTCGGAATGGCGCGAGACTTTGCGAGGTGCCTCCGTGGGCCAAAAATTGGCCGTGGGCGCAGCCCTGCCCAAAAATACCCGCCCGAAGGCCGCGGCGCCAAGTTCGTCCAGAGGAAAAAGGACACAAAAACGGGTGGGCTATAGCCTTGGGGGGTGGGGGTGGCCCACTTCGTCCGCCAAACTCGGAATGGAGCAAGACTATGCAAGAAGCCTACGTGTGCCAAAAATAGGCCGCGGGCACAGCCGTGCCTAAAAATACCCGCCCGATGGCCGCGGCGCCAAGTTCGTCCAGCGGAAAAAGGACACAAAAACGGGTGGGCTATAGCCTTGGGGGGTGGGGCTGGCCAACTTCGTCCGCCGGACTCGGAATGGAGCGAGACTTTGTGAGGCTCCTCCGTGTGCCAAAAACAGGCCACGGACACAGCCGCGCCCAAAAATACCAGCCCGAAGGCCGCGGCGCCAAGTTCGTCCAGCGGAAAAAGGCCACAAAAACGGGTGTGCTATAGCCTTGGGGGGTGGGGCTGGCCAACTTCGTCCGCCGGACTCGGAATGGCGCGAGACTTTGCGAGGCACCTTCGTGTGCCAAAAATAGGCCGCGGGTACAGCCGCGCCCAAAAATAGCCGCCCGAAGGCCGCAGCGCCATGTTCGTCCAGCGGAAAAAGGCCACAAAAATGGGTGGGCTATAGCCTTGGGGGGTGGGGGTGGCCCACTTCGTCCGCCAAACTCGGAATGGAGCAAGACTATGCAAGAAGCCAACGTGTGCCAAAAATAGGCCGCGGGCACAGCCGTGCCTAAAAATACCCGCCCGATGGCCGCGGCGCCAAGTTCGTCCAGCGGAAAAAGGACACAAAAACGGGTGGGCTATAGCCTTGGGGGGTGCGGCTGGCCAACTTCGTCCGCCGGACTCGGAATGGCGCGAGACTTTACGAGGCGCCTCCGTGTGCCAAAAATAGGCCGTGGGCGCAGCCCTGCCCAAAATTACCCGCCCGCAGGCCGCGGCGCCAAGTTCGTCCAGCGGAAAAAGGCCACAAAAACGGGTGGGCTATAGCCTTGGGGGATGGGGCTGGCCCACTTCCTCCGCCGGACTCGGAATGGCGCGAGACATTTCAAAGCACCTCAGTGTGCCAAAAATAGGCCGCAGGCACAGCCTCGCCCAAAAATACCCGCCCGAAGGCCGCGGCGCCAAGTTCGTCCAGCGGAAAAAGGACACAAAAACGGGTGGGCTATAGGCTTGGGGGGTGGGGCTGGCCAACTTCGTCCGCCGGACTCGGAATGGCGCGAGACTTTGCGAGGTGCCTCCGTGTGCCAAAAATTGGCTGCGGGCACAGCCGCGCCCAAAAATACCCGCCCGAAGGCCGCGGCGCCATGTTCGTCCAGCGGAAAAAGGCCACAAAAACGGGTAGGCTATAGCCTTGGGGGGTGGGGCTGGCCAACTTCGTCCGCCGGACTGGGAATGGCGCGTGACTTAGCGAGGCGCCTCCGTGGGCCAAAAATTGGCCGCGGGCACAGCCGCGCCTAAAAATACCCGCCCGAAGGCCGCGGCGCCAAGTTCGTCCAGCGGAAAAAGGCCACAAAAACGGGTGGGCTATAGCCTTGGGGGGTGGGGCTGGCCCACTTCGTCTGCCATACTCGGAATAGCGCGAGACTTTGCGAGGCGCCTCTGTGTGACAAAAATAGGCCGTGGGCGCAGCCCTGCCCAAAAATACCCGCCCGAAGGCCGCGGCGCCAAGTTCGTCCAGCGGAAAAAGGCCACAAAAACGGGTGGGCTATAGCCTTGGGGGATGGGGCTGGCCCACTTCCTCCGCCGGACTCGGAATGGCGCGAGACATTTCAAAGCACCTCAGTGTGCCAAAAATAGGCCGCAGGCACAGTCTCGCCCAAAAATACCCGCCCGAAGGCCGCGGCGCCAAGTTCGTCCAGCGGAAAAAGGACACAAAAACGGGTGGGCTATAGGCTTGGGGGGTGGGGCTGGCCAACTTCGTCCGCCGGACTCGGAATGGCGCGAGACTTTGCGAGGTGCCTCCGTGGGCCAAAAATTGGCCGTGGGCGCAGCCCTGCCCAAAAATACCCGCCCGAAGGCCGCGGCGCCAAGTTCGTCCAGCGGAAAAAGGACACAAAAACGGGTGGGCTATAGCCTTGGGGGGTGGGGGTGGCCCACTTCGTCCGCCAAACTCGGAATGGAGCAAGACTATGCAAGAAGCCTACGTGTGCCAAAAATAGGCCGCGGGCGCAGCCGTGCCTAAAAATACCCGCCCGATGGCCGCGGCGCCAAGTTCGTCCAGCGGAAAAAGGACACAAAAACGGGTGGGCTATAGCCTTGGTGGGTGGGGCTGGCCAACTTCGTCCGCCGGACTCGGAATGGAGCGAGACTTTGTGAGGCTCCTCCGTGTGCCAAAAACAGGCCACGGACACAGCCGCGCCCAAAAATACCAGCCCGAAGGCCGCGGCGCCAAGTTCGTCCAGCGGAAAAAGGCCACAAAAACGGGTGGGCTATAGCCTTGGGGGGTGGGGCTGGCCAACTTCGTCCGCCGGACTCGGAATGGCGCGAGACTTTGCGAGGCACCTTCGTGTGCCAAAAATAGGCCGCGGGTACAGCCGCGCCCAAAAATAGCCGCCCGAAGGCCGCAGCGCCATGTTCGTCCAGCGGAAAAAGGCCACAAAAATGGGTGGGCTATAGCCTTGGGGGGTGGGGGTGGCCCATTTTGTCCGCCAAACTCGGAATGGAGCAAGACTATGCAAGAAGCCTACGTGTGCCAAAAATAGGCCGCGGGCACAGCCGTGCCTAAAAATACCCGCCCGATGGCCGCGGCGCCAAGTTCGTCCAGCGGAAAAAGGACACAAAAACGGGTGGGCTATAGCCTTGGGGGGTGGGGCTGGCCAACTTCGTCCGCCGGACTCGGAACGGCGCGAGACTTTACGAGGCGCCTCCGTGTGCCAAAAATAGGCCGTGGGCGCAGCCCTGCCCAAAAATACCCGCCCGAAGGCCGCGGCGCCAAGTTCGTCCAGCGGAAAAAGGCCACAAAAACGGGTGGGCTATAGCCTTGGGGGATGGGGCTGGCCCACTTCCTAAGCCGGACTCGGAATGGCGTGAGACATTTCAAAGCACCTCAGTGTGCCAAAAATAGGCTGCAGGCACAGCCTCGCCCAAAAATACCCGCCCGAAGGCCGCGGCGCCAAGTTCGTCCAGCGGAAAAGGACACAAAAACGGGTGGGCTATAGGCTTGGGGGGTGGGGCTGGCCAACTTCGTCCGCCGGACTCGGAATGGCGCGAGACTTTGCGAGGCGCCTCCGTGTGCCAAAAATTGGCCGCGGGCACAGCCGCGCCCAAAAATACCCGCCCGAAGGCCGCGGCGCCAAGTTCGTCCAGCGGAAAAAGGCCACAAAAACGGGTGGGCTATAGCCTTGGGGGGTGGGGCTGGCCAACTTCGTCCGCCGGACTCGGAATGGCGCGAGACTTTACGAGGCGCCTCCGTGTGCCAAAAATAGGCCGTGGGCGCAGCCCTACCCAAAAATACCCGCCCGAAGGCCGCGGCGCCAAGTTCGTCCTGCGGAAAAAGGCCACAAAAACGGGTGGGCTATAGCCTTGGGGGATGGGGCTGGCCCACTTCCTCCGCCGGACTCGGAATGGCGCGAGACATTTCAAAGCACCTCAGTGTGCCAAAAATAGGCCGTAGGCACAGCCTCGCCCAAAAATACCCGCCCGAAGGCCGCGGCGCCAAGTTCGTCCAGCGGAAAAAGGACACAAAAACGGGTGGGCTATAGGCTTGGGGGTTGGGCTGGCCAACTTCGTCCGCCGGACTCGGAATGGCGCGAGACTTTGCGAGGCGCCTCCGTGTGCCAAAAATTGGCCGCGGGCACAGCCGCGCCCGAAAATACCCGCCCGAAGGCCGCGGCGCCAAGTTCGTCCAGCGGAAACAGGCCACAAAAACGGGTGGGCTATAGCCTTGGGGGGTGGGGCTGGCCAACTTCGTCCGCCGGACTCGGAATGGCGCGAGACTTTGTGAGGCACCTCCGTGTGCCAAAAATAGACCGTGGGCGCAGCCCTGCCCAAAAATACCCGCCCGAAGGCCGCGGCGTCAAGTTCGTCCAGCGGAAAAAGGCCACAAAAACGGGTGGGCTATAGCCTTGGGGGATGGGGCTGGCCCACTTCGTCCGCCGGACTCGGAATGGCGCGATACATTTCAAAGCACCTTAGTGTGCGAAAAATAGGCCGCAGGCACAGCCGCGCGAAAAAATACCCGCCCGAAGACCGCGGCGCCAAGTTCGTCCACCGGAAGAAGGCCACAAAAACGGGTGGGATATAGTCTTGGGGGATGGGGCTGGCCCACTTCGTCCGCCGGACTCGGAATGACGCGAGACTTTGCGAGGCTCCTCCGTGTGCCAAAAATAGGCCACGGACACAGCCGCGCCCAAAAATACCAGCCCGAAGGCCGCGGCGCCAAGTTCGTCCAGCGGAAAAAGACCACAAAAACGGGTGGGCTATAGCCTTGGGGGGTGGGGCTGGCCAACTTCGTCCGCCGGACTGGGAATGGCGCGTGACTTAGCGAGGCGCCTCCGTGGGCCAAAAATTGGCCGCGGGCACAGCCGCGCCCAAAAATACCCACCCGAAGGCTGCGGCGCCATGTTCGTCCAGCGGAAAAAGGCCACAAAAACGGGTAGGCTATAGCCTTGGGGGGTGGGGCTGGCCAACTTCGTCCGCCGGACTGGGAATGGCGCGTGACTTAGCGAGGCGACTCCGTGGGCCAAAAATTGACCGCGGGCACAGCCGCGCCCAAAAATACCCGCCCGAAGGCCGCGGCGCCAAGTTCGTCCAGCGGAAAAAGGCCACAAAAACGGGTGGGCTATAGCCTTGGGGGGTGGGGCTGGCCCACTTCGTCCGCCGTACTCGGAATAGCGCAAGACTTTGCGAGGCGCCTCTGTGTGACAAAAATAGGCCGTGGGCGCAGCCCTGCCCAAAAATACCCGCCCGAAGGCCGCGGCTCCATGTTCGTCCAGTGGAAAAAGGCCACAAAAACGGGTGGGCTATAGCCTTGGGGGATGGGGCTGGCCCACTTCGTCCGCCGGACTCGGAATGGCGCGATACATTTCAAAGCACCTTAGTGTGCGAAAAATAGGCCGCAGGCACAGCCGCGCGAAAAAATACCCGCCCGAAGACCGCGGCGCCAAGTTCGTCCACCGGAAGAAGGCCACAAAAACGGGTGGGATATAGTCTTGGGGGATGGGGCTGGCCCACTTCGTCCGCCGGACTCGGAATGACGCGAGACTTTGCGAGGCTCCTCCGTGTGCCAAAAATAGGCCACGGACACAGCCGCGCCCAAAAATACCAGCCCGAAGGCCGCGGCGCCAAGTTCGTCCAGCGGAAAAAGACCACAAAAACGGGTGGGCTAAAGCCTTGGGGGTGGGGCTGGCCAACTTCGTCCGCCGGACTGGGAATGGCGCGTGACTTAGCGAGGCGCCTCCGAGGGCCAAAAATTGGCCGCGGGCGCAGCCGCGCCCAAAAATACCCACCCGAAGGCTGCGGCGCCATGTTCGTCCAGCGGAAAAGGCCACAAAACGGGTAGGCTATAGCCTTGGGGGTGGGGCTGGCCAACTTCGTCCGCCCGGACTGGGAATGGCGCGTGACTTAGCGAGGCGACTCCGTGGGCCAAAATTGACCGCGGGCACAGCCGCGCCCAAAAATACCCACCCGAAGGCCGCGGCGCCAAGTTCGTCCAGCGGAAAAAGGCCACAAAAACGGGTGGGCTATAGCCTTGGGGGGTGGGGCTGGCCCACTTCGTCCGCCGTACTCGGAATAGCGCAAGACTTTGCGAGGCGCCTCTGTGTGACAAAAATAGGCCGTGGGCGCAGCCCTGCCCAAAAATACCCGCCCGAAGGCCGCGGCTCCATGTTCGTCCAGTGGAAAAAGGCCACAAAAACGGGTGGGCTATAGCCTTGGGGGATGGGGCTGGCCCACTTCGTCCGCCGGACTCGGAATGGCGCGAGACATTTCAAAGCACCTCAGTGTGCCAAAAATAGGTCGCAGGCACAGCCGCGACCAAAAATACCCGCCCGAAGACCGCGGCGCCAAGTTGGTCCAGCGGAAGAAGGCCACAAAAACGGGTGGGATATAGTCTTGGGGGATGGGGCTGGCAAACTTCGTCCGCCGGACTCGGAATGGAGCGAGACTTTGTGAGGCTCCTCCATGTGCCAAAAACAGGCCACGGACACAGCCGCGCCCAAAAATACCAGCCCGAAGGCCGCGGCGCCAAGTTCGTCCAGCGGAAAAAGGCCACAAAAACGGGTGGGCTATAGCCTTGCGGGGTGGGGCTGGCCAACTTCGTCCGCCGGACTCGGAATGGCGCGAGACTTTGCGAGGCGCCTCCGTGTGCCAAAAATTGGCCGTGGACACAGCCGCGCCCAAAAATACCCGCCCGAAGGCCGCGGCGCCAAGTTCGTCCAGCGGAAAAAGGCCACAAAAACGGGTGGGCTATAGCCTTGGGGGGTGGGGCTGGCCAACTTCGTCCGCCGGAGTCGGAATGGCGCGAGACGTTGCGAGGTGCCTCCGTGTGCCAAAAATAGGCCGCGGGTACAGCCGCGCCCAAAAATAGCCGCCCGAAGGCCGCGGCGCCATGTTCGTCCAGCGGAAAAAGGCCACAAAAACGGGTGGGCTATAGCCTTGGGGGGTGGGGCTGGCCCACTTCGTCCGCCAAACTCGGAATGGAGCAAGACTATGCGAGAAGCCTACGTGTGCCAAAAATAGGCCGCGGGCACAGCCGTGCCTAAAAATACCCGCCCGATGGCCGCGGCGCCAAGTTCGTCCAGCGGAAAAAGGACACAAAAACGGGTGGGCTATAGCCTTGGGGGGTGGGGCTGGCCAACTTCGTCCGCCGGACTCGGAATGGCGCGAGACTTTACGAGGCGCCTCCGTGTGCCAAAAATAGGCCGTGGGCACAGCCCTGCCCGAAAATACCCGCCCGAAGGCCGCGGCGCCAAGTTCGTCCAGCGGAAAAAGGCCACAAAAACGGGTGGGCTATAGCCTTGGGGGATGGGGCTGGCCCACTTCGTCCGCCGGACTCGGAATGGCGCGAGACATTTCAAAGCACCTCAGTGTACTAAAAATAGGACGCAGGCACAACCGCGCCCAAAAATACCCGCCCGAAGACCGCGGCGCCAAGTTCGTCCAGCGGAAGAAGGCCACAAAAACGGGTGGGATATAGTCTTGGGGGATGGGGCTGGCAAACTTCGTCCGCCGGACTCGGAATGGAGCGAGACTTTGTGAGGCTCCTCCGTGTGCCAAAAACAGGCCACGGACACAGCCGCGCCCAAAAATACCAGCCCGAAGGCCGCGGCGCAGAGTTCGTCCAGCGGAAAAAGGCCACAAAAACGGGTGGGCTATAGCCTTGGGGGGTGGGGCTGGCCAACTTCGTCCGCCGGACTCGGAATGGCGCGAGACTTTGCGACGCACCTTCGTGTGCCAAAAATAGGCCGCGGGTACAGCCGCGCCCAAATATAGCCGCCCGAAGGCCGCGGCGCCATGTTCGTCCAGCGGAAAAAGGCCACAAAAATGGGTGGGCTATAGCCTTGGGGGGTGGGGCTGGCCAACTTCGTCCGCCAAACTCGGAATGGCACGAGACTTTGCTAGCGGCCTCCGTGTGCCAAAAATAGGACCCGGGCACAGCCGCACCCAAAAATAGCCGCCCTATTGCCGGGGCGCCAAGTTCGTCCAGCGGAAAAAGACCACAAAAATGGGTGGGCTATAGCCTTGGGGGGTGGGCCTGGCAAACTTCGTCCGCCGAACTCGGAATGGCACGAGACTTTGCGAGCGGCCTCCGTGTGCCAAAAATAGGCCCCGGGCACAGCTGCGCCCAAAAATAACCACCGAAAGTCCGGGGCGCCAAGTTCGTCCAGCGGAGAAAGGCCACAAAAACGGGTGGGCTATAGCCTTGGGGGGGTGGGGCTGGCCAACTTCGTCCGCCGGACTCGGAATGGCGCGAGACTTTGCGAGCGGCCTCCGTGTTCCAAAAATAGGACCCGGGCACAGCCGCTCCCAAAAATAGCCGCCCTAAGGCCGGGGCGCCAAGTTCGTCCAGCGGAAAAAGGCCACAAAAACGGGTGGGCTATAGCCTTGGGGGGTGGGGCTGGCCAACTTCGTCCGCCGGAATTGGAATGGCGCCAGACTTTGCGAGCGGTCTCCGTGTGCCAAAAAAAGGGCCCGGGCATAGCCGCGCCCAAAAATAACCGCACAAAGGCCGGGGCGCCAAGTTCGTCCAGCGGAAAAAGGTCACAAAAACGGGTGGGCTATAGCCTTGGGGGGTGGGGCTGGCCAACTTCGTCCGCCGGACTTGGAATGGCGCGAGACTTTGCGAGCGGCCTCCGTGTGCCAAAAATAGGCCCCGGGCACAGCCGCGCCCAAAAATAACCGCCCGAAGGCCGGGGCGCCAAGTTCGTCCAGCGGAAAAAGGCCACAAAAACGGGTGGGCTATAGCCTTGGGGGGTGGGGCTGGCCAACTTCGTCCGCCGGACTCGTAATGGCAGGCGACTTTTCGATCGGCCTCCGTGTGACAAAATTAGGCACCTGTCACAGCCGCGCCCAAAAATAACCGCCCGAAGGCCGGGGCGCCAAGTTCGTCCAGCGGAAAAAGGTCACAAAAACGGGTGGGCTATAGCCTTGGGGGGTGGGGCTCGCCAACTTCGTCCGCCGGACTCGGAATGGCGCGAGACTTTGCGAGCGGCCTCCTTGTACCAAAAATAGGCCCCGGGCACAGCCGCTCCCAAAAATAACTGCCCGACGGCCGGGGCACCAAGTTCGTCTAGCGGAAAAAGGCCACAAAAATGGGTGGGCTATAGCCTTGGGGGGGTGGGGCTGGAGAACTTCGTCCGCCGGACTCGGAATGGCGCGAGACTTTGCGAGTGGCCTCCGTGTGCCAAAAATAGGCCCCGGACACAGCCGCGCCCAAAAATAACCGCCCGAACGCCGGGGCGCCAAGTTCGTCCAGCGGAAAAAGGCCACAAAAATGGGTGGGCTATAGCCTTGGGGGGTGGGGCTGGCCAACTTCGTCCGCCGGACTCCGAATGGCGCGAGACTTTGCGAGCGGCCTCCGTGTGCGAAAAATAGGCCCCGGACACAGCTGCGCCCAAAAATAACGGCCCGAAGGCCGGGGCGCCAAGTTCGTTCAGCGGAAAAAGGCCACAAAAACGGGTGGGCTATAGCCTTGGGGAGTTGGGCTGGCCAACTTCGTCCGCCGGACTCGGAATGGCGTGAGACTTTGCGAGCGGCCTCCATGTGCCAAAAATAGGCCCCGGGCACAGCCGCGCCCAAAAATAACCACCCGAAGGCCGGGGCGCCAATTTCGTCCAGCGGAAAAAGGACGCAAAAACGGGTGGGCTATGGCCTTGGGGGGTGGGGCTGGCCAACTTCGTCCGCCGGACTCGGAATGGCGCGAGACTTTGCGAGCGGCCTTCGTGTGCCAAAAATAGGCCCCGGGCACAGCCGCGCCCCAACAGAACCGCCCGAAGGCCGCGGCGCCAAGTTCGTCCAGCGGAAAAAGGCCACAAAAACGGGTGGGCTATAGCCTTGGGGGGTGGGGATGGCCAACTTCGTCCGCCGGACTCGGAATGGCGCGAAACTTTGCGAGCGGCCTCCGTGTGCCAAAAATATGCCGCGGGCACAGCCGCGCCCAAAAATAACCGCCCGAAGGCCGGGGCGCCAAGTTCGTCCAGCGGAAAAAGGTCACAAAAACGGGTGGGCTATAGCCTTGGGGGGTGGGGCTGGCCAACTTCGTCCGCCGGACTCGGAATGGCACGAGACTTTGCGAGCGGCCTCCTTGTGCCAAAAATAGGCCCCGGGCACAGCCACTCCCAAAAATAACCGCCCGAAGGCCGGGGCGCCAAGTTCGTCCAGCGGAAAAAGGCCGCAAAAACGGGTGGGCTATAGCCTTGGGGGGTGGGGATGGCCAACTTCGTCCGCCGGACTCGGAATGGCGCGAGACTTTGCGAGCGGCCTCTGTGTGCCAAAAATAGGCCCCGGGCACAGCCGCGCCCAAAAATAACCGCCCGAAGGCCGGGGCGCCAAGTTCGTCCAGCGGAAAAAGGCCACAAAAACGGGTGGGCTATAGCCTTGGGGGGTGGGGCTGGCCAACTTCGTCCGCCGGACTCGGAATGGCGCGAGACTTTGCGAGCGGCCTCCTTGTTCCAAAAATAGGCCCCGGGCACAGCCGCTCCCAAAAATAACTGCCCGACGGCCGGGGCACCAAGTTCGTCCAGCGGAAAAAGGCCACAAAAATGGGTGGGCTATAGCCTGGGGGGGGTGGGGCTGGCCAACTTCGTCCGCCGGACTCGGAATGGCGCGAGACTTTGCGAGCGGCCTCCGTGTGCCAAAAATAGGCCCCGGGCACAGCCGCGCCCAAAAATAACCGTCCGAACGCCGGGGCGCCAAGTTCGTCCAGCGGAAAAAGGCCACAAAAACGGGTGGGCTATAGCCTTGGGGGGTGGGGCTGGCCAACTTCGTCCGCCGGACTCGGAATGGCGCGAGACTTTGCGAGCGGCCTCCGTGTGCGCAAAATAGGCCCCGGACACAGCCGCGCCCAAAAATAACGGCCCGAAGGCCGGGGCGCCAAGTTCGTACAGCGGAAACAGGCCCCAAACTCGGGTGGGCTATAGCCTTGGGGAGTTGGGCTGGCCAACTTCGTCCGCCGGACTCGGAATGGCATGAGACTTTGCGAGCGGCCTCCATGTGCCAAAAATAGGCCCCGGGCACAGCCGCGCCCAAAAATAACCACCCGAAGGCCGGGGCGCCAATTTCGTCCAGCGGAAAAAGGACGCAAAAACGGGTGGGCTATGGCCTTGGGGGGTGGGGCTGGCCAACTTCGTCCGCCGGACTCGGAATGGCGCGAGACTTTGCGAGCGGCCTCCGTGTGCCAAAAATAGGCCCCGGGCACAGCCGCGCCCAAAAATAACCGCCCGAAGGCCGCGGCGCCAAGTTCGTCCAGCGGAAAAAGGCCACAAAAACGGGTGGGCTATAGCCTTGGGGGGTGGGGATGGCCAACTTCGTCCGCCGGACTCGGAATGGCGCGAGACTTTGCGAGCGGCCTCCGTGTGCCAAAAATAGGCCCCGGGCACAGCCGTGCCCAAAAATAACAGCCCGAAGGCCGGGGCGCCAAGTTCGTCCAGCGGAAAAAGGTCACAAAAACGGGTGGGCTATAGCCTTGGGGGGTGGGGCTGGCCAACTTCGTCCGCCGGACTCGGAATGGCACGAGACTTTGCGAGCGGCCTCCATGTGCCAAAAATATGCCACGGGCACAGCCGCGCCCAAAAATAACCACCCGAAGGCCGGGGCGCCAATTTCGTCCAGCGGAAAAAGGACGCAAAAACGGGTGGGCTATGGCCTTGGGGGGTGGGGCTGGCCAACTTCGTCCGCCGGACTCGGAATGGCGCGAGACTTTGCGAGCGGCCTCCGTGTGCCAAAAATAGGCCCCGGGCACAGCCGCGCCCAAAAATAACCGCCCGAACGCCGGGGCGCCAAGTTCGTCCAGCGGAAAAAGGCCACAAAAACGGGTGGGCTATAGCCTTGGGGGGTGGGGCTGGCCAACTTCGTCCGCCGGACTCGGAATGGCGCGAGACTTTGCGAGCGGCCTCCGTGTGCGCAAAATAGGCCCCGGACACAGCCGCGCCCAAAAATAACGGCCCGAAGGCCGGGGCGCCAAGTTCGTTCAGCGGAAAAAGGCCACAAAAACGGGTGGGCTATAGCCTTGGGGAGTTGGGCTGGCCAACTTCGTCCGCCGGACTCGGAATGGCGTGAGACTTTGCGAGCGGCCTCCATGTGCCAAAACTAGGCCCCGGGCACAGCCGCGCCCAAAAATAACCACCCGAAGGCCGGGGCGCCAATTTCGTCCAGCGGAAAAAGGACGCAAAAACGGGTGGGCTATGGCCTTGGGGGGTGGGGCTGGCCAACTTCGTCCGCCGGACTCGGAATGGCGCGAGACTTTGCGAGCGGCCTCCGTGTGCCAAAAATAGGCCCCGGGCACAGCCGCGCCCAAAAATAACCGCCCGAAGGCCGCGGCGCCAAGTTCGTCCAGCGGAAAAAGGCCACAAAAACGGGTGGGCTATAGCCTTGGGGGGTGGGGATGGCCAACTTCGTCCGCCGGACTCGGAATGGCGCGAAACTTTGCGAGCGGCCTCCGTGTGCCAAAAATATGCCACGGGCACAGCCGCGCCCAAAAATAACCGCCCGAAGGCCGGGGCGCCAAGTTCGTCCAGCGGAAAAAGGTCACAAAAACGGGTGGGCTATAGCCTTGGGGAGTTGGGCTGGCCAACTTCGTCCGCCGGACTCGGAATGGCATGAGACTTTGCGAGCGGCCTCCATGTGCCAAAAATAGGCCCCGGGCACAGCCGCGCCCAAAAATAACCACCCGAAGGCCGGGGCGCCAATTTCGTCCAGCGGAAAAAGGACGCAAAAACGGGTGGGCTATGGCCTTGGGGGGTGGGGCTGGCCAACTTCGTCCGCCGGACTCGGAATGGCGCGAGACTTTGCGAGCGGCCTCCGTGGTCCAAAAATTGCCCCGGGGCACAGCCGAGCACAATATTTACCGCCCGATCGCTGGGCGCCAAGTTCGTCCAGCGGAAAAAGGCCACAAAACGGGTGGGCTATCGCCTTGGGGTGTGGGGCTGGCCAACTTCGTCCGCCGGACTCGGAATGGCGCGAGACTTTGCGAGCGGCCTCCGTGTGCGCTAAATAGGCCGCGACACAGCCGCGCCCAAAATAACGGCCCGAAGGCCGGGGCGCCAAGTTCGTTCAGCGGAAAAAGGCCACAAAAACGGGTGGGCTATAGCCTTGGGGAGTTGGGCTGGCCAACTTCGTCCGCCGGACTCGGAATGGCGGGAGACTTTGCGAGCGGCCTCCTTGTGCCAAAACTAGGCCCCGGCACAGCCGCGCCTAAAAAATAACCACCCGAAGGCCGTGGCGCCAATTTCGTTCAGCGGAAAAAGGACTCAAAAACGGGTGGGCTATTGCCTTGGGGGGTGGGGCTGGCCAACTTCGTCCGCCGGACTCGGAATGGCGCGAGACTTTGCGAGCGGCCTTCGTGTGCCAAAAATAGGCAACGGCACAGCCGCGCCCAAAAATAACCGCCCGAAGGCCGCGGCGCCAAGTTCGTCCAGCGGAAATAGGAAGAGAGTACTGGTGGGATATAGGCTAGGGGGGTGGGGATGGCAAACTTCGTCCGCGGGACTCGGAATGGCGCGAGACTTTGCGGTCGGCCTCTGTGTGCCACAAATTTTCCTCGGGCACAGGCGTGCCCAAATAGAACAGCCCGAAGGCCGGGGGCCAAGTTCGTCCAGCGGAAAAAGGCCACAAAAACGGGTGGGCTATAGCCTTGGGGGGTGGGGCTGGCCAACTTCGTCCGCCGGACTCGGAATGGCGCGAGACTTTGCGAGCGGCCTCCTTGTGCCAAAAATAGGCCCCGGGCACAGCCGCTCCCAAAAATAACTGCCCGACGGCCGGGGCACCAAGTTCGTCCAGCGGAAAAAGGCCACAAAAACGGGTGGGGTATAGCCTTGGGGGGTGGGGCTGGCCAACTTCGTCCGCCGGACTCGGAATGGCGCGAGACTTTGTGAGCGGCCTCCGTGTGCCAAAAATAGGCCCCGGGCACAGCCGCGCCCAAAAATAACCGCCCGAACGCCGGGGCGCCAAGTTCGTCCAGCGGAAAAAGGCCACAAAAACGGGTGGGCTATAGCCTTGGGGGGTGGGGATGGCCAACTTCGTCCGCCGGACTCGGAATGGCGCGAGACTTTATGAGCGGCCTCCGTGTGCCGAAAATAGGCCTCGGGCACAGCCGCGCCCAAAAATAACCGCCCGAACGCCGGGGCAGCAAGTTCGTCCAGCGGAAAAAGGCCACAAAAACGGGTGGGCCATAGCCTTGGGGGGTGGGGCTGGCCAACTTCGTCCGCCGGACTCGGAATGGCGCGAGACTTTGCGAGCGGCCTCCGTGTGCCAAAAATAGGCCCCGGGCACAGCCGCGCCCAAAAATAACCGCCCGAACGCCGGGGCGCCAAGTTCGTCCAGCGGAAAAAGGCCACAAAAACGGGTGGGCTATAGCCTTGGGGGGTGGGGATGGCCAACTTCGTCCGCCGGACTCGGAATGGCGCGAGACTTTACGAGCGGCCTCCGTGTGCCGAAAATAGGCCCCGGGCACAGCCGCGCCCAAAAATAACCGCCCGAAGGCCGGGGCGCCAAGTTCGTCCAGCGGAAAAAGGCCACAAAAACGGGTGGGCGATAGCCTTGGGGGGTGGGGCTGGCCAACTTCGTCCGCCGGACTCGGAATGGCGCGAGACTTTGCGAGCGGCCTCCTTGTGCCAAAAATAGGCCCCGGGCACAGCCGCTCCCAAAAATAACTGCCCGACGGCCGGGGCACCAAGTTCGTCCAGCGGAAAAAGGCCACAAAAATGGGTGGGCTATAGCCTTGGGGGGTGGGGATGGCCGACTTCGTCCGCCGGACTCGGAATGGCGCGAGACTTTATGAGCGGCCTCCGTGTGCCGAAAATAGGCCTCGGGCACAGCCGCGCCCAAAAATAACCGCCCGAACGCCGGGGCAGCAAGTTCGTCCAGCGGAAAAAGGCCACAAAAACGGGTGGGCCATAGCCTTGGGGGGTGGGGCTGGCCAACTTCGTCCGCCGGACTCGGAATGGCGCGAGACTTTACGAGCGGCCTCCGTGTGCCAAAAATAGGCCCCGAGCACAGCCGCGCCCAAAAATAACCGCCCGAACGCCGGGGCGCCAAGTTCGTCCAGCGGAAAAAGGCCACAAAAACGGGTGGGCTATAGCCTTGGGGGGTGGGGACGGCCAATTTTGTCCGCCGGACTCGGAATGGCGCGAGACTTTACGAGCGGCCTCCGTGTGCCAAAAATAGGCCCCGGGCACAGCCGCGCCCAAAAATAACCGCCCGAAGGCCGGGGCGCCAAGTTCGTCCAGCGGAAAAAGGTCACAAAAACGGGTGGGCGATAGCCTTGGGGGGTGGGGCTGGCCAACTTCGTCCGCCGGACTCGGAATGGCGCGAGACTTTACGAGCGGCCTCCGTGTTCCAAAAATAGGCCCCGGACACAGCCGCGACCAAAAATAACCGCCCGAAGGCCGGGGCGCCAAGTTCGTCCAGCGGAAAAAGGCCACAAAAACGGGTGGGCTATAGCCTTGGGGGGTGGGGCTGGCCAACTTCGTCCGCCGGACTCGGAATGGCGCGAGACTTTGTGAGCGGCCTCCGTGTGCCAAAAATAGGCCCCGGGCACAGCCGCGCCCAAAAATAACTGTTGTGCAAATTTTAATGTACTCGCAAGCGCACGAATCTATTGTAGTGTAGATCAATGGTGACGAGTGTCGATCCCACGAGGAGGTGGATTTTAATTATATATAGAATTAATTTTGTAAATGGGTGATTGGATTTGTGGTGGAAATGGTTTGGAATATGCTAAAACTTAAATTAAAATGGCGAGAATAAATTCTAAAATTAGAATTGCAATGGAGAGAATAAATTGAAGCGAAAATTCTATTAAATTGACGTACTTGGGTATCTGGATCCGTATCAACATGCATCATGGGATAAATAATCCGTATTAATTCCAATTAAATCATGAGGGGGGAATCCACACCTCATGAACCACGCTCTAATCAATATGGTGCTAAGGGCTTATCGTGCCAAATAATAATAACCTTGTACTAGAGGGCCGGTAAAACCAAGGCGGTACTAGACAAGATTAGTATTATTTGTCGACGAAAAGTCAAAACATCCACAAAAACTAGAGGGGAAGAGAAAATAAATTTACAAAATTAAGCCCATGACACATGTTGAGACTTCACCTTCAACCCAAGCTTGAAAGGAAATTAGCTACTCATAATTGAACTAGGGGCAAAATGGGAATTTATTAAAATACGAAGAAAATACAAGACGGAGAAGGAATTACAGAAAATGGATCCCAAAAATGGATTCAGAGATATCAAATTAGGGGGGAGAGGCCCCCTTTTTATAGATACATGGAGTAAATCATGGCCATCGGATTAAAAACAGTTTGGACGCTCAAGATTGCGCCACGTCATCAATCAACAGTCCACGATTTGACCACGCGGATGAACAGTAACGCGGTTTGGTTGAAAATAATCCTGTGTGATGCATGCACCGTACGCGAGATTTTTCGTCCACTAATATGCTGCCACGTCACCATCAACAGTATATAAGAATTTTAGTCCAACAGGATCGTGACACCTCATCAGTCAATGCCACGTCATCGATCCGTCTATGTGAACAGTGTCGTGAACGATGATGCGTAAACGATCTGCATCTACCTGTGAATAGTACCGTACATGTGAATAGTGCCATTTTTCCTTTTATGCTCCTCCTAAGGTTTTCGACCGTCCTGAGTTCAAAAGTGAAGTCCGTTTTGCCGTCTGATCTCTCCTTTATTGTGAAATGACTATAATGCCCCTAAAATACATAAATTACTTAATTAAAATAAAACACACGTAATTAAATCACAAGAATGTTAAATACATAAAAGTAAGGGTTGTTAGTAAAACTTGAAATGTAAAATGACAGTTTTCTCCTTTATAAATATACATTTTCTAACACTCAACACACCCCCCAACCAGCTTATTGCTAGTCCCTAGCAAATAAAGCGAAAACAAAATTCAAATTCAAAATATATATATATATTTTTTAGAAACACTCGTGTTTATTCAATCAGATTAATGATAGCAATCAAATAAAAGTATAAGCATTATCTCCAGTCTAAAGCAACATCACACCCACATCAACCATCCACATGAATCAGCCCAATAGACTTTGTTATAGCTACTTTCAAGAATGACATGTCAAACCCCAAAATCTCACTGGAAGTAGTGACACTCTCACAAAGAAATTAAACCTAATAAAAATAGTCACTCCAATGAATGGTAATTGAGAGAAAATAATGAAGAAGTGATATCACATGCTCTCACCAAGATGAAATAAATATGCCTCAAAATTAAAAATAATACGATCTCAAGTCAAATAAAAACTGTTAGTCAACCCAATTTATTTATTTATTTATTTTTATATACACCACTACATCATTTTAGCCCATATAACTAGCTTCTACTTCAGATTATAGTTCCCTAAAATTAGGAAGGACTTTTATTAGGATGTAACGTAGGCTAGGGACATGGTTAACAAAGAAAGGAAATAAGGAAAACAAAGTGTATGTTTGAGAAAAATGCAGAGATTTTTTTTTTTTTTGGAAGTTGCAAGGTGGATTTCACCTATTATTGTTATTTTTATTCTTTTGAAACAACAATTTTTTTTTTTTTGCTTTTGTTTGGCATAACTTCACTGAACAATATAATTATTTACATTTTCTCAAACATAAATAGGTGATGGAACTTATAAGACATTGGGTAATACTCCAAATCGGAGTGGGTCAAGATGATAAGTTGACAAAGAAAATGTTTTTTTAAAAAAGGCTCAAAAGGGTTAACTATGGATATTTAATAAAAGGGATGGCTAGAAAGGCTCAAACGGATCAAAGATGGCCTTTCCATCGTCTTTTAGGGCTCTAAATAATCTTCCATATCTACTAGTTAGATGGGCCTCCAAATGTAGCAACACACTTTTTTTTTTTTTTTACAATTTTTTTTAAGGGTTAACTCAAAAGAAATCTAGAGATCGTGTATACAATAATAAACTGTTAAGCTGTATAAAGAATGGGCAAAAGGGTTACTCTCTAAGAAAAATGATAGGCTCAAAAACTCACTTGGTATTTATTATGACATGTTCATTCTTTCAAGCAACTCATATTTGTCTCCGACATCAACATGTAGAGTAGCAAACATAATGTAACAT
>JAUJEF010000166.1:0-268000 GCA_030444885.1 Citrus sp. QX-2021
AATAGCCTTGGGGGGTGGGGCTGGCCAAGTTCGTCCGCCGGACCCGGAATGGGACCAGCTTTCCGAGCGGCCTCCGTTTACCAAAAATAGGCCGCGGACACAGCCGTGCCGAAAAATAACCGCCCGACGGCCGGGGTGCCAAGTTCGTCCAGCGGAAAAAGGCCACAAAAACGGGTGGGCTATAGCCTTGGGGGGTGGGGCTGGCCCACTTCGTGCGCCGGACTCGGAATGGCGCGACACTTTGTGAGGGGCCTCCGTGCGCCAAAAATAGGCCGTGGGCACAGCCGTACCCAAAAATAACCGCACGAAGGCCGGGGCGCCAAGTTCGTCCAGCGGAAAAAGGCCACAAAAACGGTTGGGCTATAGCCTTGGGGGGTGGGGCTGGCCGACTTCGTCCGCCGGACTCGGAATGGCGAGACACTTTGCGAGGGGCCTCCATGTGCCAAAAATAGGCCGCGGGCACAGCCGCAGCCAAAAATAACAGCCCGAAGGCCGGGACGCCAAATTCGTCCAGCGGAAAAAGGCTACAAAAACGGGTGGGCTATAGCGTTGGGGGGTGGGGCTGGGCAACTTCGTCCGCCGGGCACGGAATAGAGCGAGACTTTGCGAGGGGCCTCCGTGTGCCTAAAATAGCCCGCGGACACAGCCGCGCCCAAAAATAACCGCCCGAAGTCCGGGGCGCCAAGTTTGTCCAGGGGAATAAGGCCACAAAAACGGGTGGGCTATAGCCTTGGGGGGTGGGGTTGGCCAACTTCGTCCGCCGGCACAACCGCGCCCCTAAATAACCGCCCGAAGGCCGGGGCGCCAAGTTCATCCAGCGGAAAAATGCCTCAAAAACGGGTGGGCTATAGCCTTGGGGGGTGGGGCTGGCAAACTTCGTCCGTCGGACTCGGAATGGCGCGAGACTTTGCGAGGGGTCTCCGTGTGCCAAAAATAGGCCACGGGCACAGCCACACCCAAAAATAACCGCCCGAAGGCCGGGGCGGCAAGTTCGTCCAGCGGAAAAAGGCCACAAAAACGGTTGGGCTATAGCCTTGGGGGGTGGGGCTGGCCAACTTCGTCCGCCGGGCTCGGAATGGCGCGAGACTTTGCGAGCGGCCTCCGTGTGCCAAAAATAGGCCCCGGGCACACCCACGTCCAAAAATAACCCCCCGAAGACCGGGGCGCCAAGTTCGTCCAGCGGAAAAAGGCCACAAAAACGGGTGGGCTATAGCCTTGGGGGGTGGGGCTGGCCAACTTCGTCCGCCGAACTCGGATTGGCGCGAGACATTGCGAGCGGCCAACGTGTGCCAAAAATAAGCCCCGGGCACAGCCGCGCCCAAAAAAAACTGCCCGAAGGCCGGGGCGCCAAGTTCGTCCAGCGGAAAAAGGCCACAAAAACGGGTGGGCTATAGCCTTGGGGGGTGGGGCTGGCCAACTTCGTCCGCCGGACTCGGATTGGCGCGAGACTTTGCGAGCGGCCTCCGTGTGCCAAAAATAGGCCCCGGGCACAGCCGCGCCCAAAAATTAGCGCCCGAAGGCCGGGCGGCCAAGTTCGTCCAGCGGAAAAAGGCCACAAAAACGGGTGGGCTATAGCCTTGTCGGGTGGGGCTGGCCGACTTCCTCCGCCGGGCTCGGAATGGCGCGAGACTTTGCGAGCATCCTCCGTGTGCCAAAAATAGGCCCCGGGCACACCCGCGGCCAAAAATAACCGCCCGAAGGCCGGGGCGCCAAGTTCGTCCAGCGGAAAAAGGCCACAAAAATGGGTGGGCTATAGCCTTGGGGGGTGGGGCTGGCCAACTTCGTCCGCCGGACTCGGATTGGCGCGAGACTTTGCGAGCGGCCTCCATGTGCCAAAAATAGGCCACGGGCACAGCCGCGCCCAAAAATTACCGCCCGAAGGCCGGGCCGCCAAGTTCGTCCAGCGGAAAAAGGCCACAAAAACGGGTGGGCTATAGCCTTGTCGGGTGGGGCTGGCCAACTTCGTCCGCCGGGCTCGGAATGGCGTGAGACTTTGCGAGCGGCCTCCGTGTGCCAAAAATAGGCCCCGGGCACACCCGTGCCCAAAAATAACCGCCCGAAGGCCGGGGCGCCATGTTCGTCCAGCGGAAAAAGGCCACAAAAACGGGTGGGCTATAGCCTTGGGGGGTGGGGCTGGCCAACTTCATCCGCCGGACTCGGAATGGCGCGAGACTTTACGAGCGGCCACCGTGTGCCAAAAATAGGCCCCGGGCATACCCGCTCCCAAAAATAACCGCCCGAAGGCCGGGGCGCCAAGTTCGTCCAGCGGAAAAAGGCCACAAAAACGGGTGGGCTATAGCCTTGGGGGGTGGGGCTGGCCAACTTCGTCCGCCGGGCTCGGAATGGCGCGAGACTTTGCAAGCGGCCTCCGTGTACCAAAAATAGGCCCCGGTCACAGCCGCGCCCAAAAATAACCACCCGAAGGCCGGGGCGCCAAGTTCGTCCAGCGGAAAAAGGCCACAAAAACGGGTGGGCTATAGCCTTGGGGGGTGGGGCTGGCCCACTTCGTCCGCCGAACTCGGAATGGCGCGAGACTTTGCGAGCGGCCACCGTGTGCCAAAAATAGGCCCCGGGCACAGCCGCGCCCAAAAATTACCGCCCGAAGGCCGGGCCACCATGTTCGTCCAGCGGAAAAAGGCCACAAAAACGGGTGGGCTATAGCCTTGTGGGGTGGGGCTGGCCAACTTCGTCCGCCGGGTTCGGAATGGCGCGAGACTTTGCGAGCGGCCTCCGTGTGCCAAAAATAGGCCCCGGGCACACCCGCGCCCAAAAATAACCCCCCGAAGGCCGGGGCGCCAAGTTCGTCCAGCGGAAAAAGGCCACAAAAACGGGTGGGCTATAGCCTTGGGAGGTGGGGCTGGCCAACTTCGTCCGCCGGATTCGGAATGGCGCGAGACTTTGCGAGCGGCCACCGTGTGCCAAAAATAGTCCCCGGGCACAGCCGCGCCCAAAAATTACCGACCGAAGGCCGGGGCGCCAAGTTCGTCCAGCGGAAAAAGGCCACAAAAACGGGTGGGCTATAGCCTTGGGGGGTGGGGCTGGCCAACTTCGTACGCCGGACTCGGAATGGCGCGAGACTTTGCGAGCGGCCTCCTTGTGCCAAAAATAGGCCCCGGGCATAGCCACGCCCAAAAATAACCGCCCGAAGGCCGGGCCGCTAAGTTCGTCCAGCGGAAAAAGGCCACAAAAACGGGTGGGCTAGTGCCTTGGGGGGTGGGGCTGGCCAACTTCATCCGCCGGACTCGGAATGGCGCGAGACTTTGCGAGCGGCCTCCGTATGCCAAAAATAGGCCCCGGGCACAGCCGCGCTCAAAATTAACCGCCCGAAGGCCGGGCAGCCAAGTTCGTCCAGCGGAAAAAGGCCACAAAAACGGGTGGGCTATGGCCTTGTCGGGTGGGGCTGGCCAACTTCGTCCGCCGGGCTCGGAATGGCGCGAGACTTTGCGAGTGGCCTCCGCTTGCCAAAAATAGGCCGCGGGCACAGCCGCGCCCAAAAATAACTGCCCGAAGGCCGGGGCGCCAAGTTCGTCCAGCGGAAAAAGGCCACAAAAAAGGGTGGGCGATAGCCTTGGGGGGTGAGGCTGGCCAACTTAGTACGCCGGACTCGGAATAGCGCGGGACTTTGCGAGGAATCTCCGTGTGCCAAAAATAGGTCGCGGGCACAGCCATGTCCAAAAATACCCGCCCGAACGCCGCGGCGCCAAGTTCGTCCAGCGGAAAAAGGCCACAAAAACGGGTGGGCTATAGCCTTGTCGGGTGGGGCTGGCCAACTTCGTCCGCCGGGCTCGGAATGGCGCGAGACTTTGCGAGCGGCCTCCGCGTGCCAAAAATAGGCCGCGGGAACAGCCGCGCTCAAAAATAACTGCCCGAAGGCCGGGGCGCCAAGTTCGTCCAGCGGAAAAAGGCCACAAAAAAGGGTGGGCGATAGCCTTGGGGGGTGAGGCTGGCCAACTTCGTCCGCTGGGCTCGGAATGGCGCGAGACTTTGCGAGCGGCCTCCGTGTGCCAAAAATAGGCCCCGGACACACCCGCGCCCAAAAATAACCCCCCGAAGGCCGGGGCGCCAAGTTCGTCCAGCGGAAAAAGGCCACAAAAACGGGTGGGCTATAGCCTTGGGGGGTGGGGCTGGCCAACTTCGTCCGACGAACTCGGAATGGTGCGAGACTTTGCGAGCGGCCACCGTGTGCCAAAAATAGGCCCCGGGCACAGCCGCGCCCAAAAATAACTGCCCGAAGGCCGGGGCGCCAAGTTCGTCCAGCGGAAAAAGGCCACAAAAACGGGTGGGCTATAGCCTTGGGGCGTGGGCTGGCCAACTTCGTCCGCCGGACTCGGATTGGCGCGAGACTTTGCGAGCGGCCTCCGCGTGCCAAAAATAGGCAGCGGGCACAGCCGCGCCCAAAAATACTGGCCCTAAGGCCGCGGCGCCAAGTTCGTCCAGCGGAAAAAGGCCACAAAAACGGGTGGGCTATAGCCTTGGGGGGTGGGGCTGGCCAACTTTGTCCGCCGGACTCGGAATGGCGCGAGACTTTGCGAGGCGGCTCCGAGTGCCAAAAACAGGCTGCGGGCACAGCCGCGCCCAAAAATACGCGCCCGAAGGCCGCGGCGCCAAGTTCGTCCAGCGGCAAAAGGCCACAAAAACGGGTGGGCTATAGCCTCGGGGGGTGGGGCTGGCCAACTTCGTCCGCCGGACTCGGAATGGCACGAGACTTTGCGAGGCGCCTCCGTGTGCAAAAATTAGGCTGCGGGCACAGCCGCGCCCAAAAATACCAGCCCGAAGGCCGAGGCGCCAAGTTCGTACAGCGGAAAAAGGCCACAAAAACGGGTGGGCTATAGCCTCGGGGGGTGGGGCCGGCCCACTTCGTCCGCCGGACTCGGAATGGCGCGAGACTTTGTGAGGCGCTGCCGTGTGCCAAAAATAGGCCGTGGGTACAGCCGCGCCCAAAAATACCCGCCCGAAGGCCGCGGCGCCAAGTTCGTCCAGCGGAAAAAGGCCTCAAAAACGGGTGGGCTATAGACTTGGGGGGTGGGGCTGGCCAACTTCGTCCGCGGGGTCTCGGAATGGCGGGAGACTTTACGAGGCGCCTCCGTGTGCCAAAAATAGGCCGCGGGCATAGCCGCGCCCAAAAATACCCTCCCGAAGGCCGCGGCGCCAAGTTCGTCCAGCGGAAAAAAGCCACAAAAACGGGTGGGCTATAGCCTTGGGGGGTGGGGCAGGCCAACTTCGTCCGCCGGACTCGGAATGGCGCGAGACCTTGCGAGGCACCTCCGTGTGCCAAAAATAGGCGGCGGCCACAGCCGCGCCCAAAAATACCCGCCCGAAGGCTGCGGCGCCAAGTTCGGCCAGCGGAAAAAGGCCACAAAAACGGGTGGGCTATAGCCTTGGGGGGTGGGGCTGGCCAACTTCGTCCGCCGGACTCGGAATGGCGCGAGACTTTGCGAGCGGCCACCGTGTGCCAAAAATAGGCCCCGGGCACAGCCGCGCCCAAAAATAACTGCCCGAAGGCCGGGCGCCAACTTCGTCCAGCGGAAAAAGGCCACAAAAACGGGTGGGCTATAGCCTTGGGGGGTGGGGCTGGCCAACTTCGTCCGCCGGACTCGGAATGGCGCGAGACTTTTTGAGGCGCCTCCGTGTGCCAAAAATAGGCCGCGGACACAGCAGCGCCCAAAAATACCCGAACGAAGGCCGCGGCGCCAAGTTCGTCCAACGGAAAAAGGCAACAAAAACGGGTGGGCTAGAGCCTTGGGGGGTGGAGCTGGTCAAGTTCGTCCGCCGGACTCGGAATGGGGCGAGACTTTGCGAGCGGCCTTCGCATGCCGAAAATAGGCCGCAGACACAACCGTGCCCAAAAATAACCTCCCGAGGCCAGGGCGCCAAGTTCGTCAAGCGGAAAAGAGCCACAAGAACGGGTGGGCTATAGCCTTGGGGGGTGGGGCCGGCCAAGTTCGTCCGCCAGACTCGGAATGGGGCGAGACTTTGCGAGTGGCCTCCGTGTGCTGAAAATAGGACGCGGGCACAGCCTCGCCCAAAAATAACTACACGAAGGCCGGGGCGCCAAGTTCGTCCAGCGGAAAAAGGCCACAAAAACGGGTGGGCTATAGCCGTGGGGGGTGGGGCTGGCCAAGTTCGTCTGCCGGACTCGGAATGGGGCGAGACTCTGCGTGCGGCCTCCGTGTGCCAAATATAGGCCGCGGGCACAGCCATGCCCTAAAATAACTGCCCGAAGGCCGGGGCGCCAAGTTCGTTCAGCGGAAAAAGGCCACAAAAACGGGTGGACTATAGCCTTGGGGGGTGGCGCTGGCCAAGTTCGTCCGCCGGACTCGGAATGCGGCGAAACTTTGCGAGTGGTCACCGTGTGCTGACAATAGGCCACGGGCACAGCCGCGCTAAAAAATAACCACCCGAAGGCCGGGGCGCCAAGTACGTCCAACGGAAAAAGGCCACAAAAACGGGTGGGATATAGCCTTGGGGGGTGGGGCTGGCCAAGTTCATCCGCCGGACTCGGAATGGGACGAGACTTTGCGAGCGGCCTCCGTGTGCCAAATATAGGCTGCGGGCACAGCCATGCCCAAAAATAACAGCCCGAAGGCCGGGGCGCCACGTTCGTCCAGTGGAAAAAGGCCACAAAAACGGGTGGGCTATAGCCTCGGGGGTGGGGCTGGCCAAGTTCGTCCGCCGGACTCAGAATGGGACGTGACTTTGCGAGCGGCCCTCGTGTGCTAAAAAGAGGCCGCGGGCACTGCCGCACCCAAAAATAATCGCCCGAAGGCCGGGTTGCCAGGTTCGTCCAGCGGAAAAAGGCCATAAAACGGGTGGGCTTTAGCCTTGCGGGGTGGAGCTGGCCAAGTTCGTCCGCCGGACTTGGAATGGGACGAGACTTTGCGAGCGGCCTCCGTTTACCAAAAATAGGCCGCGGGCACAGCCACGCCCAAAAATAACCGCCCGAAGGCCGGGGCGCCAAGTTCGTACAATGAAAAAGGCCACAAAAACAGGTGGGCTATAGCCTTGGGGGGTGGGGCTGGCCAAGTTCGTCCGCCGGACTTGGAATGGGACGAGACTTTACGAGCGGCCTCCGTGTACCAAAAAAAGGCCGCGGGAACTGCCGCGCCCAAAAATAACCGCCCGAAGGCCGGGGCACCATATTCGTCCAGCTGAAAAAGGCCACAAAAACGGGAGGGCTATAGCCTTGGGGGGTGGGGCTGGCCAAGTTCGTCCGCATGACTCGGAATGGGGCGAGACATTGCGAGCGGCCTTCGTGTGCCAAAAACAGGCCGTGGGCACAGCCGCGTACAAAAATAACGGCCCGAATTCCGGGGCACCAAGTTCGTCCAGCGGAAAAAGGCCACAAAAACGGTTGGGCTATAGCCTTGGGGGGTTGGGCTGGCCAACTTCGTCCGCCGGACTCAGAATGGGACGAGACTTTACGAGCGGGCTCCGTGTGCCAAAAATTGGCCGCGGGCACAGCCTTACCCAAAAATAACCACCTGAAGGCCGGGGCGCCAAGTTCGTCCAGCGGAAAAAGGCCATAAAAACGGGTGGGCTATAGCCTTGGGGGTTGAGGCTGCCCAAGTTCGTCCGCCGGACTCGTAATGGGACGAGACTTTGCGAGCGGCCTCCGTGTGCCTAAAATAGTCAGCGGCACAGCTGCGCCCAAAAATAACCACCCGAAGACCGGGGCACCCAGTTCGTCCAGCGGAAAAAGGCCACAAAAACGGGTGGGCTATAGCCTAGGGGGGTGGAGCTGGCCAAGTTCGTCCGCCGAACTAGGAATGGGACGAGACTTTACGAGCGGCCTCCGTGTGCCAAACTAGGCTGCGGGCACAGCCGCGCCCAAAAATAACTGCCCGAAGGCCGGGGCGCCAAGTTTGTCCAGCGGAAAAAGGCCACAAAAACGGGTGGGCTATAGCCTTGGGGGGTGCGGCTGGCCAAGTTCGTCCGCCAGACTCGGAATGGGGCGAGACATTTCGTGCGGATTCCGTGTGCCAAAAATAGGCCGCAGGCATAACCGCGCCCAAAAATAACCGCCCGAAGGCCGGGTCACCAAGTTCATCCAGCGGAAAAAGGGCACAAAAACGGGTGGGCTATAGCCTTGAGGGGTGGGGCTAGCCAAGTTCGTCCGCTGGACTCGGAATAGGAGGAGACTTTGCGAGCGGCCTTTGTACGCCAAAAATAGGCCGCGGACACAGCCATGCCCAAAAATAACCGCCCGAAGGCCGGGGCGCCAAGTTCGTCCAGCGGAAAACGGCTACAAAAACGGGTGGGCTATAGCCTTGGGGGGTGGGGCTAGCCAAGTTCGTCCGTCGGACTCGGAATGGGGCAGGACTTTACGAGCGGCCTCTGTGTACCAAAAATTGACCACGGGTGCAGCCACGCTCAAAAATAACCGCCCGAAGGCCGGGTAACCAAGTTCTTCCAGCGGAAAAAGGCCACAAAAACGGGGGGGCTATAGCCTTGGGGGGTGGGGCCGGCCAAGTTTTTCCGCCGGACTCGGAATGGGGCTAGACTTTGCGAGCTGCCTCCGTGTGCCCAAAATAGGCCGCTGGCACAGCCGCGCCCAAAAATAACCACCCGAAGGCCGGGGCGCCACGTTCGTCCACCGGAAAAAGGCCACAAAACGGGTGGGCTATAGCCTTCGGGGGTGGGGCTGCCCAAGTTCGTCCGATGGGCTCGGAATGGGGCGTGACTTTGCGAGCGGCCTCCGTGTGCCATAAATAGGCCGCGGGCACAGCCGCGCCCAAAAATCACGGCCCGAAGGCCGGGCGCCAAGTTCGCCAAGCGGAAAACGGCCCCAAAACGGGTGGGCTATAGCCTTCGGGGGTGGGGCTGCCCAAGTTCGTCCACCGGACTCAGAATGGGGTGAGACTTTGCGAGCGGCCTCCGTGTACCAAAAATAGGCCGCTGGCACAGCCGCTCCCAACAATAACCGCCCGAAGATCGTGGTGCCAAGTTCATCCCAAGGAAAAAGGACACAAAAACGGGTGGGCTATAGCCTTGGGGGGTGGGGCTGGCCAAGTTCGTCCGCCGGACTCAGAATGGGGTGAGACTTTGCGAGCGGCTTCCGTGTGCCAAAAATAGGCCGCGGGTACAGCCGCGCTGAGAAATAACCGCCCGAAGGCTGGGGCGCTAAGTTCGTCCAGCGGAAAAAGGCCACAAAAACGGGTGGGCTATAGCCTTGGGGGGTGGGGCTGGCCAAGTTCGTCCGCCGGACTCGGAATGGGGCGAGACTTTGCGAGCGGCCTCCGAGCGCCAAAAACAGGCCGCGGGCACAGCCTCGCCCAAAAATAAATGCCCGAAGGCCGGGACGCCAAGTTCGTCCAGCGGAAAAAGGCCACAAAAACGGGTGGGCTAGAGCCTTGGGGGGTGTGGCAGGTCAAGTTCGTCCGTCAGACTCGCAATGGGGTGAGACTTTGCGAGTGACCTCTATGCGCCAAAAATTGGCCGCGGGCACAGCCGCGCCGAAAAATAACCGCCCGAAGGCTGGGGCGCCAAGTTCATCTAGTGGAACAAGGCCATAAAAACGGGTGGGCTATAACCTTGGGGGGTAGGGCTGGCCAAGTTCGTCTGCCGGACTCAAAATGGGGTGAGACTTTGCGAGCGGCCTCCGTGTACTAAAAATAGGCGACGGGCACAGCCGTACTAAAAAATAACCGCCCGAAGGCAGGGGCGCAAAGTTCGTCCAGCGGAAAAAGGCCACAAAAACGGGTGGGCTGTAGCCTTGGGGGGTGGGGCAGGCCAAGTTCGTCCGCCGGACTCGGAATGGGACGAGACTTTGCGAACGGCCTCCGTGTGCCAAAATTAGGCTGCGGGCACATCCGCGCCCAAAAATAACCGCCCGAGGACCGTGGCGCCAAGTTCGCCGAGCAGAAAAAGGCCAAAAAAACGGGTGGGCTATAGCCTTGGGGGGTGGGGCAGGCCAAGTTCGTCCGCCGGACTCGGAATGGGACGAGACAATGCGAACGGCCTCCGTGTGCCAAAATTAGGCTGCGGGCACAGCCGCGCCCAAAAATAACTGCCCGAAGGCCGGGGCGCCAAGTTTGTCCAGCGGAAAAAGGCCACAGAAACGGGTGGGCTATTGCCTTGGGGGGTGGGGCTGGCCAAGTTCGTCCGCCGGACTCGGAATGGGGTGAGACTTTGCGAGTGGCCTCCGTGTGCCAAAAATAGGCCGCGGGCACAGCCGCACCCAAAAATAACCACCCGAAGGCTGGGGTACCATGTTCGTCCAGCGGAAAAAGGCCGCAAAAACGGGTGGGCTTTAGCCTTGGGGGGTGGGGCTGGCCAAGTTCGTCCGCCGGACTCGGAATTGGGCGAGACTTTGCGAGCGGCCTCCGTGTACCAAAAATAGGGCGCGGGAACGGCCGTGCCCATAGATAACCTTCCGAAGGCCGGGGCGCGCAGTTCGTCCAAATGGGAAAGGGCCCACTAAGCAGGTGGGCTATGGCCTTGGGGGTGGGGCTGGCCAAGTTCGTACGCCAGACTCGGAATGGGGTGAGACATTGCGAGTGGCCTCCGTGTGCCAAAAATAGGCCACGGGCACAGCCGCGCCCAAAAATAACCGCCCGAAGGCTGGGGTGCTAAGTTCGTCCAGCGGAAAAAGGCCACAAAAACGGGTGGGCTTTAGCCTTGGGGGGTGGGGCTGGCCAAGTTCGTCCACCGGACTCGGAATTGGGCGAGACATTGCGAGCGGCCTCCGTGTGCCAAAAATAGGCCGCGGGCACAGCCGCGTCCAAAAATAACCGCCCGAAGGCTGGGGTGCTAAGTTCGTCCAGCGGAAAAAGGCCACAAAAACGGGTGGGCTTTAGCCTTGGGGGGTGGGGCTGGCCAAGTTCGTCCGCCGGACTCGGAATTGGGCGAGACATTGCGAGCGGCCTCCGTGTGCTAAAAATAGGCCGCGGGCACAGCCGCGCCCAAAAATAACCACCCGAAGGCTGGGGTACCATGTTCGTCCAGCGGAAAAAGGCCACAAAAACAGGTGGGCTTTAGCCTTGGGGGGTGGGGCTGGCCAAGTTCGTCCGCCGGACTCGGAATTGGGCGAGACATTGCGAGCGGCCTCCGTGTGCCAAAAATAGGACGCGGGCACAGCCGCGTCCAAAAATAACAGCCCGAAGGCCAGGGCGCCAGGTTCGCCCAGCGGAAAAAGGCCACAAAAACGGGTGGGCTATAGCCTTGGGGGGTGCGGCTGGCCAAGTTCGTCCGCCAGACTCGGAATGGGGCGAGACATTTCGTGCGGATTCCGTGTGCCAAAAATAGGCCGCAGGCATAACCGCGCCCAAAAATAACCGCCCGAAGGCCGGGTCACCAAGTTCATCCAGCGGAAAAAGGGCACAAAAACGGGTGGGCTATAGCCTTGAGGGGTGGGGCTAGCCAAGTTCGTCCGCTGGACTCGGAATAGGAGGAGACTTTGCGAGCGGCCTTTGTACGCCAAAAATAGGCCGCGGACACAGCCATGCCCAAAAATAACCGCCCGAAGGCCGGGGCGCCAAGTTCGTCCAGCGGAAAACGGCTACAAAAACGGGTGGGCTATGGCCTTGCGGGGTGGGGCTGGCCAAGTTCGTCCGTCGGAGTCAAAATGGGGTGAGACTTTGCAAGCGGCCTCCGTGTGCCAAAAATAGGACACGGGCACAGCCGCGCCCAAAAATAACCGCCCAAATGCCGGGGCACCAAGTTCGTCCAGCGGAAAAAGGCAACAAAAACGTGTGGGCTATAGCCTTGGGGGGTGGGGCTGGCCAAGTTTGTCCGCCGGACTCGGAATGGGGTGAGACTTTGCGAGCGTCCTCCGTGTGCCAAAAATAGGCCATGGGAACAGCCGCGCCCAAAAACAAACTCCCGATGGCTGGGGCGCGAAGTTCGTCCAGCGGAAAATGGCCAAAACAACGGGTGGGCTATAGCCTTAGGGGGTGGGGATGGCCAAGTTCGTCTGGCGGACTCGGAATGGGACGAGACTTTGCGAGCGGCCTCCGTGAGCCAAAAATAGGCCGCGGTCACAGCCGTGCCCAAAAATAACAGCCCGAAGGCCGGGGCGCCATGTTCGTCCGGCGGAAAAAGGCCACAAAAACGGGTGGGCCATGGCCTTGGGGGGTGGGGCTGGCCAAGTTCGTTCCTTGGACTCGGAATGGGAGGAGACTTTGCGAGAGGCCTCCATGTGCCAAACATAGGCTGGGGGCACAGCCGCGCCCAAAAATAAATTCCCAAAGGCCGGGGCGCCAAGTTCATCCAGCGGAAAAAGGCCACAAAAACGGGTGGGCTATAGCCTTGGGGGGTGGGGCTGGCCAAGTTCGTCCGCCGGACTCGGAATGGGACGAGACTTTGGGAATGGCCTTGGGAGCCAAAAATAGGCCACGGGCACAGCCGCGCCCAAAAATAACCGCCCGAAGGCAGGGGCGCAAAGTTCGTCCAGCGGAAAAAGGCCACAAAATGGGTGGGCTATAGCCTTGGGGGGTGGGGCTGGCCAAGTTCGTCCGTAGGACTCGGAATGGGATGAAACTTTGCGAGCAGCCTCCGTGTGCCAAAAATAGGGCGCGGACACAGCCGCACCCAAAAATAACCTCCCGAAGGCCGGGCCGCCAAGTTCGTCTAGCGGAAAAAGACCACAAAAATGGGTGGGCTATAGCCTTGGGGGGTTGGGCTGTCCAAGTTCACCCGCCGGACTCGGAATGGGGCGAGACTTTACGAGCGTCCACCGTGTTCAAAAAATAGGCCCCGGGCACAGCCTCACCCAAAAATAACTGCCCGAAGGCCGGGGCACCAAGTTCGTCCAGCGCAAAAAGGCCACAAAAACGGGTGGGCTATAGCCTTGGGGGGTGGGGCTGGCCAAGTTCGTCCGCCAGACTCGGAATAGGGCGAGACTTTGCGAGCGGCCTCCATGTGCAAAAAATAGGCCGCAGCCACAGCCTCGCCCAAAAATAACAGCCCGAAGCCCTGGGCGCCAAGTTTGTCCAGTGGAAAAAGGACACAAAAACGGGTGGGCTATAACCTTGGGGGGTGGGGCTGGCCAAGTTCGTCCGGCGGACTCGGAATGGGGCGGGACTTTGCGAACGGCCTCCGTGTAATAAAAATAGGCCGCGGGCACAGCCGTACCCAAAAATAACTGCCCGAAGGCCGGGGCGCCAAGTTCGTCCAGCAGAAAAAGACCACAAAAACAGGTGGGCTATAGCCTTGGGGGGTTGGGCTGGCCAAGTTCGCCCGCCGGACTCGGAATGCGGTGACACTTTGCGAGCAGCCACCGTGTGCAAAAAATAGACCGCGGGCACAGCCGTACCCAAAAATAACTGCCCGAAGGCCGGGGTGTCAAGTTCGTCCAGCAGAAACAGACCACAAAAACGGGTGGGCTATAGCCTTGGGGGGTTGGGCTGGCCAAGTTCGTCCGCCGGACTCGGAATGGGGCGAGACTTTGCGAGCGGCCTCCGTGTGCAAAGAATAGGCCGCAGACACATCTACGCCCAAAAATAACCGCCCGAAGGCCGGGGCGCCAAGTTTGTCCAGCGGAAAAAGGCCACAAAAACGGGTGCGCTATAGCCTTGGGGGGTCGGGCTGGCCATGTTCGTCCGCCGGACTCGGAATGGGGAGAGACTTTGCGAGCGGCCTCCGTGTGCCAAAAATAGGGCGCGGGTACAGCCGCACCCAAAAAGAACCACCCGAAGGCCGGGGAGCCAAGTTCGTCCAGCGGAAAAAGGCCACGAAAACAGGTGGGCTATTGCCTTGGGGGGTGGGGCTGGCCAAGTTCGTCCGCCGGACTCGGAATGGGGTGAGACTTTGCGAGTGGCCTCCGTGTGCCAAAAATAGGCCGTGGGCACAGCCGCGCAAAAAAATAACCACCCGAAGGCTGGGGTACCATGTTCGTCCAGCGGAAAAAGGCCACAAAAACGGGTGGGCTTTAGCCTTGGGGGGTGGGGCTGGCCAAGTTCGTCCGCCGGACTCGGAATTGGGCGAGACATTGCGAACGGCCTCCGTGTGCCAAAAATAGGACGCGGGCACAGACGCGTCCAAAAATAACAGCCCGAAGGCCAGGGCGCCAGGTTCGCCCAGCGGAAAAAGGCCACAAAAACGGGTGGGCTATAGCCTTGGGGGGTGCGGCTGGCGAAGTTCGTCCGCAAGACTTGGAATGGGGCTGGACATTTCGTGCGGATTCCGTGTGCAAAAAATAGGCCGCAGGCATAACCACGCCCAAAAATAACCGCCCGAAGGCCGGGTCACCAAGTTCATCCAGCGGAAAAAGGGCACAAAAACGGGTGGGCTATAGCCTTGAGGGGTGGGGCTAGCCAAGTTCGTCCGCTGGACTCGGAATAGGAGGAGACTTTGCGAGCGGCCTCTGTGCACCAAAAATAGGCCGCGGACACAGCCGCGCCCAAAAATAACCGCCCGAAGGCCGGGGCGCCAATTTCGTCCAGCGGAAAACGGCCACAAAAACGGGTGGGCTATGGCCTTGCGGGGTGGGGCTGGCCAAGTTCGTCCGCCGGAGTCAAAATGGGGTGAGACTTTGCAAGCGGCCTCCGTGTGCCAAAAATAGGACACGGGCACAGCCGCGCCCAAAAATAACCGCCCAAATGCCGGGGCACCAAGTTCGTCCAGCGGAAAAAGGCAACAAAAACGTGTGGGCTATAGCCTTGGGGGGTGGGGCTGGCCAAGTTTGTCCGCCGGACTCGGAATGGGGTGAGACTTTGCGAGCGTCCTCCGTGTGCCAAAAATAGGCCATGGGAACAGCCGCGCCCAAAAATAAACTCCCGATGGCTGGGGCGCGAAGTTCGTCCAGCGGAAAATGGCCAAAACAACGGGTGGGCTATAGCCTTGGGGGGTGGGGCTGGCCGACTTCGTCCGCCGGACACGGAATGGCGCGAGACTTTGCAAGGCGCCTCCGTGTGCTAAAAATAGGACGCGGGCACAGCCGCGCCCAAAAATTCTCGCCTGAAGGCCGGGGCGCCAAGTTCGTCCAGCGGAAAGAGGCCAAAAAAACGGGTGGGCAATAGCCTTGGGGGGTGGGGCTGGCCGACTTCGTCCGCCGGACTCGGAATGGCGCGAGACTTTGCGAGGCGCCTCTGTGTGCCAAAAATAGGCCGCGGGCACAGCCGCGCCCAAAAATACCCGCCCGAAGGCTGGGGCGCCATGTTCGTCCAGCGGAAAGAGGTCACAAAAACGGGTGGGCTATAGCCTTGGGGGGTGGGGCTGGCCGACTTCGTCCGCCGGACTCGGAATGGCGCGAGACTTTGCGAGGCGCCTCCGTGTCCCAAAAATAGGCCGCGGGCACAGCCGCTCCCAAAAATAACCGCCCGAAGGCCGGGACGCCAAGTTCGTCCAGCGGAAAAATTGCCAAAAAACGGGTGGGCTATATCCTTGGGGGGAGGGGCTGGCCAACTTCGTCCGCCGGACTCGGAATGGGGCGAGACTTTGCGAGCGGCCTCCGCGTGCCAAAAATAGGCCGCGGGCAGAGCCGCGAACAAAAATAACCCGCCGAAGGCCGGGGCGCCAAGTTCGTCCAGCGGAAAAATGGCCAAAAAACGGGTGGGCCATAGCCTTGGGGGGAGGGGCCTGCCAACTTCGTCCGCCGGACTCGGAATGGGACGAGAATTTGCGAGCGGCCTCCCCGTGCCGAAAATAGGCCGCGGGCACAGCCGTGCCCAAAAATAACCCCCCGAAGGCCGGGGCGCCAAGTTCGTCCAGCGGAAAAATGGCCAAAAAACGGGTGGGCCATAGCCTTGGGGGGAGGGGCTTGCCAACTTCGTCCGCCGGACTCGGAATGGGACGAGACTTTGCGAGCGGCCTCCCCGTGCCAAAAATAGGCCGCGGGCACAGCCGTGCCCAAAAATAACCCCCCGAAGGCCAAGGCGCCAAGTTCGCCCAGCGGAAAAATTGCCAAAAAACGGGTGGGCTATAGCCTTGGGGGGAGGGGCTGGCCAACTTCGTCCGCCGGACTCGGAATGGGGCGAGACTTTGCGAGCGGCCACCGCGTGCCAAAAATAGGCCGCGGGCACAGCAGCACCCAAAAATAACCGCCCGAAGGCCGGGGCGCCAAGTTCGACCAGCGGAAAAATCGCCAAAAAACGGTTGGGCTATAGCCTTGGGGGGAGGGGTTGGCCAACTTCGTCCGCCGGACTCGGAATGGGACGAGCCTTTGCGAGCGGCCTCCGCGTGACAAAAATAGGCAGCGGGCACAGCCGATCCCAAAAATAACCACCCGAAGGCCGGGACGCCAAGTTCGTCCAGCGGAAAACTGGCCAAAAAACGGGTGGGCTATAGCCTTGGGGGGAGGGGCTGGCCAACTTCGTCCTCCGGACTCGGAATGGGGCGAGACTTTGCGAGCGGCCACCGCGTGCCAAAAATAGGCCGCGGGAACAGCTGTGCCCAAAAATAACCGTCCGAAGGCCGGGGCGCCAAGTTCGTCCAGCCGAAAAATCGCCAAAAAACGGTTGGGCTATAGCCTTGGGGGGAGGGGCTGGCCAACTTCGTCCGCCGGACTCGGAATGGGACGAGCCTTTGCGAGCGGGCTCCGCGTGCCAAAAATAGGCCGCGGACACAGCCGCTCCCAAAAATAACCGCCCGAAGGCCGGGACGCCAAGTTCGTCCAGCGGAAAAATGGCCAAAAAACGGGTGGGCTATAGCCTTGGGGGAGGGGCTGGCCAAATTCGTCCGCCGGACTTAGAATGGGGCGAGACTTTGCGAGCGGCCTCCGCATTCCAAAAATAGGCCGCGGGCACTGCCGTGTCCAAAAATAATCCCCCGAAGGTCGGCGCGCCCAAACCCCCCAGCGGAAAAATGGCCAAAAAAGGGGTGGGCTAAAGCCTTCGGGGGAAGGGCTGGCCAACTTCGTCCGCCGGACTCGGAATGGGACGAGACTTTGCGAGCGGCCTCCGCATGCCAAAAATAGGCCGCGGGCACAGCCGCTCCCAAAAATAACCGCCCGAAGGCCGGGACGCCAAGTTCGTCCAGCGGAAAAATGGCCAAAAAACGGGTGGGCTATATCCTTGGGGGGAGGGGCTGGCCAACTTCGTCCGCCGGACTCGGAATGGGGCGAGACTTTGCGAGCGGCCTCCACGTGCCAAAAATAGGCCGCGGGCAGAGCCGCGACCAAAAATAACCCGCCGAAGGCCGGGGCGCCAAGTTCGTCCTGTGGAAAAATGGCCAAAAAACGGGTGGGCTATAGCCTTGGGGGAGGGGCTGGCCAAATTCGTCCGCCGGACTCAGAATGGGGCGAGACTTTGTGAGTGGCCTCCGCATTCCAAAAATAGGCCGCGGGCACTGCCGCGTCCAAAAATAACCCCCCGAAGGTCGGCGCGCCCAAACCCCCTAGTGTAAAAATGGCCAAAAAACGGGTGGGCTATAGCCTTCGGGGGAAGGGCTGGCCAACTTCGTCCGCCGGACTCGGAATGGGGCGAGACTTAGCGAGCGGCTCCGTGTGCCAAAAATAGCCTGCGGGCACAGCCGCGCCCAAAAATAACCGCCCGAAGGCCGGGGCGCCAAGTTTGTCCAGCGAAAATATGGCCAAAAAACGGGTGGGCTATAGCCTTGGGGGGAGGGGCTGGCCCACTTCGTCCGCCGGACTCGGAATGGGGGGAGACTTTGCGAGCGGCCTCCGCGTGCCAAAAATAGGCCGCTGGCACAGACGCGCCCAAAAATAACCGCCCGAAGGCCGGGGCGCCAAGTTCTTCCCGCGGAAAAATGGCCAAAAAACGGGTGGGCTATAGCCTTGGGGGGAGGGGCTGGCCAACTTCGTCCGCCGGACTCGGAATGGGGCGAGACTTTGTGAGCGGCCTCCGCAGGCCAAAAATAGGCCGCGGGCTCCGCTGCGCCCAAAAATAACCCCCCGAAGGCCGGGGCGCCAAGTTCATCCAGCGGAAAAATGGCCAAAAAACGGGTGGGCCATAGCCTTGGGGGGAGGGGCTTGCCAACTTCGTCCGCCGGACTCGGAATGGGACGAGAATTTGCGAGCGGCCTCCCCGTGCCAAAAATAGGCCACGGGCACAGCCGTGCCCAAAAATAACCCCCCGAAGGCCGGGGCGCCAAGTTCGTCCAGCGGAAAAATGGCCAAAAAACGGGTGGGCCATAGCCTTGGGGGGAGGGGCTTGCCAACTTCGTCCGCCGGACTCGGAATGGGACGAGACTTTGCGAGTGGCCTCCCCATGCCAAAAATAGGCCGCGGGCACAGCCGTGCCCAAAAATAACCCCCCGACGGTCGGCGCGTCCAAACCCCCAATCGGAAAAATGGCGAAAAAACAGGTGGGCTATAGCCTTTGGGGGGAGGGGCTGGCCGACTTCGTCCGCACGACTCGGAATGGGACGAGACTTTGCGAGTGGCCTCCGCGTGCCAAAAATAGGCCACGGGGACAGCAGCGCCCAAAAATAACCACCCGAAGGCCAAGGCGCCAAGTTCGTCCAGCGGAAAAATTGCCAAAAAACGGGTGGGCTATAGCCTTGGGGGGAGGGGCTGGCCAACTTCGTCCGCCGGACTCGGAATGGGGCGAGACTTTGCGAACGGCCTCCGCGTGCCAAAAATAGGCCACGGGCACTGCTGCGCCCAAAACTAACTGCCCGAAGGCCGGGGAGCCAAGTTCGTCCAGCGGAAAAATGGCCAAAAAACGGGTGGGCTATAGCCTTGGGGGGAGGGGCTGGCCAACTTCGTCCGCCGGACTCGGAATGGGGCGAGACTTTGCGAGCGGCCTCCGCGTGCCAAAAATAGGCCGCGGGCACAGCCGCACCCAAAAATAACCGCCCGAAGGCCGGGGCGCCAAGTTCGTCCAGCGGAAAAATGGCCAAAAAACGCGTGGGCTATAGCCTTGGGGGGAGGGGCTGGCCCACTTCGTCCGCCGGACTCGTAATGGGGCGAGACTTTGCGAGCGGCCTCCGCGTGCCAAAAATAGGCCGCGGGCACAGCAGCGCCCAAAACTAACTGCCCGAAGGCCGGGGCGCCAAGTTCGTCCAGCGGAAAAATGGCCAAAAAACGGGTGGGCTATAGCCTTGGGGGGAGGGGCTGGCCAACTTCGTCCGCCGGACTCGGAATGGGGCGAGACTTTGCGAGCGGCCTCCGCGTGCCAAAAATAGGCCGTGGGCACAGCCGCACCCAAAAATAACCGCCCGAAGGTCGGCGCGCCCAAACCCCCCAGCGGAAAAATGGCCAAAAAATGGGTGGGCTATAGCCTTGGGGGGAGGGGCTGGCCCACTTCGTCCGCCGGACTCGGAATGGGGCGAGACTTTGCGAGTGGCCTCCGCGTGCCAAAAATAGGCCGCGGACACAGCCGCGCCCAAAAATAACTGCCCGAAGGCCGGGGCGCCCACACCCCCCAGCGGAAAAATGGCCAAAAAACAGGTGGGCTATAGCTTTGGGGGGAGGGGCTGACCAACTTCGTCCGCCGGACACGGAATGGGACGAGTCTTTGCGAGCGGCCTTTGCGTGCCAAAAATAGGCCGCGGGCACAGCCGCGCCCAAAAATAACCGCCCGAAGGCCGGGGCGCCAAGTTCGTCCAGCGGAAAAATGGCCAAAAAACGGGTGGGCTATAGCCTTGGGGGGAGGGGCTGGCCCACTTCGTCCGCCGGACTCGGAATGGGGCGAGACTTTGCGAGCGGCCTCCGCGTGCCAAAAATAGGCCGTGGGCACAGCCGAACCCAAAAATAACCGCCCGAAGGTCGGCGCGCCCAAACCCCCCAGCGGAAAAATGGCCAAAAAACGGGTGGGCTATAGCTTTGGGGGGAGCGGCTGACCAACTTCGTCCGCCGGACACGGAATGGGGCGAGACTTTGCGAGCGGCCTCCGCGTGCCAAAAATAGGCCGCGGGCACAGCCGCGCCCAAAAATAACCGCCCGAAGGCCGGCGCGCCCAAACCCCCCAGCGGAAAAATGGCCAAAAAATGGGTGGGCTATAGCCTTGGGGGGAGGGGCTGGCCAACTTCGTCCGCCGGACTCGGAATGGGGCGAGACTCTGCGAGCGGCCTCCGTGTGCCAAATATAGGCCGTGGGCATAGCCGCCCCCAAAAATAACCGCCCGAAGGCTGCGGCGCCAAGTTCGGCCAGCGGAAAAAGGCCACAAAAACGGGTGGGCTATAGCCTTGAGGGGTGGGGCTGGCCAACTTCGTCCGCCGGACTCGGAATGGCGCGAGACTTTATGAGGCACCTCCATGTGCCAAATATAGGCCGCGGACACAGTAGCACCCAAAAATACCCGAACGAAGGCCGCGGCTCCAAGTTCGTCCAACGGAAAAAGGCAACAAAAACGGGTGGGCTAGAGCCTTGGGGGGTGGAGCTGGTCAAGTTCGTCCGCCGGACTCGGAATGGGGCGAGACTTTGCGAGCGGCCTTCGCATGCCGAAAATAGGCCGCAGACACAACCGTGCCCAAAAATAACCTCCCGAGGCCGGGGCGCCAAGTTCGTCAAGCGGAAAAGAGCCACAAGAACGGGTGGGCTATAGCCTTGGGGGGTGGGGCCGGCCAAGTTCGCCCGCCGGACTCGGAATGGGGCGGGACTTTGCGAGTGGCCTCCGTGTGCCGAAAATAGGACGCGGGCACAGCCTCGCCCAAAAATAACTACACGAAGGCCGGGGCGCCAAGTTCGTCCAGCGGAAAAAGGCCACAAAAACGGGTGGGCTATAGCCGTGGGGGGTGGGGCTGGCCAAGTTCGTCTGCCGGACTCGGAATGGGGCGAGACTCTGCGTGCGGCCTCCGTGTGCCAAATATAGGCCGCGGACACAGCCATGCCCTAAAATAACTGCCCGAAGGCCGGGGCTCCAAGTTCGTTCAGCGGAAAAAGGCCACAAAAACGGGTGGACTATAGCCTTGGGGGGTGGCGCTGGCCAAGTTCGTCCGCCGGACTCGTAATGGGACGAGACTTTGCGAGCGGCCTCCGTGTGCCTAAAATAGGCCGCGGGCACAGCCGCGCCCAAAAATAACCTCCCGAAGGCCGGGGTGCCATGTTCGTCCAGCGGAAAAAGGCCACAAAAACGGGAGGGCTATAGCCTTGGGGGGTGGGGCTGGCCAACTTCGTCCGCCGGACTCAGAATGGGACGAGACTTTACGAGCGGCCTCCGTGTGCAAAAAATTGGCCGCGGGCACAGCCGCGCCCAAAAATAACCGCCCGAAGGCCCGGGCGCCAAGTTCGTCCAGCGGAAAAAGGCCACAAAAACGGGTGGGCTATAGCCTCGGGGGTGGGGCTGGCCAAGTTCGTCCGCCGGACTCAGAATGGGACGTGACTTTGCGAGCGGCCTTCGTGTGCTAAAAAGAGGCCGCGGGCACTGCCGCACCCAAAAATAATCGCCCGAAGGCCGGGTTGCCAGGTTCGTCCAGCGGAAAAAGGCCATAAAACGGGTGGGCTTTAGCCTTGCGGGGTGGAGCTGGCCAAGTTCGTCCGCCGGACTTGGAATGGGACGAGACTTTGCGAGCGGCCTCCGTGTACCAAAAATAGGCCGCGGGCACAGCCACGCCCAAAAATAACCGCCCGAAGGCCGGGGCGCCAAGTTCGTACAGCGGAAAAAGGCCACAAAAACAGGTGGGCTATAGCCTTGGGGGGTGGGGCTGGCCAAGTTCGTCCGCCGGACTTGGAATGGGACGAGACTTTACGAGCGGCCTCCGTGTACCAAAAAAAGGCCACGGGAACTGCCGCGCCCAAAAATAACCGCCCGAAGGCCGGGGCACCATATTCGTCCAGCGGAAAAAGGCCACAAAAACGGGAGGGCTATAGCCTTGGGGGGTGGGGCTGGCCAAGTTCGTCCGCATGACTCGGAATGGGGCGAGACATTGCGAGCGGCCTTCGTGTGCCAAAAACAGGCCGTGGGCACATCCGCGTACAAAAATAACGGCCCGAATTCCGGGGCACCAAGTTCGTCCAGCGGAAAAAGGCCACAAAAACGGTTGGGCTATAGCCTTGGGGGGTTGGGCTGGCCAACTTCGTCCGCCGGACTCAGAATGGGACGAGACTTTACGAGCGGGCTCCGTGCGCCAAAAATTGGCCGCGGGCACAGCTTTACCCAAAAATAACCGCCTGAAGGCCGGGGCGCCAAGTTCGTCCAGCGGAAAAAGGCCATAAAAACGGGTGGGCTATAGCCTTGGGGGTTGACGCTGCCCAAGTTCGTCCGCCGGACTCGTAATGGGACGAGACTTTGCGAGCGGCCTCCGTGTGCCTAAAATAGGCCGCGGGCACAGCCGCGCCCAAAAATAACCTCCCGAAGGCCGGGGTGCCATGTTCGTCCAGCGGAAAAAGGCCACAAAAACGGGAGGGCTATAGCCTTGGGGGGTGGGGCTGGCCAACTTCGTCCGCCGGACTCAGAATGGGACGAGACTTTACGAGCGGCCTCCGTGTGCAAAAAATTGGCCGCGGGCACAGCCGCGCCCAAAAATAACCGCCCGAAGGCCCGGGCGCCAAGTTCGTCCAGCGGAAAAAGGCCACAAAAACGGGTGGGCTATAGCCTCGGGGGTGGGGCTGGCCAAGTTCGTCCGCCGGACTCAGAATGGGACGTGACTTTGCGAGCGGCCTTCGTGTGCTAAAAAGAGGCCGCGGGCACTGCCGCACCCAAAAATAATCGCCCGAAGGCCGGGTTACCAGGTTCGTCCAGCGGAAAAAGGCCATAAAACGGGTGGGCTTTAGCCTTGCGGGGTGGAGCTGGCCAAGTTCGTCCGCCGGACTTGGAATGGGACGAGACTTTGCGAGCAGCCTCCGTGTACCAAAAATAGGCCGCGGGCACAGCCACGCCCAAAAATAACCGCCCGAAGGCCGGGGCGCCAAGTTCGTACAGCGGAAAAAGGCCACAAAAACAGGTGGGCTATAGCCTTGGGGGGTGGGGCTGGCCAAGTTCGTCCGCCGGACTTGGAATGGGACGAGACTTTACGAGCGGCCTCCGTGTACCAAAAAAAGGCCACGGGAACTGCCACGCCCAAAAATAACCGCCCGAAGGCCGGGGCACCATATTCGTCCAGCGGAAAAAGGCCACAAAAACGGGAGGGCTATAGCCTTGGGGGGTGGGGCTGGCCAAGTTCGTCCGCATGACTCGGAATGGGGCGAGACATTGCGAGCGGCCTTCGTGTGCCAAAAACAGGCCGTGGGCACATCCGCGTACAAAAATAACGGCCCGAATTCCGGGGCACCAAGTTCGTCCAGCGGAAAAAGGCCACAAAAACGGTTGGGCTATAGCCTTGGGGGGTTGGGCTGGCCAACTTCGTCCGCCGGACTCAGAATGGGACGAGACTTTACGAGCGGGCTCCGTGTGCCAAAAATTGGCCGCGGGCACAGCTTTACCCAAAAATAACCGCCTGAAGGCCGGGGCGCCAAGTTCGTCCAGCGGAAAAAGGCCATAAAAACGGGTGGGCTATAGCCTTGGGGGTTGACGCTGCCCAAGTTCGTCCGCCGGACTCGTAATGGGACGAGACTTTGCGAGCGGCCTCCGTGTGCCTAAAATAGGCCGCGGGCACAGCCGCGCCCAAAAATAACCTCCCGAAGGCCGGGGTGCCATGTTCGTCCAGCGGAAAAAGGCCACAAAAACGGGAGGGCTATAGCCTTGGGGGGTGGGGCTGGCCAACTTCGTCCGCCGGACTCAGAATGGGACGAGACTTTACGAGCGGCCTCCGTGTGCAAAAAATTGGCCGCGGGCACAGCCGCGCCCAAAAATAACCGCCCGAAGGCCCGGGCGCCAAGTTCGTCCAGCGGAAAAAGGCCACAAAAACGGGTGGGCTATAGCCTTGGGGGGTGGGGGTGGGGCTGGCCAAGTTCGTCTGCCGGACTCGGAATGGGACGAGACTTTGCGAGCGGCCTCCGTGTGCCAAAAGTAGGCCGCAGGCACAGACGCGCCCAAAAATATCCGCCCGAAGGCCGAGGCGCCAAGTACGTCCAGCGGAAAAAGGCCACAAAAACGGGTGGGCCATAGCCTTGGGAGGTGGGGCTGGCCATGTTCGTCCGCCGGACTCGGAATGGGGTGAGACTTTGCGAGCGGCCTCCGTGTGGCAAAAATAGGACACAGTCACAGCTGCGCCCAAAAATAACCGCCCGAAGGCAGGGGCGCCAAGTTCGTCCAGTGGAAAAAGGCCACAAAAACGGGTGGGCTATAGCCTTGGGGGGTGGGCCTGGCCATGTTCGTCCGCCGGACTCGGAATGGGGAGAGACTTTGCGAGCAGCCTCCTTGTACAAAAAATAGGCCATGGGCACAGTCGCGCTCAAAAATAACCGCCCAAAGGACGGGTTGCCAGGTTTGTCCAGCGGAAAAAGGCCATAAAACGGGTGGGCTATAGCTCTGGGGGGTGGGGCTTGCCAAGTTCGTCCGTCGGACTCGGAATGGGATGACCCTTTGCGAGCGGCCTCCGTGTGCCTAAAATAGGCCGCGGGCACAGCCACGCCCAAAAATAACCTCCCGAAGGCCGGGGTGCCAAGTTCGTCCAGTGGAAAAAGGCCACAAAAACGGGTGGGCTATAGCCTTGGGGGGTGGGGCTGGCCAAGTTCGTCCACCGGACTCGGAATGGGGCGAGAATTTGCGAGCGGCTTCCGTGTGCCAAAAATAGGCCGCGGGCACAGCCGCGCCCAAAAATAACCACCCAAAGCCCGGGGCGCCAAGTTCGAAGAGCGGAAAAAGGCCACAAAAACGGGTGGGCTATAGCCTTGGGGGGTGGGACTGGCCAAGTTCGTCCGCCGGACTCGGAATGGGGTGAGATTTTGCGAGCGGCCTCCATGTGCCAAAAATAGACCGCGGGCACAGCCGTACCAAAAATAAACACCCGAAGGCCGGGGCGCCAAGTTTGTCCAGCGGAAAAAGGCCACAAAAACGGGTGGGCTATAGACTTGGGGGGTGGGGCTGGCCTAGTTCGTCTGCCGGACTCGGAATGGGTTGAGACTTTGCGAGTGGCCTCCGTGTGCCAGAAATAGGCCGCGGGCACAGCCGCGCCTAAAAATAACCGCCCGAAAGCCGGGGCGCCAAGTTCGTCCCGCGGAAAAAGGCCACAAAAACGGGTGGGCTATAGCCTTGGGGGGTGGGGGTGGGGCTGGCCAAGTTCGTCTGCCGGACTCGGAATGGGACGAGACTTTGCGAGCGGCCTCCGTGTAACAAAAGTAGGCCACGGGCACAGACGCGCCCAAAAATATCCGCCCGAAGGCCGAGGCGCCAAGTACGTCCAGCGGAAAAAGGCCACAAAAACGGGTGGGCCATAGCCTTGGGGGGTGGGGCTGGCCAAGTTCGTCCGCCGGACTCGGAATGGGGTGAGATTTTGCGAGCGGCCTCCGTGTGCCAAAAAAAGACCGCGGACACAGCCGCGCCCAAAAATAACCGCCCGAAGGCCGGGGAGCCAAGTTCTTCCAACGGAAAAAGGCGACAAAAACGGGTGGGCTATAGCCTTGGGGGGTGGGGCCGGCCAAGTTTGTCCGCCGGACTCGGAATGGGGATAGACATTGCAAGCGGCCTCCGTGTGCCAAAAATAGGCCGCGGGCACAGCCGCTCCCAAAAATAACCGCCCGAAGGCTGGGGTGCCAAGTTCGTCCAGCGGAAAAAGGCCACAAAAACGGGTGGGCTATAGCCTTGGGGGGTGGGGCTGGCCAAGTTCGTCCGCCGGACTCGGAATTAGATGAGACTTTGCGAGCGGCCTCCGTATGCCAAAAATAGGCCGATGGCACAACCGCGCCCAAAAAAAAAGGCCCGAAGGCCGGGGCGCCAAGTTCATCCAGCGGAAAAAGGCCACAAAAACGGTAGCCTTGGGGGGTGGGCCTAGCAAGTTCGTCCGCCGGACTCAGAAAGGGATGAGACTTTGTTAGCGTCCACCGTATTCCAAAAATAGGCCGCGGGCAAAGCCGCGCCCAAAAATAACCACCCGAAGGCTGGTGCGCCAAGTTCGTCCAGCGGAAAAAGGCCACAAAAACGGGTGGGCTATAGCCTTGGGGGGTGGGGCTGGCCAATTCGTCCGCCGGACTCGGAATGGGACGAGACCTTGTTAGCGGCCTCCATGTGCCAAAAATAGGCCGCTGGCACAGCCGCGCCCAAAAATAACCGCCCGAAGGCCGGGGAGCCAAGTTCTTCCAACGGAAAAAGGCCACAAAAACGGGTGGGCTATAGCCTTGGGGGGTGGGGCCGGCCAAGTTTGTCCGCCAGACTCGGAATGGGGATAGACATTGCAAGCGGCCTCCGTGTGCCAAAAATAGGCCGCGGGCACAGCCGCTCCCAAAAATAACCGCCCGAAGGCTGGGGTGCCAAGTTCGTCCAACGGAAAAAGGCCACAAAAACGGGTGGGCTATAGGCTTGGGGGGTGGGGCTAGCAAGTTCGTCCGCCGGACTCGGAAAGGGATGAGACTTTGTTAGCGGCCACCGTATTCCAAAAATAGGCCGCGGGCAAAGCCGCGCCCCAAAATAACCGCCCGAAGGCTGTGGCACCAAATTCGTCCAGCGGAAAAAGGCCACAAAAAATGGTGGGCTATAGCCTTGGGGGATGGGGCTAGCCAAGTTTGTCCACCGGAAAAATGCCACAAAAACGGGTGGGCTATAGGCTTGGGGGGTGGGGCTAGCCAAGTTCGTCCGCCGGACTCGGAATGGGGCAAGACTTTACGAGCGGCCTCTATGTACCAAAAATTGACCACGGGTGCAGCCGCGCTCAAAAATAACCGCCCGAAGGCCGGGTAACCAAGTTCTTCCAGCGGAAAAAGGCCACAAAAACGGGGGGGCTATAGCCTTGGGGGGTGGGGCCGGCCAAGTTGGTCCGCCGGACTCGGAATGGGGCTAGACTTTCCGAGCGGCCTCCCTGTCCCCAAAATAGGCCGCGGGCCCAGCCGCGCCCAAAAATAACCGCCCAAGGGCGGGCGCCACGTTCGTCCACCGGAAAAAGGCCACAAAAACGGGTGGGCTATAGCCTTCGGGGGTGGGGCTGCCCAAGTTCGTCCGATGGGCTCGGAATGGGGCGTGACTTTGCGAGCGGCCTCCGTGTGCCATAAATAGGCCGCGGGCACAGCCGCGCCCAAAAATCACGGCCCGAAGGCCGGGGCGCCAAGTTCGTCAAGCGGAAAAAGGCCACAAAAACGGGTGGGCTATAGCCTTCGGGGGTGGGGCTGCCCAAGTTCGTCCACCGGACTCAGAATGGGGTGAGACTTTGCGAGCGGCCTCCGTGTACCAAAAATAGGCCGCTGGCACAGCCGCTCCCAACAATAACCGCCCGAAGACCGTGGTGCCAAGTTCATCCCAAGGAAAAAGGACACAAAAACGGGTGGGCTATAGCCTTGGGGGGTGGGGCTGGCCAAGTTCGTCCGTCGGACTCAGAATGGGGTGAGACTTTGCGAGCGGCTTCCGTGTGTCAAAAATAGGCCGCGGGTACAGCCGCGCTGAGAAATAACCACCCGAAGGCCGGGGCGCTAAGTTCGTCCAGCGGAAAAAGGCCACAAAAACGGGTGGGCTATAGCCTTGGGGGGTGGGGCTGGCCAAGTTCGTCCGCCGGACTCGGAATGGGGCGAGACTTTGCGAGCGGCCTCCGAGCGCCAAAAACAGGCCGCGGGCACAGCCGCGCCCAAAAATACCCGCCAGAAGGCCGCGGCGCCAAGTTCGTCCAGCGGAAAAAGGCCACAAAAACGGGTGGGCTATAGCCTTGGCGGGTGGGGCTGCCCAACTTCGTCCGCCGGACTCGGAATGGCGCGAGACTTTGCGAGTCGCCTCCGTTTGCCAAAAATAGGCCGCGGGCACAGCCGCGCCCAAAAATACCCGCCAGAAGGCCGCGGCCCCAAGTTCGTCCAGCGGAAAAAGGCCACAAAAACGGGTGGGCTATAGCCTTGGGGGGTGGGGCTGGCCCACTTCGTCCGCCGGGTTCGGAATGGCGCGAGACTTTGCGAGGCGTCTCCGCGTGCCAAAAATAGGCCGCGGGCACAGCCGCGCCCAAAAATACCCGGCCAAAGGCCGCGGCGCCAACTTCGTCCAGCGGAAAAAGGCCACAAAAACGGGTGGGCTATAGCCTTTGGGGGTGGGGCTGGCCCACATCGTCCGCCGGACTCAGAATGGCGCGAGACTTTGTGAGGCGACTCCGTCTACCAAAAATAGGCCGCGGGCACAGCTGCGCCCAAAAATACCAGCCCGAAGGCCGCGGCACCAAGTTCGTCCAGCGGAAAAAGGCCACAAAAACGGGTGGGCTATAGCCTTGGGGGGTGGGGCTGGCCAACTTCGTCCGCCGGACTCGGAATCGCGCGAGAATTTGCGAGACACCTCCGTGTGCCAAAAAAAGGCCGCGGGCACAGCCGCGCCCCAAAATACCCGCCCGATGGCCGCGGCGCCAAGTTCGTCCAGAGGAATAAGGCCACAAAAACGGGTGGGCTATAGCCTTGGCGGGTAGGGCTGCCCAACCGTCCGCCCGGACTCGGAATGGCGCGAGACTTTGCGAGTCACCTCCGTTGCTAAAAATAGGCCGCGGGCACAGCCGCGCCCAAAATACCCCTTGCCAGAAGGCCACGGCGCCAAGTTCGTCCAGCGGAAAAAGGCCACAAGAACAGGTGGGCTATAGCCTTGGGGGGTGGGGCTGGCCAACTTCGTCCGCCGGGTTCGGAATGGCGCGAGACTTTGCGAGGCGTCTCCGCGTGCCAAAAATAGGCCGCGGGCACAGCCGCGCCCAAAAATACCCGGCCAAAGGCCGCGGCGCCAACTTCGTCCAGCGGAAAAAGGCCACAAAAACGGGTGGGCTATAGCCTTTGGGGGTGGGGCTGGCCCACATCGTCCGCCGGACTCGGAATGGCGCGAGACTTTGTGAGGCGCCTCCGTCTGCCAAAAATAGGCCGCAGGCACAGCCGCACCCAAAAATACCCACCCGAAGGCCGCGGCACCAAGTTCGTCCAGTGGAAAAAGGCCACAAAAACGGGTGGTCTATAGCCTTGGGGGGTGGGGCTGGCCAACTTCGTCCGCCGGACTCGGAATCGCGCGAGAATTTGCGAGACGCCTCCGTGTGCCACAAATAGGCCGCGGGCACAGCCGCGCCCAAAAATACCCGCCCGATGGCCGCGGCGCCAAGTTCGTCCAGCGGAAAAAGGCCACAAAAACGGGTGGGCTATAGCCTTGGGGGGTGGGGCTGGCCAAGTTCGTCCGCCGGGCTCGGAATGGCGCGAGATTTTGCGAGTCGCCTCCGTGTGCCAAAAATAGGCCGCGGGCACAGCCGCGCCCAAAAATACCGGCCAGAAGGCCTCGGCGCCAAGTTCGTCCAGCGGAAAAAGGCCACAAAAACGGGTGGGCTATAGCCTTGGGGGGTGGGGCTGGCCGACTTCGTCCGCCGGATTCGGAATGGAACGAGACTTTGCGAGGCATCTCCGTGTGCCAAAAATAGGCCGCGGGCACAGCCGCGCCCAAAAAATACCCGACCGAAGGCCGCGGCGCCAAGTTCGTCCAGCGGAAAAAGGCCACAAAAACGGGTGGGCTATAGCCTTGGGGCGTGGGGCTGGCCAACTTCGTCCGCCGGACTTGGAATGGCGCAAGACTTTGCGAGGCCCTTCCGTGTGCCAAAAATAGGCCGCGGGCACAGCCGCGGCCAAAAATACAGGCCTGAAGGCCGCGGCGCCAAGTTCGTCCAGCGGGAAAAGGCCACAAAATCGGGTGGGCTATAGCCTTGGGGGGTGGGGCTGGCCAACTTCGTCCGCCGGACTCGGACTGGCGCGAGACTTTGCGAGGCGCCTCCATGTGCCAAATATAGGCCGCGGGCACAGCCGCGCCCAAAAATAACCGCCCGAAGGCCTGGGCGCCAAGTTCGTCCAGCGGAAAAAGGCCACAAAAACGGGTGGGCTATAGCCTTGGGTGGTGGGGCTGGCCAACTTCGTCCGCCGGACACGGAATGGCGTGAGACTTTGCGAGCGGCCTCCGTGTGCCAAAAGTAGGCCCCGGACACAGCCGCGCCCAAAACTAACGGCCCGAAGGCCGGGACGCCAAGTTCGTCCAGCGGAAAAAGGCCACAAAAACGGGTGGGCTATAGCCTTGGGGGGTGGGGCTGGCCAACTTCGTCCGCCGGACTCGGAATGGCGCGAGACTTTGCGAGCGGCCTCCGTGTGCCAAAAATAGGCCCCGGGCACAGCCGCGCCCAAAACTAACGGCCCGAAGGCCGGGGCGCCATGTTCGTCCTGCGGAAAAAGGCCACAAAAACGGGTGGGCTATAGCCTTGGGGGGTGGGGCTGGCCAACTTCGTCCGCCGGACTCGGAATGGCGCGAGAGTTGCGAGCGGCCTCCGTGTGCCAAAATTAGGCCCCGGGCACAGGCGCGCCCAAAAATGACTGCCCGAAGGCCGGGGCGCCAAGTTCGTCCAGCGGAAAAAGGCCACAAAAACGGGTGGGTTATAGCCTTGGGTGGTGGGGCTCGCCAACTTCGTCCGCCGGACTCGGAATGGCGCGAGAGTTTGCGAGCGGCCTCCTTGTGCCAAAAATAGGCCCCGGACACAGCCGCGGCCAAAAATAACCGCCCGAAGGCCGGGGCGCCAAGTTCGTCCAGCGGAAAAAGGCCACAAAAACGGGTGGGCTATAGCCTTGGGGGGTGGGGCTGGCCAACTTCGTCCGCCGGACTCGGAATGGCGTGAGAGTTGCGAGCGGCCTCCGTGTGCCAAAATTAGTCCCCGGGCACAGCCGCGCCCAAAAATAACTGACCGAAGGCCGCGGCGCCAAGTTCGTCCAGCGGAAAAAGGCCAATAAAACGGGTGGGCTATATCCTTGGGGGGTGGGGCCGGCCCACTTCGTCCGCCGGACTCGGAATGGCGCGAGACTTTGCGAGGCGCCTCCGTGTGCCAAAAATAGGCCCCGGGCACAGCCGCGCCCAAAAATAACCGCCCGAAGGCCTGGGCGCCAAGTTCGTCCAGCGGAAAAAGGCCACAAAAACGGGTGGGCTATAGCCTTGGGGGGTGGGGCCGGCCAACTTCGTCCGCCGGACACGGAATGGCGCGAGACTTTGCGAGGCGCCTCCGTGTGCCAAAAATAGGCCCCAGGCACAGCCGCGCCCAAAAATAACCCCCCGAAGGTCGGCGCGCCCAAACCCCCCAGCGGAAAAATGGCCAAAAAACGGGTGGGCTATAGCCTTGGGGGGAGGGGCTGGCCCACTTCGTCTGCCAGACTCGGAATGGGGTGAGACTTTGCGAGCGGCCTCCGTGTGCCAAAAATAGGCCGCGGGCACAGCCGCGCCCAAAAAAAAACCCCCCGAAGGTCGGCGCACCCAAACCCACCAGCGGAAAAATGTCCAAAAAACGGGTGGGCTGTAGCCTTGGGGGGACGGGCTGGCCAACTTCGTCCGCCGGACTCGGAATGGGGCGAGACTTTGCGATCGGCCTCCGTATGCCAAAAATAGGCCGCGGGCACAGCCGCGCCCAAAAATAACCCCCCGTAGGTCGGCGCGCCCAAACCCCCCAGCGGAAAAATGGCCAAAAAACGGGTGGGCTATAGCCTTGGGGGGAGGGGCTGGCCCACTTCGTCCGCCAGACTCGGAATGGGGTGAGAAATTGTGAGGGGCCACCGTGTGCCAAAAATAGGCTGCAGGCACAGCAGCTCCCAAAAATAACCGCGCGAAGGCCGGGGCGCCAAGTTCGTCCAGCGGAAAAAGGCCACAAAAACGGGTGGGCTATAGACTTGGGGGGTGGGGCTGTCCAACTTCGTCCGCCGGACTCGGAATGGCGCGAGACTTTGCGAAAGGCTTCCGTGTGCCAAAAATAGGCAGTGGGCATAGCCGCGCACAAAAATAACCGACGAAGGCCGGGGCGTTAAGTTCGTCCAGCGGAAAAAGGCCACAAAAATGGGTGGGCTATAGCCTTGGGAGGTGGGGCTAGCAAACTTCGTCCGCCGGACTCGGAATGGCGCGAGACTTTGCGAGGGCCCTCCGTGTGCCAAAAATAGGCCGTGAACACAGCCGCGACCAAAAATAACAGCCCGAAGGCCGGGGCGCCATGTTCGTCCAGCGGAAAAAGGCCACAAAAACGGGTGGGCTATAGCCTTGGGGGGTGGGGCTGGCCCACTTCGTCGGCCGGACTCGGAATGGCGCGACACTTTGCGAGGGGCCTCCGTGTGCCAAATATAGGCAGCAGGCACAGCCGCGCACAAAAATAACCGCCCGAAGGCCGGGGCGCCAAGTTCGTCCAGCAGAAAAAGGCCACAAAAACGGGTGGGCTATAGCCTTGGGGGGTGGGGCTTCCCAACTTCGTCCGCCGGACTCGGAATGGCGTGACACTTTGCGAGCGGCCTCCGTGTGCCAAAAATAGGCCCTGGGCACAGCCGCGCCCAAAATTAACCGCCCGAAGGCCGGGGCGCCAAGTTCGTCCAGCGGAAAAAGGCCACAAAAACGGGTGGGCTATAGGCTTGGGGGGTGGGGCTGGCCGACTTCGTCCGCCGGACTCGGAATGGCACGAGACTTTGCGAACAGCCTCCATACGCCAAAAATAGGCCCCGGACACTGCCGCGCCCAAAATAACAGCCCGAAGGCCGGGGCGCCAAGTTCGTCCAGCGGAAAAAGGCCACAAAAACGGGTGGGCTATAGCTTTGGGGGGTGGGGCTGGCCAACTTCGTCCGCCGGACTCGGAACGGCGCGAGACTTTGCGAGCGGCCTCCGTGTGCCAAAAATAGACCCGGGGCACAGCCGCACCCAAAAATAACCTTCCGAAGGGCGGGGCACCAAGTTCGTCCAGCGGAAAAAGGCCACAAAAATGGGTGGGCTATAGCCTTGGGGGGTGGGGCTGGCCAACTTCGCCCGCCGGACTCGGAATGGCGCGAGACTTTGCGAGCTGCCTCCGTGTGCCAAAAATAGGCTCCGGGCACAGCCGCACCCATAAATTACCGCCCGAAGGCCGGGGCGCCAAGTTCGTCCAGCGGAAAAAGGACACAAAAAAGGGTGGGCCATAGCCTTGGGGGGTGGGGCTGGCCGACTTCGTCCGCCGGACTCGGAATTGCGCAAGACTTTGCGAGCGGGTTCCGTGTGCCAAAAATAGGCCCCGGGCACAGCCGCGCCCAAAAATAACCGCCCGAAGGCCGGGGCGCCAAGTTCGTCCAGCGGAAAAAGGCCACAAAAACGGGCGGGCTATAGCCTTGGGGGGTGGGGCTGGCAAACTTCGTCCGCCGGACTTGGAATAGCGCGAGACTTTGCGAGCGGCCTGCGTGTGCCAAAAATAGGCCCCGGACACAGCCGCGTCCAAAAATAACCGCCCGAAGGCCGGGGCGCCAAGTTCGTCCAGCGGAAAAAGGCCACAAAAACGGGTGGGCTATAGCCTTGGGGGGTGGGGCTGGCCATCTTCGTCCGCTGGACTCGGAATGACGCGAGACTTTGCGAGCGGCCTCCGTGTGCCAAAAATAGACCCCGGGCACAGCCGCGCCCGAAAATAACCGCCCGAAGGTCGGGGCGCCAAGTTCGTCCAGCGGAAAAAGGCCACAAAAACGGGTGGGCTATAGCCTTGGGGGGTGGGGCTGGCCAACATCGTACGCCGGACTCGGAATTGCGCAAGACTTTGCGAGCGGGCTCCGTGTGCCAAAAATAGGCCCCGGGCACAGCCGCGCCCAAAAATAACCGCCCGAAAGCCGGGGCGCGAAGTTCGTGCAGCGGAAAAAGGCCACAAAAACGGGCGGGCTATAGCCTTGGGGGGTGGGGCTGGTAAACTTCGTCCGCCGGAATTGGAATAGCGCGAGACTTTGCGAGCGGCCTCCGTGTGCCAAAAATAGGCCCCGGACACAGCCGCGCCCAAAAATAACCGCCCGAAGGCCGGGGCGCCAAGTTCGTCCAGCGGAAAAAGGCCACAAAAACGGGTGGGTTATAGCCTTGGGGGGTGGGGCTGGCCATCTTCGTCCGCCGGACTCGGAATGGGGGGAGACTTTGTGAGCGGCCTCCGCATGCCAAAAATAGGCCGCGGGCTCAGCCGCACCCTAAAATAACCCCCCGAAGGCCGGGGCGCCAAGTTCGTCCAGCGGAAAAATGGCCAAAAAACGGGTGGGCTATAGCCTTGGGGGGAGGGGCTGGCCAACTTCGTCCGCCGGACTCGGAATGGGGCGAGACTTTGCGAGCGGCCTCCGCGTGCCAAAAATAGGGCGCGAGCAGAGCCACGCAAAAAATAACCCCCCGAAGGTTGGCGCGCCCAAACCCCCCCGCTGAAAAATGGCCAAAAAACGGGTGGGCTATAGCCTTGGGGGGAGGGGCTGGCCAACTTCGTCCGCCGGACTCGGAATGGGGCGAGAATTTCCGAGCGGCCTCCGCGTGCCAAAAATAGGCCGCGGGCACGGCCGCTCCCAAAAATAACCGCCCGATGGTCGGTGCGCACAAACCCCCCTGCGGAAAAATGGCCAAAAAACGGGTGGGCTATAGCCTTGGGGGGAGGGGCCGGCCCACTTCGTCCGCCGGACTCGGAATGGGGCGAGACCTTGCGAGCAGCCTCCGCGTGCCAAAAATAGGCCGCGGGCACAGCCGCGCCCAAAAATAACCGCCCGAAGGCCGGGGCGCCAACTTCGTCCAGCGGAAAAATGGCCAAAAAACGGGTGGGCTATAGCCTTGGGGGGAGGGGCTGGCCAACTTCGTCCGCCGGACTCGGAATGGGGCGAGACTTTGTGAGCGGCCTCCGCGTGCCAAAAATATGCCGCGAGCATGGCCGCGCCCAAAAATAACCTCTCGAATGCCGGGGCGCCAAGTTTATCCAGTGGAAAAATGGCCAAAAAACGGGTGGGCTATAGCGTTGGGGGGAGGGGCTGGCCAACTTCGTCCGCCGTACTCGGAATGGGGCGAGACTTTGCGAGCGGCCTCCGCGTGCCAAAAATAGGGCGCGGGCAGAGCCGCGCAAAAAATAACCCCCCGAAGGTTGGCGCGCCCAAACCCCCCCGCTGAAAAATGGCCAAAAAACGGGTGGGCTATAGCCTTGGGGGGAGGGGCTGGCCAACTTCGTCCGCCGGACTCGGAATGGGGTGAGAATTTCCGAGCGGCCTCCGCGTGCCAAAAATAGGCCGCGGGCACGGCCGCTCCCAAAAATAACCGCCCGAAGGTCGGCGCCTCCAAACCCCCCAGCGGAAAAATGGCCAAAAAACGGGTGCGCTATAGCCTTGGGGGGAGGGGCTGGCCAACTTCGTCCGCCGGACTCGGAATGGGGCGAGAATTTCCGAGCGGCCTCCGTGTGCCAAAAATAGGCCGCTGGCACGGCCGCTCCCAAAAATAACCGCCCGAAGGTCGGCGCGCACAAACCCCCCTGCGGAAAAATGGCCAAAAAACGGGTGGGCTATAGCCTTGGGGGGAGGGGCTGGCCAACTTCGTCCGCCGGACTCGGAATGGGGCGAGACTTTGTGAGCGGCCTCCGCGTGCCAAAAATAGGCCGCGAGCATGGCCGCGCCCAAAAATAACCTCCCGAATGCCGGGGCGCCAAGTTTGTCCAGTGGAAAAATGGCCAAAAAACGGGTGGGCTATAGCGTTGGGGGGACGGGCTGGCCAACTTCGTCCGCCGTACTCGGAATGGGGCGAGACTTTGCGAGCGGCCTCCGCTTGCCAAAAATAGGGCGCGGGCAGAGCCGCGCAAAAAATAACCCCCCGAAGGTTTGCGCGCCCAAACCCCCCCGCTGAAAAATGGCCAAAAAACGGGTGGGCTATAGCCTTGGGGCGAGGGGCTGGCCAACTTCGTCCGCCGGACTCGGAATGGGGCGAGAATTTCCGAGCGGCCTTCGCGTGCCAAAAATAGGCCGCGGTCACGGCCGCTCCCAAAAATAACCGCCTGAAGGTCGGCGCGCACAAACCCCCCTGCGGAAAAATGGCCAAAATACGGGTGGGCTATAGCCTTGGGGGGAGGGGCTGGCCAACTTCGTCCGCCGGACTCGGAATGGGGCGAGACTTTGTGAGCGGCCTCCGCGTGCCAAAAATAGGCCACGAGCATGGCCGCGCCCAAAAATAACCTCCCGAATGCCGGGGCGCCAAGTTTGTCCAGTGGAAAAATGGCCAAAAAACGGGTGGGCTATAGCGTTGGGGGGACGGGCTGGCCAACTTCGTCCGCCGGACTCGGAATGGGGCGACACCTTGCGAGCAGCCTCCGCATGCCAAAAATAGGCCGCGGGCACAGCCGCGGCCAAAAATAACCGCCCGAAGGCCGGGGCGCCAAGTTCGTCCAGCGGAAAAATGGCCAAAAAACGGGTGGGCTATAGCCTTGGGGGGAGGGGCTGGCCAACTTCGTCCGCCGGACTCGGAATTCGGGCGAGACTTTGTGAGCGGCCTCCGCATGCCAAAAATAGGCCGCGGGCACAGCCGCGCCCAAAAATAAACCACCGAAGGTCGGCGCGCCCAAACCCCCCAGCGGAAATATGGCCAAAAAACGGGTGGGCTATAGCTTTGGGCGGAGGGGCTGGCCAACTGCGTCCGCGGGACTTGGAATGGGACGAGACTTTGCGAGCGGCTTCGGCATGCCAAAAATAGGCCGTGGGCACAGCCGCGCCCAAAAATAACCCCTCGAAGGTCGGCGCGCCCATACCCCCCAGCGGAAAAATGGCCAAAAAACGGGTGGGCTATAGCTTTGGGCGGAGGGGCTGGCCAACTACGTCCGCGGGACTCGGAATGGGGCGAGACTTTGCGAGCGGCTTCGGCATGCCAAAAATAGGCCGCGGGCACAGCCGCGCCCAAAAATAACCCCCCGAAGGTCGGCGCGCCCAAACCCCCCAGCGGAAAAATGGCCAAAAAACGGGTGGGCTATAGCCTTGGCGGGTGGGGCGGGCCGACTTCGTCCGCCGGACTGGGAATGGCACGAGACTTTGTGAGGCACCTCCGTGTGCCAAACATAGGCCGCGGGCACAGCCGCGCCCAAAAATACCCACCCGAAGGCTGGGGCGCCAAGTTCGTCCAGCGGAAAAAGGCCACAAAAACGGGTGGGCTATAGCCTTGGGAGGTGGGGCTGGCCAACTTCGTCCGCCGGACTCGGAATGGCACGAAACTTTGCGAGGCACCTCCGTGTGCCAAACATTGGCCGCGGACACAGCCGCGCCCAAAAATAACCGCCCGAAGGCCGGGGCGCCAAGTTCGTCCAGCGGGAAAAGGCCACAAAAACGGGTGGGCTATAGCCTTGGGGGGTGGGGCTGGCCAACTTCGTCCGCCGGACTCAGAAAGGTGCGAGACTTTGCGAGGCACCTCCGTGTGCCAAAAATAGGCCGCGGCCACAGCCGCGCCCAAAAATACAGCCCGAAGGCCGGGGTGCCAAGTTCGTCCAGCGGAAAAAGGCCACAAAAACGGGTGGGCTATAGCCTTGGGGGGTGGGGCTAGCCAACTTCGTCCGCCGGACTAGGAATGGGGCGAGACTTTGCGAGGGGCCTCCGTGTGCCAAAAATAGGCCGCGGGCACAGCCGCACCCAAAAATAACCACCCGAACGCCGGGGCGCCAAGTTCGTCCAGCAGAAAAAGGCCACAAAAACGGGTGGGATATGGCCTTGGGGGGAGGGGCTGGCCAACTTCGTCCGCCGGACTCGGAATGGGGCGAGACTTTTCGAGCGGCCTCCGCGTACCAAAAATAGGCCGCGGGCACAGCCGCGCCCAAAAATATACGCCCAAAGGCCGGCGCGCCAAGTTCGTCCAGCGGAAAAATGGCCAAAAAACGGGTGGGCAATCGCCTTGGGGGGAGGGGCTGGCCCACATCGTCCGCCGGACTCGGAATGGGGTGAGACATTACGAGTGGCCTCCGCGTACCAAAACTAGGCCGTGGGCACAACCGCGCCCTAAAATAACCCTCCGAATGTCGTTGCGCCCAAACCCCCCAGCGGAAAAATGGCCAAAAAATGGGTGGGCAATAGCCTTGGGGGGAGGGGCTGGCCCACTTCATCCGCCGGACTCGGAATGGGGCGAGACTTTGCGAGCGGCCTCCGCATGCCAAAAATAGGCCATGGGCACAGCCTCACCCAAAAATAACCGCCCGAAGGCCACGGCGCCAAGTTTGTCCAGCGGAAAAATGGTCAAAAAACGGGTGGGCTATAGCCTTGGGGGGAGGGGCTGGCCAACATCGTCCGCCGGACTCGGAATGGGCCGAGACTTTGCGAGCGGCCTCCGTGTGCCAAAAATAGGCCGCGGGCACAGCCGCGCCCAAAAATAACCGCCCGAAGGCCTGGGCGCCAAGTCCGTCCAGCGGAAAAAGGCCACAAAAACGGGTGGGCTATAACCTTGGGGGGTGGGCAGGCCAACTTCGTCTGCTGGACTCGGAATGGCGCGAGACTTTTCAAGGGGACTCCGTGTACAAAAAAAATAGGCCGCGGACTCAGCCGCACCCAAAAATAACCACCTTAAGGCCGGGGCGCCAAGTTCGTCCAGCGGAAAAATGCCACAAAAATGGGTGGGCTATAGCCTTGGGGGGTGGGGCTAACCGACTTCGTACGCCGGACTCGGAATGGCGCGAGACTTTGCAAGGGGCCTCCGTGTGCCAAAAATAGGCCAAGGGCACAGCCGCGCCCAAAAATATCTGCCCGAAGGCCGGGCCGCCAAGTTCATCCTGCGGAAAAAGGCCACAAAAACGGGTGGGCTATAGCCTTGGGGGGTGGGGCTGGCCCACTTCGTCCGCCGGACTCGGAATGGCTCGAGACTTTGCGAGGCGCCTCCGTGTGTCAAAAATAGGCCGCGGGCACAGCTGCTTCCAAAAATACCCGCCCAAAGGCCGGGGCGCCAAGTTTGTCCAGCGGAAAAAGGCCACAAAAACGGGTGGGCTATAGCCTTGGGGGGAGGGGCTGGCCGACTTCGTCCGCCGGACTTGGAATGGCGCGAGACTTTGCGAGGGGCCTCCATGTGCAAAAAATAGGCCGCGGGCACAGCCACGCCCAAAAATAACCGCTCGAAGACCGGGGCGCCAAGTCCGTTCAGCGGAAAAAGCCACAAAAACGGGTGGGCTATAGCCTTGGGGGGTGGGGCTGGCCAACTTCGTACGCCGGACTCGGAATGGCGCGAGACCTTGCGAGGGGCCTCCATGTGCCAAAAATAGGCCATGGGCACTGCCGCACCCAAAAATAACCACCCGAATGCCAGGGCGCCAAGTTCGTCCAGCGGAAAAAGGCCACAAAAACGGGTGGGATATGGCCTTGGGGGGAGGGGCTGGCCCACTTCGTCCGCCGGACTCGGAATGGCGCGAGACTTTCCGAGGCACCTCCGTGTGTCAAAAATAGGCCGCGGACACAGCTGCTTCCAAAAATACCCGCCCGAAGACCGGGGCGCCAAGTCCGTCCAGCGGAAAAAGCCACAAAAACGGGTGGGCTATAGCCTTGGGGGGTGGGGCTGGCCAACTTCGTACGCCGGACTCGGAATGGCGCGAGACTTTGCGGGGCACCTCCGTGTGTCAAAAATAGGCCGCGGACACAGCTGCTTCCAAAAATACCCGCCCGAAGGCCGGGGCGCCAAGTTTGTCCAGCGGAAAAAGGCCACAAAAACGGGTGGGATATGGCCTTGGGGGGAGGGGCTGGCCAACTTCGTCCGCCGGACTCGGAATGGGGCGAGACTTTTCGAGCGGCCTCCGCGTACCAAAAATAGGCCGCGGGCACAGCCGCGCCCAAAAATATACGCCCAAAGGCCGGCGCGCCAAGTTCGTCCAGCGGAAAAATGGCCAAAAACCGGGTGGGCAATAGCCTTGGGGGGAGGGGCTGGCCCACTTCGTCCGCCGGACTCGGAATGGGGCGAGACTTTGCGAGCGGCCTCCGCGTGCCAAAACTAGGCCGTGGGCACAGCCGCGCCCTAAAATAACCCTCTGAATGTCGTTGCGCCCAAACCCCCCAGCGGAAAAATGGCCAAAAAATGGGTGGGCAATAGCCTTGGGGGGAGGGGCTGGCCCACTTCATCCGCCGGACTCGGAATGGGGCGAGAATTTGCGAGCGGCCTCCGCATGCCAAAAATAGGCCATGGGCACAGCCTCACCCAAAAATAACCGCCCGAAGGCCACGGCGCCAAGTTTGTCCAGCGGAAAAATGGCCAAAAAACGGGTGGGCTATAGCCTTGGGGGGAGGGGCTGGCCAACATCGTCCGCCGGACTCGGAATGGGGCGAGACTTTGCGAGCGGCCTCCGTGTGGCAAAAATAGGCCACGGGCACAGCCGTACCCAAAAATAACCCCCCGAAGGTAGTTGCGCCAAGTTCGTCCAGCGGAAAAATGGCCAAAAAACGGGTGGGCTATAGCCTTGGGGGGAGGGGCTGGCCAACTTCGTCCGCCGGACTCGGAATGGGGCGAGACTTTGCGAGTGGCCTCCGCGTGCCAAAAATAGGCTAAGGACACAGCCGCGCCAAAAAATAACTGCCCGAAGGCCGGGGTGCCAAGTTCATCCAGCGGAAAAATGGCCAAAAAACGGGTGGGCTATAGCCTTGGGGGGAGGGGCTGGCCAACTACGTCCGCCGGACTCGGAATGGGGGGAGACTTTCGAGTGGCCTCCACGTGCCAAAAATAGGCTGTGGGCACAGCCGCGCCCAAAAATAACCACCCGAAGGCCGGGGCGCCAAGTTTGTCCAGCGGAAAAATGGCCAAAAAACGGGTGGGCTATAGCCTTGCGGGGAGGGGCTGGCCGACTTCGTCCGCCGGACTCGGAATGGGGCGAGACTTTGCGAGTGGCCTCCGCGTGCCAAAAATAGGCTAAGGACACAGCCGCGCCAAAAAATAACTGCCCGAAGGCCGGGGTGCCAAGTTCGTCCAGCGGAAAAATGGCCAAAAAACGGGTGGGCTATAGCCTTGGGGGGAGGGGCTGGCCAACTTCGTCCGCCGGACTCGGAATGGGGCGAGACTTTGCGAGCGGCCTCCACGTGCCAAAAATAGGCCGCGGGCAGAGCCGTACCCAAAAAAATAACCGCCCAAAGGCCGGGGCGCCAAGTTCGTCCAGCGGAAAAATGGCCAAAAAACGGGTGGGCTATAGCCTTGGGGGGAGGGGCTGGCCCACTTCGTCCGCCGGACTCCGAATGGGCCGAGACTATGCGAAGGGCCTCCTCGTGCCAAAAATAGGCCACGGGCACAGCAGTGCGCAAAAATAACCGCCCGAAGGTCGGCGCGCCCAAACCCCCCAGCGGAAAAATGGCCAAAAAACCGGCTGGCTATAGCCTTGGGGGGAGGGGCTGGCCAACTTCATCCGCCGGACTCGGAATGGGGCGAGACTTTGCGAGCGGCCTCCGCGTGCCAAAAATAGGCCACGGGCTCGGAATGGGGCGAGACTTTACGAGCGGCCTCCGCGTGACAAAAATAGGCCGCGGACACAGCCGCGCCCAAAAATAACCGCGCGAATTTCGGCGCACCCAAACCCCCCAGCGGAAAAATGGCCAAAAAACGGGTGGGCTATAGCCTTGGGGGGAGGGGCTGGCCAACTTCGTCCGCCGGACTCGGAATGGGGCGAGACTTTGCGAGCGGCCTCCGCGTGCCAAAAATAGGCCGCGGGCACAGCCGCGCCCAAAAAAAAACCCCCCGAAGGTCGGCGCACCCAAACCCACCAGCGGAAAAATGGCCAAAAAACGGGTGGGCTGTAGCCTTGGGGGGAGGGGCTGGCCCACTTCGTCCGCCGGACTCGGAATGGGGTGAGACTTTGCGAGCGGCCTCCGCATGCCAAAAATAGGCCGCGGGCACAGCCGCGCCCAAAAATAATCCCCCGAAGGTCGGCGCGCCGAAGCCCCCCAGCGTAAAAATGGCCAAAAAACGGGTGGGCTATAGCCTTGGGGGGAGGGGCTGGCCAACTTCGTCCGCCGGACTCGGAATGGGGCGAGACTTTGCGAGCGGCGTCCGCGTGCCAAAAATAGGCTACGGGAGCAGCCGCGCCCAAAAATAACCGCCCGATGGTCGGCACGCCCAAACCCCCCAGCGGAAAAACGGCCAAAAAACGGGTGGGCTATAGCCTTGGGGGGAGGGGCTGGCCGACTTCGTCCGCCGGACTCGGAATGGGGCGAGACTTTGCGAACGGCCTCCGCGTGCCAAAAATAGGCCGCGGGCACAGCCGCGCCCAAAAAAAAACCCCCCGAAGGTCGGCGCACCCAAACCCACCAGCGGAAAAATGGCCAAAGAACGGGTGGGCTGTAGCCTTGGGGGGAGGGGCTGGCCGACTTCGTCCGCCGGACTCGGAATGGGGCGAGACTTTGCGAACGGCATCCGCGTGCCAAAAATAGGCCGCGGGCACAGCCGCGCCCAAAAAAAAACCCCCCGAAGGTCGGCGCACCCAAACCCACCAGCGGAAAAATGGCCAAAAAACGGGTGGGCTGTAGCCTTGGGGGGAGGGGCTGGCCAACTTCGTCCGCCGGACTCGGAATGGGGCGAGACTTTGCGAGCGGCCTCCGCATGCCAAAAATAGGCCGCGGGCACAGCCGCGCCCAAAAATAATCCCCCGAAGGTCGGCGCGCCGAAGCCCCCCAGCATAAAAATGGCCAAAAAACGGGTGGGCTATAGCCTTGGGGGGAGGGGCTGGCCAACTTCGTCCGCCGGACTCGGAATGGGGTGAGACTTTGCGAGCGGCCTCCGCGTGATAAAAATAGGCCGCAGACACAGCCGCGCCCGAAAATAATCCCCCGAAGGTCGGCACGCCGAAGCCCCCCAGCGTAAAAATGGCCAAAAAACGGGTGGGCTATAGCCTTGGGGGGAGGGGCTGGCCAACTTCGTCCGCCGGACTCGGTACGGGGCGAGACTTTGCGACCGGCCTCTGCATGCCAAAAATAGGCTGCGGGCACAGCCGCGCCCGAATATAACCACCCGAAGGCCAGGGCGCCAAGTTCGTCCAGCGGAAAAATGGCCAAAAAACGGGTGGGCTATAGCCTTGGGGGGAGGGGCCGGCCCACTTCGTCCGCCGGACTCGGAATGGGGCGAGACTTTGCGAGCGCCCTCCGCGTGCCAAAAATAGGCCGCGGGCACAGCCGCACCCAAAAATAATCCCCCGAAGGTCGGCGCGCCGAAGCCCCCCAGCGTAAAAATGGCCAAAAAACGGGTGGGCTATAGCCTTGGGGGGAGGGGCTGGCCAACTTCGTCCGCCGGACTCGGAATGGGGCGAGACTTTGCGAGCGGCGTCCGCGTGCCAAAAATAGGCTACGGGAGCAGCCGCGCCCAAAAATAACCGCCCGATGGTCGGCACGCCCAAACCCCCCAGCGGAAAAATGGCCAAAAAACGGGTGGGCTATAGCCTTGGGGGGAGGGGCTGGCCAACTTCGTCCGCCGGACTCGGAATGGGGCGAGACTTTGCGAGCGGCGTCCGCGTGCCAAAAATAGGCTACGGGAGCAGCCGCGCCCAAAAATAACCGCCCGATGGTCGGCACGCCCAAACCCCCCAGCGGAAAAATGGCCAAAAAACGGGTGGGCTATAGCCTTGGGGGGAGGGGCTGGCCGACTTCGTCCGCCGGACTCGGAATGGGGCGAGACTTTGCGAACGGCCTCCGCGTGCCAAAAATAGGCCGCGGGCACAGCCGCGCCCAAAAAAAAACCCCCCGAAGGTCGGCGCGCCGAAGCCCCCCAGCGTAAAAATGGCCAAAAAATGGGTGGGCTATAGCCTTGGGGGGAGGGGCTGGCCAACTTCGTCCGCCGGACTCGGAATGGGGCGAGACTTTGTAAGCGGCCTCCGTGTGCCAAAAATAGGACGCAGGCATAGCTGCGCCAAAAAATAACCACCCGAAGGCCGGGCCGCCAAGTTCGTGCAGCGGAAAAAGGCCACAAAAACGGGTGGGCTGTAGCCTTGGGGGGTGGGGCTGGCCAACTTAGTCCGCCGGACTCGGAATGGGACGAGACTTTGCGAGAGGCCTCCGCGTGCCAAAAATAGGCCGCGGGTACAGCCGCGCCCAAAAATAACCGCGCGAAGGCCGGGGTGCCAAGTTCGTCCAGCGGAAAAATGGCCAAAAAACGGGTGGGCTATAGCCTTGGGGGGAGGGGCTGGCCAACTTCGTCCGCCGAACTCGGAATGGGGCGAGACTTTGCGAGCGGCGTCCGCGTGCCAAAACTAGGCCACGGGAGCAGCCGCGCCCAAAAATAACCACCCGATGGTTGGCACGCCCAAACCCCCCAGCGGAAAAATGGCCAAAAAACGGGTGGGCTATAGCCTTGGGGGGTGGGGCTGGCCGACTTCGTCCGCCGGACTCGGAATGGGGCGAGACTTTACGAACGGCCTCCGTGTCCCAAAAATAGGCCGCGGGCACAGCCGCGCCCAAAAATAAACCGCTCGAAGGCCGGGGTGCCAAGTTCATCCAGCAGAAAAAGGCCACAAAAATGGGTGGGCAATAGTCTTCGGGGGTGGGGCTGGCCAAGTTCGTCCGCCGGACTCGGAATGGGGCGAGACTTTGTAAGCGGTCTCCGTGTGCCAAAAATAGGACGCAGGCACAGCTGCGCCAAAAAATAACCACCCGAAGGCCGGGGCGCCAAGTTCGTGCAGCGGAAAAAGGCCACAAAAACGGGTGGGCTGTAGCCTTGGGGGGTGGGGCTGGCCAAGTTCGTCCGCCGGATCGGAATGGGGCGAGACTTTGCGAGCTGCCTCTGGGTGCTAAAAATAGGCTGCGGGCACAGCCGCGCCCATAAATAACCCCCCGAAGGTTGTTGCGCCCAAACCCCCCAGCGAAAAAATGGCCAAAAAACGGGTGGGCTATAGCCTTGGGGGGAGGGGCTGGCCAACTTCGTCCGCCGGACTCGGAATGGGACGAGACTTTGCGAGAGGCCTCCGCGTGCCAAAAATAGGCCGTGGGTACAGCCGCGCCCAAAAATAACCGCCCGAAGGCCGGGGCGCCAAGTTCGTCCAGCGGAAAAATGGCCAAAAAATGGGTGGGCTATAGCCTTGGGGGGAGGGGCTGGCCGACTTCGTCCGCCGAACTCGGAATGGGGCGAGACTTTGCGAGCTGCCTCTGGGTGCTAAAAATAGGCTGCGGGCACAGCCGCGCCCAAAAATAACCCCCCGAAGGTTGTTGCGCCCAAACCCCCCAGCGGAAAAATGGCCAAAAAACGGGTGGGCTATAGCCTTGGGGGGAGGGGCTGGCCAACTTCGTCCGCCGGACTCGGAATGGGAGGAGACTTTGCGATTGGCTTCCGGGTGCCAAAAATAGGAAGCGGCCACAACCGCGCCCAAAAATAACAGCCCGAAGGCCGGGGCGCCAAGTTCGTCTAGCGGAAAAAGGCCACAAAAACGTTTGGGCTATAGCCTTGGGGGGTGGGGCTGTCCAAGCTCGTCCGCCGGATCGGAATGGGGCGAGACTTTGCGAGCTGCCTCTGGGTGCTAAAAATAGGCTGCGGGCACAGCCGCGCCCAAAAATAACCCCCCGAAGGTTGTTGCGCCCAAACCCCCCAGCAGAAAAATGGCCAAAAAACGGGTGGGCTATAGCCTTGGGGGGAGGGGCTGGCCAACTTCGTCCGCCGGACTCGGAATGGGGCGAGACTTTGCGAGAGGCCTCCGCGTGCCAAAAATAGGCCGCGGGTACAGCCGGGCCCAAAAATAACCACCCGAAGGCCGGGGCGCCAAGTTCGTCCAGCGGAAAAATGGCCAAAAAACGGGTGGGCTATAGCCTTGGGGGGAGGGGCTGGCCAACTTCGTCCGCCGAACTCGGAATGGGGCGAGACTTTGCGAGCGGTCTCCGCGTGCCAAAATTAGGCTGCGGGCACAGCCGCGCCCAAAATTAACCGCCCGAAGGCCGGGGCGCCATGTTCGTCCAGCGGAAAAATGGCCAAAAAACGGGTGGGCTATAGCCTTCGGGGGAGCGGCTGGCCAACTTCATCCGCCGGACTCGGAATGGGGCGAGACTTTGCGAGTGGCTTCCGCGTGCCAAAAAAAGGCCGCGGGCACAGCCGCGCCCAAAAATAACCACCTGAAGGCCGGGGCGCCTATTTCGTCCAGCGGAAAAATGGCCAAAAAACGGGTGGGCTATAGCCTTGGGGGGAGGGGCTGGCCTACTTCGTCCGCCGGACTCGGAATGGGGCGAGACATTGCGAGCGGCCTCCGCGTGCCAAAAATAGGCCGCGGGCACAGCCGCGCCCAAAAATATCCACCCGAAGGTCGTTGCGCCCAAACCCCCTAGTGGAAATATGGCCAAAAAACGGGTGAGCTGTAGCCTTGGGGGGAGGGGCTGGCCAACTTCGTCCGCCGGACTCGGAATGGGGCGAGACTTAGCGAGCGGCCTCCGCGTGCCAAAAATAGGCCTCGGGCTCACCCGTGCCCAAAAATAACCGCCCGAAGGTCGGCGTGCCCAAAACCCCCAGCGGGAAAATGGCCAAAAAACGGGTGGGCTATAGCCTTGGGGGGAGGGGCTAGCCTACTTCGTCCGCCGGACTCGGAATGGGGCGAGACTTTGCGAGTGGCCTCCGCGTGCCAAAAATAGGCCACGGGCACAGCCGCGCCCAAAAAGAACCGCTCGTATGCCGGGGCGCCAAGTTTGTCCAGCGGAAAAATGGCCAAAAAACGGGTGGGCTATAGCCTTGGGGGGAGGAGCTGGCCCACTTTGTCCGCCGGACTCGGAATAGGACGAGACTTTACGAGCGGCCTCCGTGTGCCAAAAATAGGCCGCGGGCACAGCCGCGCCCAAAAATAACCCCCCGAAGGTCGGCGCGCCCAAACCCCCCAGCGGAAAAATGGCCAAAAAACGGGTGCGCTATAGCCTTGGGGGGAGGGGCTGGCCAACTTCGTCCGCCGGACTCGGAATGGGGCGAGACTTTGCGAGCGGCCTCCGTGTGCCAAAAATAGGCCGCGGGCACAGCCGCGCCCAAAAAAAAACCCCCCGAAGGTCGGCGCACCCAAACCCACCAGCGGAAAAATGGCCAAAAAACGGGTGGGCTGTAGCATTGGGGGGAGGGGCTGGCCAACTTCGTCCGCCGGACTCGGAATGGGGCGAGACTTTACGAGCGGCCTCCGCATGCCAAAAATAGGCCGCGGGCACAGCCGCGCCCAAAAATAATCCCCCGAAGGTCGGCGCGCCGAAGCCCCCTAGCATAAAAATGGCCAAAAAACGGGTGGGCTATAGCCTTGGGGGGAGGGGCTGGTCAACTTCGTCTGCCAGACTCGGAATGGGGTGAGACTTTGCGAGCAGCCTCCGTGTGCCAAAAATAGGCCGCGGGTACAGCCGCGCCCAAAAAAAAACCCCCCGAAGGTCGGCGCACCCAAACCCACCAGCTGAAAAATGGCCAAAAAACGGGTGGGCTGTAGCCTTGGGGGGAGGGGCTGGCCAACTTCGTCCGCCGGACTCGGAATGGGGTGAGACTTTGCGAGCGGCCTCCGCATGCCAAAAATAGGCCGCGGGCACAGCCGCACCCAAAAATAATCCCCCGAAGGTCGGCGCGCCGAAGCCCCCCAGCGTAAAAATGGCCAAAAAACGGGTGGGCTATAGCCTTGGGGGGAGGGGCTGGCCAACTTCGTCCGCCGGACTCGAAATGGGGCGAGACTTTGCGAGTGGCATCCGCATGCCAAAAATAGGCTACGGGAGCAGCCACACCCAAAAATAACCGCCCGATGGTCGGCACGCCCAAACCCCCCAGCGGAAAAATGGCCAAAAAACGGGTGGGCTATAGCCTTGGGGGGAGGGGCTGGCCGACTTCGTCCGCCGGACTCGGAATGGGGCGAGACTTTGTGAACGGCCTCCGCGTACCAAAAATAGGCCGCGGGCACAGCCGCGCCCAAAAAAAAACCCCCCGAAGGTCGGCGCTCCCAAACCCACCAGAGGAAAAATGGCCAAAAAACGGGTGGGCTGTAGCCTTGGGGGGAGGGGCTGGCCGACTTCGTCCGCCGGACTCGGAATGGGGCGAGACTTTGCGAACGGCCTCCGCGTACCAAAAATAGGCCGCGGCACAGCCGCGCCTAAAAAACCCCGAAGGTCGGCGCTCCCAAACCCACCGGAGGAAAAATGGCCAAAAGCAGGTGGGCTGTAGCCTTGGGGGACGGGCTGGCCAACTTTCGTCCACGGACTCGGAATGGGGCGAGACTGCAGCGGCCTCCGCATGCCAAAAATGAGCGCGGGCACAGCCGCGCCCAAAATAATCCCCGAAGGTCGGCGCTCCGACGCCCCCGAGCGTAAAAATTGCCAAAAAACGGGTGGGCTATAGCCTTGGGGGGAGGGGCTGGCCAACTTCGTCCGCCGGACTCGGAATGGGGCGAGACTTTGCGAGCGGCCTCCGCGTGATAAAAATAGGCCGCAGACACAGCCGCGCCCGAAAATAATCCCCCGAAGGTCGGCACGCCGAAGCCCCCCAGCGTAAAAATGGCCAAAAAACGGGTGGGCTATAGCCTTGGGGGGAGGGGCTGGCCAACTTCGTCCGCCGGACTCGGTACGGGGCGAGACTTTACGACCGGCCTCTGCGTGCCAAAAATAGGCTGCGGGCACAGCCGCGCCCAAATATAACCGCCCGAAGGCCAGGGCGCCAAGTTCGTCCAGCGGAAAAATGGCCAAAAAACGGGTGGGCTATAGCCTTGGGGGGAGGGGCCGGCCCACTTCGTCCGCCGGACTCGGAATGGGGCGAGACTTTGCGATCGCCCTCCGCGTGCCAAAAATAGGCCGCGGGCACAACCGCGCTCAAAAATAACCATCCGAAGGCCGGGGCGCCAAGTTCGTCCAGCGGAAATATGGCCAAAAAACGGGTGGGCTATAGCCTTGGGGGAAGGGACTGGCCAACTTCGTCCGCCGGACTCGGAATGGGGCGAGACTTTTCGAGCAGCCTCCGCGTGCCAAAAATAGGCCACGGGCACAGCCGCGCCCAAAAATAACCGCCCGAAGGCCGGGGCGCCAAGTTCGTCCAGCGGAAAAATGGCCAAAAAACGGGTGGGCTATAGCCTTGGGGGGAGGGGCCGGCCCACTTCGTCCGCCGGACTCGGAATGGGGCGAGACTTTGCGAGCGCCCTCCGCGTGCCAAAAATAGGCCGCGGGCACAACCGCGCTCAAAAATAACCATCCGAAGGCCGGGGCGCCAAGTTCGTCCAGCGGAAATATGGCCAAAAAACGGGTGGGCTATAGCCTTGGGGGAAGGGACTGGCCAACTTCGTCCGCCGGACTCGGAATGGGGCGAGACTTTTCGAGCAGCCTCCGCGTGCCAAAAATAGGCCACGGACACAGCCGCGCCCAAAAATAACCGCCCGAATGCCGGGGCGCCATATTTGTCCAGCGGAAAAATGGCCAAAAAACGGGTGGGCTATAGCCTTGGGGGGAGGAGCTGGCCCACTTTGTCCGCCGGACTCGGAATAGGACGAGACTTTACGAGCGGCCTCCGTGTGCCAAAAATAGGCCGCGGGCACAGCCGCGCCCAAAAATAACCCCCCGAAGGTCGGCGCGCCCAAACCCCCCAGCGGAAAAATGGCCAAAAAACGGGTGCGCTATAGCCTTGGGGGGAGGGGCTGGCCAACTTCGTCCGCCGGACTCGGAATGGGGCGAGACTTTGCCAGCGGCCTTTGCGTGCCAAAAATAGGCCGCGGGCACAGCCGCGCCAAAAAAAAACCCCCCGAAGGTCGGCGCGCCGAAGCCCACCATCGGAAAAATGGCCAAAAAATGGGTGGGCTATAGCCTTGGGGGGAGGAGCTGGCCAACTTTGTCCGCCGGACTCGGAATAGGGCGAGACTTTACGAACGGCCTCCGTGTGCCAAAAATAGGCCGCGGGCACAGCCGCGCCCAAAAAATAACCCCCCGAAGGTCGGCGCGCCCAAATCCCCCAGCGGAAAAATGGCCAAAAAACGGGTGGGCTATAGCCTTGGGGGGAGGGGCTGGCCCACTTCGTCTGCCAGACTCGGAATGTGGTGAGACTTTGCGAGCGGCCTCCGTGTGCCAAAAATAGGCCGCGGGCACAGCCGCGCCCAAAAAAAAACCCCCCGAAGGTCGGCGCACCCAAACCCACCAGCGGAAAAATGGCCAAAAAACGGGTGGGCTATAGCCTTGGGGGGAGGAGCTGGCCCACTTTGTCCGCCGGACTCGGAATAGGGCGAGACTTTACGAGCGGCCTCCGTGTGCCAAAAATAGGCCGCGGGCACAGCCGCGCCCAAAAATAACCCCCCGAAGGTCGGCGCGCCCAAACCCCCTAGCGGAAAAATGGCCAAAAAACGGGTGGGCTATAGCCTTGGGGGGAGGAGCTGGCCCACTTTGTCCGCCGGACTCGGAATAGGACGAGACTTTGCGAGCGGCCTCCGCGTGCCAAAAATAGGCCGCAGACACAGCCGCGCTCAAAAATAACCCCCCGAAGGTCGGCGCGCCCAAATCCCCCAGCGGAAAAATGGGCAAAAAACGGGTGGGCTATAGCCTTGGGGGGAGGGGCTGGCCCACTTCGTCTGCCAGACTCGGAATGTGGTGAGACTTTGCGAGCGGCCTCCGTGTGCCAAAAATAGGCCGCGGGCACAGCCGCGCCCAAAAAAAAACCCCCCGAAGGTCGGCGCACCCAAACCCACCAGCGGAAAAATGGCCAAAAAACGGGTGGGCTATAGCCTTGGGGGGAGGAGCTGGCCAACTTTGTCCGCCGGACTCGGAATAGGGCGAGACTTTACGAGCGGCCTCCGTGTGCCAAAAATAGGCCGCGGGCACAGCCGCGCCCAAAAATAACCCCCCGAAGGTCGGCGCGCCCAAACCCCCTAGCGGAAAAATGGCCAAAAAACGGGTGCGCTATAGCCTTGGGGGGAGGGGCTGGCCGACTTCGTCCGCCGGACTCGGAATGGGGCGAGACTTTGTGAGCGGCCTCCGCGTACCAAAAATAGGCCGCGGGCACAGCCGCGCCCAAAAAAAAACCCCCCGATGGTCGGCGCACCCAAACCCACCAGCGGAAAAGTGGCCAAAAAACGGGTGGGCTAAGCCTTGGGGGGAGGGGCTGGCCAACTTCGTCCGCCGGACTCGGAATGGGGTGAGACTTTGCGAGCGGCCTCCGTGTGGCAAAAATAGGCCGCGGACACAGCCGCGCTAAAAAATAACCCCCCGAAGGTCGGCGCGCCCAAACCCCCCAGCGGAAAAATGGCCAAAAAACGGGTGGGCTATAGCCTTGGGGGGAGGGGCTGGCCCACTTCGTCTGCCAGACTCGGAATGGGGTGAGACTTTGCGAGCGGCCTCTGTGTGCCAAAAATAGGCCCGGGCACAGCCGCGCCCAAAAAAAAACCCCCCGAAGGTCGGCGCACCCAAACCCACCAGCGGAAAAATGGCCAAAAAACGGGTGGGCTGTAGCCTTGGGGGGACGGGCTGGCCAACTTCGTCCGCCGGACTCGGAATGGGGCGAGACTTTGCGAGCGGCCTCCGCATGCCAAAAATAGGCCGCGGGCACAGCCGCGCCCAAAAATAACCCCCCGTAGGTGGGCGCGCCCAAACCCCCCAGCGGAAAAATGGCCAAAAAACGGGTGGGCTATAGCCTTGGGGGGAGGGGCTGGCCCACTTCGTCCGCCAGACTCGGAATGGGGTGAGACTTTGCGAGTGGCCTCTGTGTGCCAAAAATAGGCCGCGTGCACAGCCGCGCCCAAAAAATAACCCCCCGAAGATCGGCGCACCCAAACCCCCTAGCGGAAAAATGGCCAAAAAACGGGTGTGCTATAGCCTTGGGGGGAGGAGCTGGCCAACTTTGTCCGCCGGACTCGGAATTGGGCGAGACTTTACGAGCGGCCTCCGTGTGCCAAAAATAGGCCGCGGGCACAGCCGCGCTAAAAAATAACCACCCAAAGGCTGGGGCGCCAAGTTCGTCCAGCGGAAAAAGGCCACAAAAACGGGTGGGCTATAGCCTTGGGAGGTGGGGCTGTCCAACTTCGTCCGCCGGACTCGGAATGGCGCGAGACATTGCGAGGGCCCTCCGTGTGCCAAAAATACGCCGCAGGCACAGCCGCACTCAAAAATAACTGCCCGAAGGCTGGGGCGCCAAGTTCGTCCAGCGGAAAATGGCCACAAAAACGGGTGGGCTATAGCCTTGGGAGGTGGGGCTGGACAACTTCGTCCGCCGGACTCGGAATGGCGTGAGACATTGCGAGGGGCCTCCGTGTGCAAAAAATAGGCCGTGAACACAGCCGCGCCCAAAAATAACCGCTCGAAGGCCGGGGCGCCATGTTCGTCCAGCGGAAAAAGGCCACAAAAACGGTGGGCTATAGCTTTGGGGGTGGGGCTGGCCCACTTCGTCCTCCGAACTCGGAACAGCGCGAGTCTTTGCGAGGGGCCTCCGTGTTCCAGAAATTAGCCGCAGGCACAACCGCGCCCAAAAATAACCGCCCGAAGGCCGGGGCGCCAACTTCGTGCAGCGGAAAAAGGCCACAAAAACGGGTGGGCTATAGCCTTGGGGGGTGGGGCTCGCCAACTTCGTCGGCCGGACTCGGAATGACGTGAGACTTTGCGAGGGGCCACCGTGTGCCAAAAATAGGCCGCAGGCACAGCAGCTCCCAAAAATAACCGCGCGAAGGCCGGGGCGCCAAGTTCGTCCAGCGGAAAAAGGCCACAAAAACGGGTGGGCTATAGACTTGGGGGGTGGGGCTGTCCAACTTCGTCCGCCGGACTCGGAATGGCGCGAGACTTTGCGAAAGGCTTCCGTGTGCCAAAAATAGGCAGTGGACATAGCCGCGCACAAAAATAACCGACGAAGGCCGGGGCGTTAAGTTCGTCCAGCGGAAAAAGGCCACAAAAATGGGTGGGCTATAGCCTTGGGAGGTGGGGCTAGCAAACTTCGTCCGCCGGACTCGGAATGGCGCGAGACTTTGCGAGGGCCCTCCGTGTGCCAAAAATAGGCCGTGAACACAGCCGCGACCAAAAATAACAGCCCGAAGGCCGGGGCGCCATGTTCGTCCAGCGGAAAAAGGCCACAAAAACGGGTGGGCTATAGCCTTGGGGGGTGGGGCTGGCCCACTTCGTCGGCCGGACTCGGAATGGCGCGACACTTTGCGAGGGGCCTCCGTGTGCCAAATATAGGCAGCAGGCACAGCCGCGCACAAAAATAACCGCGCGAAGGCCGGGGCGCCAAGTTCGTCCAGCGGAAAAAGGCCACAAAAACGGGTGGGCTATAGACTTGGGGGGTGGGGCTGTCCAACTTCGTCCGCCGGACTCGGAATGGCGCGAGACTTTGCGAGGGCCCTCCGTGTGCAAAAAATGGGCCACGGGCACAGCCGCGCTAAAAAATAACTACCCGAAGGCCGGGGCGCCAAGTTCGTCCTGCGGAAAAAGGCCACAAAAACGGGTGGGCTATAGCCTTGGGTGGTGGGGCTGGCCAACTTCGTACGCCGGACTCGGAATGGCGCGAGACTTTGCGAGGCGCCTCGGTGTACCAAAAATAGGCCGCGGGCACATCCGCGCTTAAAAATACCCACCCGAAGGCCGGGGCCCCAAGTTCGTCCAGCGGAAAAAGGCCACAAAAACGGGTGGGCTATAGCCTTGGGGGGTGGGGCTGGGCAATTTCGTCCGCCGGACTCGGAATGGCGCGAGACTTTACAAGGCGCCTCCGTCTGCCAAAAATAGGCCGCGGGCACAGCCGGGCCCAAAAATACCTGCCCGAAGGCCGGGGCGCCAAGTTCGTCCAGCGGAAAAAGGCCACAAACACGGGTGGGCTATAGCCTTGGGGGGTGGAGCGGGCCAACTTCGTCCGCCGGACTCGGAATGGCGCGAGACTTTGCGAGGCACCTCCGTGTGCCAAAAATAGGCCGCGGGTAGCCGGGCCCAAAAATACCCCCCCGAAGACCGGGGCGCCAAGTTCGTCCAGCGGAAAAAGGCCACAAAAACGGGTGGGCTATAGCCTTGGGGGGTGGGGCTGGCCAACTTCGTCCGCCGGACTCGGAATGGCGCGAGACTTTGCGAGGCGCCTCCGTGTTCAAAAAATAGGCCGTGGGCACAGCCGTGCCCAAAAATAACCGCCCGAAGGCCGGGGCGCCAAGTTCGTCCAGCGGAAAAAGGCCACAAAAACGGGTGGGCTATAGCCTTGGGGGGTGGGGCTGTGCAATTTCGTCCGCCGGACTCGGAATGGCGCGAGACTTTACAAGGTGCCTCCGTCTGCCAAAAATAGGCCGTGGGCACAGCCGGGCCCAAAAATACCTGCCCGAAGGCCGGGGCGCCAAGTTCGTCCAGCGGAAAAAGGCAACAAAAACGGGTGGGCTATAGCCTTGGGGGGTGGAGCGGTCCAACTTCGTCCGCCGGACTCGGAATGGCGCGAGACTTTACGAGGCGCCTCCGTGTGCCAAAAATAGGCCGCGGGCCCAGCCGGGCCCAAAAATACCCGCCCGAAGACCGGGGCGCCAAGTTCGTCCAGCGGAAAAAGGCCACAAAAACGGGTTGGCTATAGCCTTGGGGGGTGGGGCTGGGCAATTTCGTCCGCCGGACTCGGAATGGCGCGAGACTTTACAAGGCGCCTCCGTCTGCCAAAAATAGGCCGCGGGCACAGCCGGGCCCAAAAATACCTGCCCGAAGGCCGGGGCGCCAAGTTCATCCAGCGGAAAAAGGCCACAAAAACGGGTGGGAGCCTTGGGGGGTGGAGCGGGCCCACTTCGTCCGCCGGACTCGGAATGGCGCGAGACTTTGCGAGGCGCCTCCGTGTGCCAAAAATAGGCCGCGGGCACAGCCGGGCCCAAAAATACCAACCCGAAGACCGGGGCGCCAAGTTCGTCCAGCGGAAAAAGGCCACAAAAACGGGTGGGCTATAGCCTTGGGGGGTGGGGCTGGCCAACTTCGTCCGCCGGACTCGGAATGGCGCGAGACTTTGCGAGGCACCTCCGTGTGCCAAAAATAGGCCGCGGGCACAGCCGGGCCCAAAAATACCCGCCCGAAGACCGGGGCGCCAAGTTCGTCCAGCGGAAAAAGGCCACAATAACGGGTGGGCTATAGACTTGGGGGGTTGGGCTGGCCAACTTCGTCCGCCGGACTCAGAATGGCGCGAGACTTTGCGAGGCACCTCCGTGTGCCAAAAATAGGCCGCGGGCACAGCCGCGCCCAAAAATACCCGCCCGAAGGCCGGGGCCCCGAGATCGTCCAGCGGAAAAAGGCCATAAAAACGGGTGGGCTATAGCCTTGGGGGGTGGAGCGGGCCAACTTCGTCCGCCGGACTCAGAATGGCGCGAGCCTTTGCGAGGCGCCTCCGTGTGCCAAAAATTGGCCGCGGGCACAGCCGCGCTCAAAAATACCCGCCCGAAGACCGGGGCGCCAAGTTCGTCCAGCGGAAAAAGGCCACAAAAACAGGTGGGCTATAGACTTGGGGGGTGGGGCTGGCCAATTTCGTCCGCTGGACTCGGAATGGCGCGAGACTTTGCGAGGCACCTCCTTGTACCAAAAATAGGCCGCGGGCACAGCCGCGCCCAAAAATACACGCCCGAAGGCCGGGGCCCCGAGGTCGTCCAGCGGAAAAAGGCCACAAAAACGGGTGGGCTATAGCCTTGGGGGGTGGGGCTGGCCAACTTCGTCCGCCGGACTCCGAATGGCGCGAGACATTGCGAGGCACCTCCATGTGCCAAAAATAGGCCGCGGGCACAGCTGCGCCAAAAAATACCCGCCCGAAGGCCGGGGCGCCAAGTTCGTCCAGCGGAAAAAGGCCACAAAAACGGGTGGGCTATAGCCTTGGGGGGTGGGGCTGGCCAACTTCGTCCACCGGACTCGGAATGGCGCGAGACTTTGCGAGGCACCTCCGTGTGCCAAAAATAGGCCGCGGACACAGCCGCGCCAAAAAATACCCGCCCGAAGGCCGGGGCGCGAAGTTCGTCCAGCGGAAAAAGGCCACAAAAACGGGTGGGCTATAGCCTTGGGGAGTGGGGCCGGACAACTTCGTCCGCCGGACTCGGAATAGCGGGAGACTTTGCGAGGCGCGTCGGTGTACCAAAAATAGGCCGCGGGCACAGCCGCACTTAAAATACCCGCCCGAAGGCCGGGGCACCAAGTTCGTCCATCGGAAAAAGGCCACAAAAACGGTTGGGCTATAGCCTTGGGGGGTGGGGCTGGCCAACTTCGTCCGCCGGACTCGGAATGGGGCGAGACTTTGCGAGTGGCCTCCGCGTGCCAAAAATAGGCCGCGGGCACAGCCGCGCCCAAAAATAACCGCCCGAATGCGGGGGCGCCAAGTTCGTCCAGCGGAAAAATGGCCAAAAACGGGTGGGCTATAGCCTTTGGGGGAGGGGCTGGCCCACTTCGTCCGCCGGACTCCGAATGGGCCGAGACTATGCGAAGGGCCTCCGCGTGCCAAAAATAGGCCACGGGCACAGCAGCGCCCAAAAATAACCGCCCGAAGGTCGGCGCGCCCAAACCCCCCCGCGGAAAAATGGCCAAAAAACCGGCGGGCTATAGCCTTGGGGGGAGGGGCTGGCCAACTTCGTCCGCCGGACTTGGAATGGGGCGAGACTTTACGGGCGGCCTTCGCGTGCCAAAATAGGCCGCGGGCGCAGCCGCGCCCAAAAATAACCGCCCGAAGGCCGGGGCGCCAAGTTCGTCCAGCGGAAAAATGGCCAAAAAACGGGTGGGCTATAGCCGTGGGGGGAGGGGCTGGCCAGCTTCGTCCGCCGGACTCAGAATGGGGCGAGACTTTACGAGCGGCCTCCGCGTGCCAAAAATAGGCCGCGGGCCTAGCTGCGCCCAAAAATAACCGCCCGAAGGTCGGCGCGCCCAAAACCCCCAGCTGAAAAATGGTCAAAAAACGGGTGGGCTATTGCATTGGGGGGAGGGGCTGGCCAACTTCATCCGCCGGACTCGGAATGGCGCGAGACTTTGCGAGCGGCCTCCGCGTGCCAAAAATAGGCCGCGGGCACAGCCGCACCCAAAAATAACCGCCCAAAGGCCGGGGCGCCAAGTTCGTCCAGCGGAAAAATGGCCAAAAAACGGGTGGGCTACAGCCTTGGGGGGAGGGGCTGGCCAACTTTGTCCGCCGGACTCGGAATGGGGCGAGACTTTACGAGCGGCCTCCGCGGGCCAAAAATAGGCCGCGGTCACAGCCGAACCAAAAAATAACCGCCCGAAGGCCGGGGCGCCAAGTTCGTCCAGCGGAAAAATGGCCAAAAAACAGGTGGGCTACAGCCTTGGGGGGAGGGGCTGGCCAACTTTGTCCGCCGGACTCGGAATGGGGCGAGACTTTACGAGCGGCCTCCGCGTGCCAAAAATAGGCCGCGGTCACAGCCGAACCAAAAAATAACCGCCCGAAGGCCGGGGCGCCAAGTTCGACCAGCGGAAAAATGGCCAAAAAACGGGTGGGCTATAGCCTTTGGGGGAGGGGCTGGCCCACTTCGTCCGCCGGACTCCGAATGGGCCGAGACTATGCGAAGGGCGTCCGCATTCCAAAAATAGGCCACGGGCACAGCAGCGCCCAAAAATAACCGCCCGAAGGTCGGCGCGCCCAAACCCCCCAGCGGAAAAATGGCCAAAAAACCGGCGGGCTATAGCCTTGGGGGGAGGGGCTGGCCAACTTCGTCCGCCGGACTCGGAATGGGGGGAGACTTTACGGGCGGCCTCCGCGTGCCAAAATAGGCCGCGGGCACAGCTGCGCCCAAAAATAACCGCCCGAAGGCCGGGGCGCCAAGTTCGTCCAGCGGAAAAATGGCCAAAAAACGGGTGGGCTATAGCCTTGGGGGGTGGGGCTGGCCAACTTCGTCCGCCGGACTCGGAATGGGGGGAGACTTTACGGGCGGCCTCCGCGTGCCAAAATAGGCCGCGGGCACAGCTACGCCCAAAAATAACCGCCCGAAGGCCGGGGCGCCAAGTTCGTCCAGCGGAAAAATGGCCAAAAAACGGGTGGGCTATAGCCTTGGGGGGAGGGGCTGGCCAACTTCGTCCGCCGGACTCGGAATGGGGCGAGACTTTGCAAGTGGCCTCCGCGTGCCAAAAATAGGCTAAGGACACAGCCGCGCCAAAAAATAACTGCCCGAAGGCCGGGGTGCCAAGTTCATCCAGCGGAAAAATGGCCAAAAAACGGGTGGGCTATAGCCTTGGGGGGAGGGGCTGGCCAACTACGTCCGCCGGACTCGGAATGGGGCGAGACTTTCGAGTGGCCTCAACGTGCCAAAAATAGGCTGCGGGCACAGCCGCGCCCAAAAATAACCACCCGAAGGCCGGGGCGCCAAGTTTGTCCAGCGGAAAAATGGCCAAAAAACGGGTGGGCTATAGCCTTGCGGGGAGGGGCTGGCCGACTTCGTCCGCCGGACTCGGAATGGGGCGAGACTTTGCGAGTGGCCTCCACGTGCCAAAAATAGGCTAAGGACACAGGCGCGCCAAAAAATAACTGCCCGAAGGCCGGGGTGCCAAGTTCGTCCAGCGGAAAAATGGCCAAAAAACGGGTGGGCTATAGCCTTGGGGGGAGGGGCTGGCCAACTTCGTCCGCCGGACTCGGAATGGGGCGAGACTTTGCGAGCGGCCTCCACGTGCCAAAAATAGGCCGCGGGCAGAGCCGTACCCAAAAATAACCCCCCGAAGGTCGTTGCGCCCAAACCCAGCAGCGGAACATTGGCCAAAAAACGGGTGGGCTATAGCCTTGGGGGGAGGGGCGGGCCAACTTCGTCCGCCGGACTCGGAATGGGGGGAGACTTTCTTAGCGGCCTCCGCGTGCCAAAAATAGGCCGTGGTCACAGCCGCGTTCAAAAATAACTGCCCGAAGGCCGGAGCGCCAAGTTCTTCCAGCGCAAAAATGGCCAAAAAACGGGTGGGCTATAGCCTTGGGGGGAGGGGCTGGCCAACTTCGTCCGCCGGACTCGGAATGGGGCGAGACTTTGCGAGCGGCCTCCGCGTGCCAAAAATAGGCTGCGGGCACAGCCGCGCCCAAAAATAACCGCCCGAAGGATGGGGCGCAAAGTTCGTCCAGCGGAAAAATTGCCAAAAAACGGGTGGGCTATAGTCTTGGGGGGAGGGGCCGGCCGACTTCGTCCGCCGGACTCGGAATGGTGCGAGACTTTGCGAGCGGCCTCCGCGTGCCAAAAATAGGCTACGGGTACAGCCGCGCCCAAAAATAACAGCCCGAAGGTCGGTGCGCCCAAGTTCGTCCAGCGGAAAAATGGCTAAAAAACGGGTGGGCTATAGCCTTGGGGTGAGGGGCTCGCCAACTTCGTCCGCCGGACTCGGAATGGGGCGAGACATTGCGAGCGGCCTCCGCGTACCAAAGATAGGATGCGGACACAGCCGCGCCCAAAAATAACAGCCCGAACGCCAGGGTGCCAAGTTCGTCCAGTGGAAAAATGGCCAAAAAACGGGTGGGCTATAGCCTTGGGGGGAGGGGCTGGCCAACTTCGTCCGCAATACTCGGAATGGGGCGAGACTTTGCGAGCAGCCTCTGAGTGCCAAAAATAAGCCGCGGGAACAGCCGCGCCCAAAAATAACCACCCGAAGGCCGGGGCGCCAAGTTCGTCCAGCGGAAAAATGGCCAAAAAACGGGTGGGCTATAGCCTTGGGGGGAGGGGCTGGCCAACTTCGTCCGCCGGACTCGGAATGGGGCGAGACTTTGCGAGCGGTCTCCGCGTGCCAAAAATAGGCCGCAGGCACAGCCGCGCCCAAAAATAACCACCCGATGGCCGGGACGCCAAGTTCGCCCAGCAGAAAAGTGGCCAAAAAACGGGTGGGCTATAGCCTTGGGGGGAGGGGCTGGCCAACTTCGTCCGCCGGACTCGGAATTGGGCGGGACTTTACGAGCGTTGTCCGTGTGCCAAAAATAGGCCGCGGGCACAGCTGCGCCCAAAAATAACCGTCCGAAGGCCAGGGCGCCAAGTTCGTCCAGCGGAAAAATGGCCAAAAAACGGGTGGGCTATAGCCTTGGGGGGAGGGGCTGGCCAACATCGTCTGCGGGACTCGGAATGGGGCGAGACTTTGCGAGCAGCCTCCACGTGCCAAAAATAGGCCGCGGGCACAGCCGCGCCCAATAATAACCACCCGAAGGCCGGGGTGCCAAGTTCGTCCAGCAGAAAAATGGCCAAAAAACGGGTGGGCTATAGTCTTGGGGGGAGGGCTGGCCAACTTCGTCCGCCGGACTCGGAATGGCGCGAGACTTTAGGAGCGGTCTCCGCGTACCAAAAATAGGCCGCGGGCGCAGCTGCCCCCAAAAATAACCGCCCGAAGGCCGGGGTGCCAAGTTCGTCCAGCGGAAAAATGGCCAAAAAACGGGTGGGCTATAGCGTTGGGGGGAGTTGCTGGCCCACTTCGTCCGCCGGACTCGGAATGGGGCGAGACTTTGTGAACGGCCTCCGCGTGCCAAAAATAGGCCGCGGGCACAGCCGCACCCAAAAATAACCGCCCGAAGGCCGGGGCGCCAAGTTCGTCCAGCGGATAAATGGCCAAAAAACGGGTGGGCTATAGCCTTGGGGGGAGGGGCTGGCCCACTTCGTCCGCCAGACTCGGAATGGGGTGAGACTTTGCGAGTGGGCTCCGCGTGCCAAAAATAGGACGCGGGCACAGCGATGCCCAAAAATAACCGCCCGAAGGCCGGGACGCCAAGTTCGTCCAGCGCAAAAATGGCCAAAAAAACGGGTCGGCTATAGCCTTGGGGGGAGGGGCTGGCCAACCTCGTCCGCCGGACTCGGAATGGGGCGAGACTTTGCGAGCGGCGTCCGCGTGCCAAAAATAGGCCGCGGGCACAGCCTCACCCCAAAATAACCCCCCGAAGGTCGTTGCGTCCAAACCCCCCAGCGGAAAAATGGCCAAAAAACGGGTGGGCTATAGCCTTGGGGGGAGGTGCTGGCCAACTTCGTCCGCCGGACAAGGAATGGGGCGAGACTTTGGGATCGGCCTCCGCGTACCAAAAATAGGCCGTGGGCACAGCCGCGGCCAAAAATAACCCCCCGAAGGTCGGCGCGCCCAAACCACCCAGCGGAAAAATGGCCAAAAAACCGGTCGGCTATAGCCTTGGGGGGAGGGGCTGGCCAACTTCGTCCGCCGGACTCGGAATGGGGTGACACTTTGCGAGCGGCCTCCGCGTGCCAAAAATAGGCCGGGGGCACAGCCGCGCCCAAAAATAACCCCCCGAAGGTCGGCACGCCCAAACCCCCCAGCGGAAAAATGGCCAAAAAAAGGGTGTGCTATAGCTTTCGGGGTAGGGGCTGGCCAACTTCGTCCGCCGGACTCGGAATGGTACGAGACTTTGCGAGCGGCCTCCGCGTGCCAAAAATAGGCCGCGGGCACAGCCGCACCCAAAAATAACCGCCCAATGGCCGGGGCGCAAAGTTCGTCCTGCGGAAAAATGGCCAAAAAACGGGTGGGCTATAGCCTTGGGGGTAGAGGCTGGCCAACTTCGTCCGCCGGTGTCAGAATGGGGCGAGACTTTGCGATCGGCCTCCGCGTGCCAAAAATATGCCACGGGCATAGCCGCGTCCAAAAATAACCACCCGAAGGTCGGCGCGCCCAAACCCCCAACGGAAAAATGGCCAAAAAACGGGTGGGCTATAGCCTTGGGGGGAGGGTCTGGCCCACTTCGTCCGCCGGACTCGGAATGGGGTGAGACTTTGCGAGTGGCCTCCGCGTGCCAAAAATAGGCCGCGGGCACAGCCGCGCCCAAAAATAACCGCCCGAATGCGGGGGCGCCAAGTTCGTCCAGCGGAAAAATGGCCAAAAACGGGTGGGCTATAGCCTTTGGGGGAGGGGCTGGCCCACTTCGTCCGCCGGACTCCGAATGGTCCGAGACTATGCGAAGGGCCTCCGGGTGCCAAAAATAGGCCACGGGCACAGCAGCGCCCAAAAATAACCGCCCGAAGGCCGAGGCGCCAAGTTCTTCCAGCGGAAAAATGGCAAAAAAACGGGTGGGTTATAGCCTTGGGGGGAGGGGCTGGCCAACTTCATCCGACAGACTCGGAATGGGGCGAGACTTTCTGAGCGGCCTCCGCGTGCCAAAAATAGCCGCGGGCACAGCCGCGCCCAAAAATAACCCCCCGAAGGTCGTTGCGCCCAAACCCCGCAGCGGAAAAATGGCCAAAAAACGGGTGGGCTATAGCCTTGGGGGGAGGGGCTGGCCAACTTCGTCCGCCGGACTCGGAATGGGGCGAGACTTTCTGAGCAGCCTCCGCGTGCCAAAAATAGCCGCGGGCACAGCAACGCCCAAAAATAACCCCCCGAAGGTCGTTGCGCCCAAACCCCGCAGCGGAAAAATGGCCAAAAAACGGGTGGGCTATAGCCTTGGGGGGAGGGGCTGGCCAACTTCGTCCGCCGGACTCGGAATGGGGCGAGACTTTGCGAGCGGCGTCCGCGTACCAAAAATAGGCCACGGGAGCAGCCGCGCCCAAAAATAACCGCCCGAAGGTCGGCACGCCCAAACCCCCCAGCGGAAAAATGGCCAAAAAACGTGTGGGCTATAGCCTTGGGGGGAGGGGCTGGCCAACTTCGTCCGCCGGACTCGGAATGGGGCGAGACTTTCTGAGCGGCCTCCGCGTGCCAAAAATAGGCCGTGGTCACAGCCGCGTTCAAAAATAACTGCCCGAAGGCCGGAGCGCCAAGTTCTTCCAGCGCAAAAATAGCCAAAAAACGGGTGGGCTATAGCCTTGGGGGGAGGGGCTTGCCAACTTTGTCCGCCTGACTCGGAATGGGGCGAGCCTTTGCGAGCGGCCTCCGCATGCCAAAAATAGGCCGATGGCACAGTCGCGCCAAAAAATAACCCCCCGAAGGTCGTTGCGCCCAAACCCCGCAGCGGAAAATTGGCCAAAAAACGGGTGGGCTATAGCCTTGGGGGGAGGGGCTTGCCAACTTCGTCCGCCTGACTCGGAATGGGGCGAGCCTTTGCGAGCGGCCTCCGCGTGCCAAAAATAGGCCGCTGGCACAGCCGCGCCCAAAAATAACCCCCCGAAGGTCGTTGCGCCCAAACCCAGCAGCGGAACATTGGCCAAAAAACGGGTGGGCTATAGCCTTGGGGGGAGGGGCGGGCCAACTTCGTCCGCCGGACTCGGAATGGGGGGAGACTTTCTTAGCGGCCTCCGCGTGCCAAAAATAGGCCGTGGTCACAGCCGCGTTCAAAAATAACTGCCCGAAGGCCGGAGCGCCAAGTTCTTCCAGCGCAAAAATGGCCAAAAAACGGGTGGGCTATAGCCTTGGGGGGAGGGGCTTGCCAACTTCGTCCGCCTGACTCGGAATGGGGCGAGCCTTTGCGAGCGGCCTCCGCATGCCAAAAATAGGCCGATGGCACAGCCGTGCCAAAAAATAACCCCCCGAAGGTCGTTGCGCCCAAACCCCGCAGCGGAAAATTGGCCAAAAAACGGGTGGGCTATAGCCTTGGGGGGAGGGGCTTGCCAACTTCGTCCGCCTGACTCGGAATGGGGCGAGCCTTTGCGAGCGGCCTCCGCGTGCCAAAAATAGGCCGCTGGCACAGCCGCGCCCAAAAATAACCCCCCGAAGGTCGTTGCGCCCAAACCCCGCAGCGGAACATTGGCCAAAAAACGGGTGGGCTATAGCCTTGGGGGGAGGGGCGGGCCAACTTCGTCCGCCGGACTCGGAATGGGGGGAGACTTTGCGAGCGGCTTCCACGTGCCAAAAATAGGCCGCGGGCACAGCCGCGCCCAAAAATAACCGCCCGAAGGCCAGGGCGCCAAGTTCGTCCAGCGGAAAAATGGCCAAAAAACGGGTGGGCTATAGCCTTGGGGGGAGAGGCTGGCCAATTTCGTCCGCCGGACTCGGAATGGGGCGAGACTTTGCGAGTGCACTCCGCGTGCCAAAAATAGGATGCGGGCACAGCCGCGCCCAAAAATAACCGCCCGAAGGCCGGGGCGCCAAGTTCGTCCAGCGGAAAAATGGCCAAAAAACGAGTGGGCTATAGCCTTGGGGGGAGGGGCTGGCCAACTTCCTCCGCCGGACTCGGAATGGGGCAAGCCTTTGCGAACGGCCTCCGCGTACCAAAAATAGGCCACGGGCACAGCCGCGCCGAAAAATAACCTCCCGAAGGCCGGGGCGCCAAGTTCGTCCAGCGGAAAAATGGCCAAAAAACGGGTGGGCTATAGCCTTGGTGGGAGGGGCTGGCCAACTTCGTCCGCCGGACTCGGAATGGGGCGAGCCTTTGCGAGCGGCCTCCGCATGCCAAAAATAGGCCGCGGGCACAGTCGCGCCCATAAATAACCTCCCGAAGACCGGCGCGCCCATGCCCCCCAGCGGAAAAATGTCCAAAAAACGGGTGGGCTATAGCCTTGGGGGGAGGGGCTGGCCAACTTCGTCCGCCGGACTAGGAATGGGGCGAGACTTTGCGAGCGGCATCCGCGTGCCAAAAATAGGCCACGGGAGCAGCCGTGCCCAAAAATAACCGCCCGATGGTCGGCACGCCCAAACCCCCCAGCGGAAAAATGGCCAAAAAACGGGTGGGCTATAGCCTTGGGGGGAGGGGCTGGCCGACTTCGTCCGCCGGACTCGGAATGGGGCGAGACTTTGTGAGCGGCCTCCGCGTGCCAAAAATAGGCCGCAGGCACATCCGCGCCCAAAAATAACCGCCCGAAGGTCGGCGCGCCCAAACCCCCCAGCCGAAAAATGGCCAAAAAACGGGTGGGCTATAGCCTTCGGGAGAGGGGCTGGCCAACTTCGTCCGCCGGACTCGGAATGGGCCGAGACTTTGCGAGCGGCCTCCGCGTGGCAAAAATAGGCCGCGGGCACAGCCGCGCCCCAAAATAACCCCCCGAAGGTCGTTGCGTCCAAACCCCCCAGCGGAAAAATGGCCAAAAAACGGGTGGGCTATAGCCTTTGGGGGAGGGGCTGGCCCACTTCGTCCGCCGGACTCGGAATGGGGCGAGACATTGTGAGCGGCCTCCGCGTGCCAAAAATAGGCCACGGGCACAGCCGCGCCCAAAAATAACTGCCCGAAGGCCGGGGCGCCAAGTTCGTCCAGCGGAAAAATGGCCAAAAAACGGGTGGGCTATAGCCTTGGGGGGAGGGGCTGGCCAACTTCGTCCGCCGGACTCGGAATGGGGCGAGACTTTGCGAGCGGCGTCCGCGTGCCAAAAATAGGCCACGGGAGCAGCCGCGCCCAAAAATAATCGCCCGATGGTCGGCACGCCCAAACCCCCCAGCGGAAAAATGGCCAAAAAACGGGTGGGCTATAGCCTTGGGGGGAGGGGCTGGCCGACTTCGTCCGCCGGACTCGGAATGGGGCGAGACTTTGCGAACGGCCTCCGCGTGCCAAAAATAGGCCGCGGGCACAGCCGCGCCCAAAAATAACCGACCGAAGGTCGGCGCGTCCAAACCCCCCAGCCGAAAAATGGCCAAAAAACGGGTGGGCTATAGCCTTCGGGAGAGGGGCTGGCCAACTTCGTCCGTCGGACTCGGAATGGGCCGAGACTTTGCGAACGGCCTCCGCATGCCAAAAATAGGCCGCGGGCACAGCCGCGCCCATAAATAACCTCCCGAAGACCGGCGCGCCCATGCCCCCCAGCGGAAAAATGTCCAAAAAACGGGTGGGCTATAGCCTTGGGGGGAGGGGCTGGCCAACTTCGTCCGCCGGACTCGGAATGGGGCGAGACTTTGCGAGCGGCGTCCGCGTGCCAAAAATAGGCCACGGGAGCAGCCGTGCCCAAAAATAACCGCCCGATGGTCGGCACGCCCAAACCCCCCAGCGGAAAAATGGCCAAAAAACGGGTGGGCTATAGCCTTGGGGGGAGGGGCTGGCCGACTTCGTCCGCCGGACTCGGAATGGGGCGAGACTTTGTGAGCGGCCTCCGCGTGCCAAAAATAGGCCGCGGGCATAGCCGCGCCCAAAAGTAACCGCCCGAAGGTAGGCGCGCCCAAACCCCCCAGCCGAAAAATGGTCAAAAAACGGGTGGGCTATAGCCTTCGGCAGAGGGGCTGGCCAACTTCGTCCGCCAGACTCGGAATGGGGCGAGACTTAGCGAGCGGCCTCCGCGTGCCAAAAATAGGCCTCGGGCTCACCCGTGCCCAAAAATAACCGCCCGAAGGTCGGCGTGCCCAAAACCCCCAGCGGGAAAATGGCCAAAAAACGGGTGGGCTATAGCCTTGGGGGGAGGGGCTAGCCTACTTCGTCCGCCGGACTCGGAATGGGGCGAGACTTTGCGAGTGGCCTCCGCGTGCCAAAAATAGGCCACGAGCACAGCCGCGCCCAAAAAGAACCGCCCGAATGCCGGGGCGCCAACTTTGTTCAGCGGAAAAATGGCCAAAAAACGGGTGGGCTATAGCCTTGGGGGGAGGAGCTGGCCCACTTTGTCCGCCGGACTCGGAATAGGACGAGACTTTACGAGCGGCCTCCGTGTGCTAAAAATAGGCCGCGGGCACAGCCGCGCCCAAAAATAACCCCCCGAAGGTCGGCGCGCCCAAACCCCCCAGCGGAAAAATGGCCAAAAAACGGGTGCGCTATAGCCTTGGGGGGAGGGGCTGGCCAACTTCGTCCGCCGGACTCGGAATGGGGCGAGACTTTGCGAGCGGCCTCCGTGTGCCAAAAATAGGCCGCGGGCACAGCCGCGCCCAAAAAAAAACCCCCCGAAGGTCGGCGCACCCAAACCCACCAGCGGAAAAATGGCCAAAAAACGGGTGGGCTGTAGCCTTGGGGGGAGGGGCTGGCCAACTTCGTCCGCCGGACTCGGAATGGGGCGAGACTTTGCGAGCGGCCTCCGCATGCCAAAAATAGGCCGCGGACACAGCCGCGCCCAAAAATAATCCCCCGAAGGTCGGCGCGCCGAAGCCCCCCAGCGTAAAAATGGCCAAAAAACGGGTGGGCTATAGCCTTGGGGGGAGGGGCTGGCCAACTTCGTCTGCCAGACTCGGAATGGGGTGAGACTTTGCGAGCGGCCTCCGTGTGCCAAAAATAGGCCGCGGGCACAGCCACGCCCAAAAAAAAACCCCCCGAAGGTCGGCGCACCCAAACCCACCAGCGGAAAAATGGCCAAAAAACGGGTGGGCTGTAGCCTTGGGGGGAGGGGCTGGCCAACTTCGTCCGCCGGACTCGGAATGGGGTGAGACTTTGCGAGCGGCCTCCGCATGCCAAAAATAGGCCGCGGGCACAGCCGCGCCCAAAAATAATCCCCCGAAGGTCGGCGCGCCGAAGCCCCCCAGCGTAAAAATGGCCAAAAAACGGGTGGGCTATAGCCTTGGGGGGAGGGGCTGGCCTACTTCGTCCGCCGGACTCGGAATGGGTCGAGACTTTGCGAGCGGCCTCCGCGTGCCAAAAATAGGCCGCGGACACAGCCGCGCCCAAAAATATCCACCCGAAGGTCGTTGCGCCCAAACCCCCTAGTGGAAATATGGCCAAAAAACGGGTGGGCTGTAGCTTTGGGGGGAGGGGCTGGCCAACTTCGTCCGCCGGACTCGGAATGGGGCGAGACTTAGCGAGCGGTCTCCGCGTGCCAAAAATAGGCCTCGGGCTCACCCGTGCCCAAAAATAACCGCCCGAAGGTCGGCGTGCCCAAAACCCCCAGCGGGAAAATGGCCAAAAAACGGGTGGGCTATAGCCTTGGGGGGAGGGGCTAGCCTACTTCGTCCGCCGGACTCGGAATGGGGCGAGACTTTGCGAGTGGCCTCCGCGTGCCAAAAATAGGCCACGGGCACAGCCGCGCCCAAAAAGAACCGCCCGAATGCCGGGGCGCCAAGTTTGTCCAGCGGAAAAATGGCCAAAAAACGGGTGGGCTATAGCCTTGGGGGGAGGAGCTGGCCCACTTTGTCCGCCGGACTCGGAATGGGGTGAGACTTTGCGAGCGGCCTCCGTGTGCCAAAAATAGGCCGCGGGCACAGCCACGCCCAAAAAAAAACCCCCCGAAGGTCGGCGCGCCCAAACCCCCCAGCGGAAAAATGGCCAAAAAACGGGTGCGCTATAGCCTTGGGGGGAGGGGCTGGCCAACTTCGTCCGCCGGACTCGGAATGGGGCGAGACTTTGCGAGCGGCCTCCGTGTGCCAAAAATAGGCCGCGGGCACAGCCGCGCCCAAAAAAATACCCCCCGAAGGTCGGCGTGCCCAAAACCCCCAGCGGGAAAATGGCCAAAAAACGGGTGGGCTATAGCCTTGGGGGGAGGGGCTAGCCTACTTCGTCCGCCGGACTCGGAATGGGGCGAGACTTTGCGAGTGGCCTCCGCGTGCTAAAAATAGGCCACGGGCATAACCGCGCTCAAAAATAACCATCCGAAGGCCGGGGCGCCAAGTTCGTCCAGCGGAAATATGGCCAAAAAACGGGTGGGCTATAGCCTTGGGGGAAGGGACGGGCCAACTTCGTCCGCCGGACTCGGAATGGGGCGAGACATTTTGAGCAGCCTCCGCGTACCAAAAATAGGCCGCGGGCACAGCCGCGCCCAAAAAAAAACCCCCCGAAGGTCGGCGCACCCAAACCCACCAGCGGAAAAATGGCCAAAAAACGGGTGGGCTAAGCCTTGGGGGGAGGGGCTGGCCAACTTCGTCCGCCGGACTCGGAATGGGGTGAGACTTTGCGAGCGGCCTCCGCATGCCAAAAATAGGCCGCGGACACAGCCGCGCTAAAAAATAACCCCCCGAAGGTCGGCGCGCCCAAACCCCCCAGCGGAAAAATGGCCAAAAAACGGGTGGGCTATAGCCTTGGGGGGAGGGGCTGGCCCACTTCGTCTGCCAGACTCGGAATGGGGTGAGACTTTGCGAGCGGCCTCCGTGTGCCAAAAATAGGCCGCGTGCACAGCCGCGCCCAAAAAATAACCCCCCGAAGGTCGGCGCGCCCAAACCCCCCAGCGGAAAAATGGCCAAAAAACAGGTGGGCTATAGCCTTGGGGGGAGGAGCTGGCCAACTTTGTCCGCCGGACTCGGAATTGGGCGAGACTTTACGAGCGGCCTCCGTGTGCCAATAATAGGCCGCGGGCACAGCCGCGCTAAAAAATAACCACCCAAAGGCTGGGGCGCCAAGTTCGTCCAGCGGAAAAAGGCCACAAAACGGGTGGGCTATAGCCTTGGGAGGTGGGGCTAGACAACTTCGTCCGCCGGACTCGGAATGGCGCGAGACTTTGCGAGGCACCTCCGTGTGCCAAAAATAGGCCGCGGGCACAGCCGCGCCAAAAAATACCCGCCCGAAGGCCGGGGCGCGAAGTTCGTCCAGCGGAAAAAGGCCACAAAAACGGGTGGGCTATAGCCTTGGGGAGTGGGGCCGGACAACTTCGTCCGCCGGACTCGGAATGGCGGGAGACTTTGCGAGGCGCCTCGGTGTACCAAAAATAGGCCGCGGGCACAGCCGCACTTAAAATACCCGCCCGAAGGCCAGGGCACCAAGTTCGTCCATCGGAAAAAGGACACAAAAACGGTTGGGCTATAGCCTTGGGGGGTGGGGCTGGCCAACTTCGTCCGCCGGACTCGGAATGGCGCGAGACTTTGCGAGGCGCCTCGGTGTACCAAAAATAGGCCGCGGGCACAGCCGCACCAAAAAATACCCGCCCGAAGGCCGGGGCCCCAAGTTCGTCCAGCTGAAAAAGGCCACAAAAACGGGTAGGCTATAGCCTTGGGGGGTGGGGCTGGCCAACTTCGTCCGCCTGACTCGGAATTGCACGAGACTTTGCGAGGCGCCTCTGTGTGCTAAATATAGGCCGTGGGCACAACCGCGTCCAAAAATACCCGCCCGAAGGCCGGGGCGCCAAGTTCGTCCTGCGGAAAAAGGCAACAAAAACGGGTGGGCTATAGCCTTGGGGGGTGGGGCTGGCCGACTTCGTCCGCCGGACTCGGAATGGCGGGAGACTTTGTGAGGCGCCTCGGTGTACCAAAAATAGGCCGCGGGCACAGCCGCGCCAAAAAATACCCACCCGAAGGCCGGGGCGCCAAGTTCATCCAGCGGAAAAAGGCCACAAAAACGGGTGGGCTATAGCCTTGGGGGGTGGGGCCGGACAACTTCGTCCGCTGGACTCGGAATGGCGCGAGACTTTACAAGGCACCTCGGTGTACCAAAAATAGGCCGCGGGCACAGCCAAGCCAAAAATACCCGCCCGAAGGCCGGGGCGCCAAGTTCGTCCAGCTGAAAAAGGCCACAAAAACGGGTAGGCTATAGCCTTGGGGGGTGGGGCTGGCCAACTTCGTCCGCCGGACTCGGAATTGCGCGAGACTTTGCGAGGCGTCTCCGTGTGCTAAACATAGGCCGCGGGCACAACCGCGCCCAAAAATACCCTCCCGAAGGCCGGGGCGCCAAGTTCGTCCAGCGGAAAAAGGCCACAAAAACGGGTGGGCTATAGCCTTGGGGGGTGGGGCTGGCCAACTTCGTCCGCCGGACTCGGAATGGCGCGAGACTTTGCGAGGCACCACCGTGTGCCAAAAATAGGCCGCGGACACAGCCGCGCCAAAAAATACCCGCCCGAAGGCCGGGGCGCCAAGTTCGTCCAGCGGAAAAAGGCCACAAAAACGGGTGGGCTATAGCCTTGGGGGGTGGGGCTGGCCAACTTCGTCCGCCGGACTCGGAATGGCACGAGACTTTGCGAGGCACCTCCATGTGCCAAAAATAGGCTGCGGGTACAGCCACTCGCAAAAATAACCTCCCAAAATCCGGGGAGCCAAGTTCGTCCAGCGGAAAAAGGCCACAAAAACGGGTGGGCTATAGCCTTGGGGGGTGGGGCTGGCCATGTTCGTCCGCCGGACTCGGAATGGGGCTAGACTTTGCGAGCAGCCTCCGTGTGCCAAAAATAAGCCGCGGACAAAGCCGAACCCAAAAATAACCGCCCGAAGGCCGGGGCGCCAAGTTCGTCCAGGGAAAAAGGCCACAAAAACGGGTGGGCTATAGCCTTGGGGGGTGGGGCAGGCCAAGTTCTTCCGCCGGACTCGGAATGGGGCGATACTTTGCGAGTGGCCTCCGTGTGCCAAAAATAGGCCGCGGGCACAGCCACGCCCAAAAATAACCGTCCGAAGGCCGGGCCACCAAGTTCGTCCAGCCGAAAAAGGCCACACAAACGGGTGGGCTATAGCCTTGGGGGGTGGGGCTGGCCAAGTTCGTCCGCCGGACTCGGAATGGGGGTAGACTTTGCGAGCAGCCTTCGTGTGCCAAAAATAGAACACGGGCACAGCCGCACCCAAAAATAACCGCCCGAAGGCCAGGGAGCCAAGTTCATCCAGCGGAAAAAGGCCAAAAAAACGGGTGGGCTATATAGCCTTAGGGGGTGGGGCTGGCCAAGTTCGTCCTCCGGACTCAGAATGGGACAAGACTTTGCGAGCGGCCTCCGTGTGCCAAAAATAGGCGGCGGGCACAGCCGCTCCCAAAAATAACCGCCCGAAGGCCGGGGCGCCAAGTTCGTCCAGCGGAAAAAGGCCAAAAAAACGGGTGGGCTATAGCCTTAGGGGGTGTGGCTGGCCAAGTTCGTCCTCCGGACTCAGAATGGGACGAGACTTTGCGAACGGCCTCCGTGTGCCAAAAATAGGCGACGGGCACAGCCGCGTCCGAAAATAACCTCCCAAAGTCCGGGGAGCCAAGTTCGTCCAGCGGAAAAAGGCCACAAACACGGGTGGGCTATAGCCTTGGGGGGTGGGGCAGGCCAAGTTCATCCGCCGGACTTGGAATGGGGCTAGACTTTGCGCCCCACCTCCATGTGCCGAAAATAGGCCACGGGCACAGCCGCGCCCAAAAATAACCGCCCGAAGGCCGGGGCGCCAAGTTCGTCCAATGGAAAAAGGCCACAAAAACGGGTGTGCTATAGCCTTGGGGGGTAAGGCTGCCCAAGTTCGTCCGCCGGACTCAGAATGGGAAGAGACTTTGCGAGAGGCCTCCGTGTCCCTAAAATAGGCCGCGGGCACAGCCGCGCCCAAAAATAACCGCCCGAAGGCCGGGGCGCCAAGTTCGTCCAGCGGAAAAAGGCCACAAAAACGGGTGGGCTATAGCCTTGGCGGGTGGGGCTGGCCATGTTCGTCCACCGGACTCGGAATGGGGCTAGACTTTGCGAGCAGCCTCCATGTGCCAAAAATAGGCCGCGGGCACAGCCACGCCCAAAAATAACCGTCCGAAGGCCGGGCCACCAAGTTCGTCCAGCCGAAAAAGGCCACACAAACGGGTGGGCTATAGCCTTGGGGGGTGGGGCTGGCCAAGTTCATCCGCCGGACTCGGAATGGGGCGAGACTTTGCGAGCGGTCTACGTGTGCCAAAAATAGGCCGCGGGCACAGCCACGCCCAACAATAACCGTCCGAAGGCCGGGCCACCAAGTTCGTCCAACCAAAAAAGGCCACACAAACGGGTGGGCTATAGCCTTGGGGGGTAAGGCTGCCCAAGTTCGTCCGCCGGACTCAAAATGGAACGAGACTTTACGAGCGGTTTCCGTGTGCCAAAAATAGGCTGCGGGTACAGCCACGCCCAAAAATAACCTCCCAAAATCCGGGGAGCCAAGTTCGTCCAGCGGAAAAAGGCCACAAAAACGGGTGGGCTATAGCCTTGGGGGGTGGGGCTGGCCATGTTCGTCCGCCGGACTCGGAATGGGGCTAGACTTTGCGAGCAGCCTCCGTGTGCTTAAAATAGGCCGCGGGCAAAGCCACGCCCAAAAATAACCGTCCGAAGGCCGGGCCACCAAGTTCGTCCAGCCGAAAAAGGCCACACAAACGGGTGGGCTATAGCCTTGGGGGGTGGGGCTGGCCAAGTTCGTACGCCGGACTCGGAATGGGGCGAGACTTTGCGAGCGGCCTCCGTGTGCCAAAAATAGGCCGCGGGCACAGCCACGCCCAAAAATAACCGTCCGAAGGCCGGGCCACCAAGTTCGTCCAACCGAAAAAGGCCACACAAACGGGTGGGCTATAGCCTTGAGGGGTAAGGCTGCCCAAGTTCGTCCGCCGGACTCAGAATGGGACGAGACTTTACGAGCGGCCTCCGCGTGCCAAAAATAGGCTGCGGGTACAGCCACGCCCAAAAATAACCTCCCAAAATCCGGGGAGCCAAGTTCGTCCAGCGGAAAAAGGCCACAAAAACGGGTGGGCTATAGCCTTGGGGGGTGGGGCTGGCCAAGTTCGTCCGCCAGACTCGGAATGGGGCTAGACTTTGCGAACAGCCTCCGTGTTCCAAAAATAGGCCGCGGGCACAGCCGCACCCAAAAATAACCGCCCGAAGGCCGGGGCGCCAAGTTCGTCCAGGGAAAAAGGCCACAAAAATGGGTGGGCTATAGCCTTGGGGGGTGGGGCTGGCCAAGTTCATCCGCCGGACTCGGAATGGGGCGATACTTTGCGAGCGGCCTCCGTGTGCCAAAAATAGGCCGCGGGCACAGCCACGCCCAAAAATAACCGTCCGAAGGCCGGGCCACCAAGTTCTTCCAACCGAAAAAGGCCACACAAACGGGTGGGCTATAGCCTTGGGGGGTGGGGCTGGCCAAGTTCGTCCGCCGGACTCGGAATGGGGGTAGACTTTGCGAGCAGCCTTTGTGTGCCAAAAATAGAACACGGGCACAGCCGCACCCAAAAATAACCGCCCGAAGGCCAGGGAGCCAAGTTCATCCAGCGGAAAAAGGCCAAAAAAACGGGTGGGCTATAGCCTTAGGGGGTGGGGCTGGCCAAGTTCGTCCTCCGGACTCAGAATGGGACGAGACTTTACGAGCGGCCTCCTTGTACCAAAAATAGGGGGCGGGCACAGCCGCGCCCAAAAATAACCTCCCAAAGTCCGGGGAGCCAAGTTCGTCCAGCGGAAAAAGGCCACAAACACGGGTGGGCTATAGCCTTGGGGGGTGGGGCTGGCCAAGTTCGTCCGCCGGACTCGGAATGGGGCTAGACATTGCGCCCCGCCTCCGTGTGCGAAAAATAGGCCACGGGCACAGCCGCGCCCAAAAATAACCGCCCGAAGGCCGGGGCGCCAAGTTCGTCCAGCGGAAAAAGGCCACAAAAACGGGTGTGCTATACCCTTGGGGGGTAAGGCTGCCCAAGTTCGTCCGCCGGACTCAGAATGGGACGAGACTTTACGAGTGGCCTCCGTGTGCCCAAAATAGGCTGCGGGTACAGCCACGGCCAAAAATAACCTCCCAAAATCCGGGGAGCCAAGTTCGTCCAGCGGAAAAAAGCCACAAAAACGGGTGGGCTATAGCCTTGGGGGGTGGCGCTGGCCATGCTCGTCCGCCGGACTCGGAATGGGGCTAGACTTTACGAGCAGCCTCCGTGTGCCAAAAATAGGGCACGGGCAAAGCCGTACCCAAAAATAAGCGCCCGAAGGCCGGGGCGCCAAGTTCGTCCAGGGAAAAAGGCCACAAACACGGGTGGGCTATAGCCTTGGGGGGTGGGGCTGGCCAAGTTCGTCCGCCGGACTCGGAATGGGGCTAAACTTTGCGCCCCGCCTCCGTGTGCCAAAAATAGGCCACGGGCACAGCCGCGCCCAAAAATAACCGCCCGAAGGCCGGGGCGCCAAGTTCGTCCAGCGGAAAAAGGCCACAAAAACGGGTGTGCTATAGCCTTGGGGGGTAAGGCTGCCCAAGTTCGTCCGCCGGACTCAGAATGGGATGAGACTTTACGAGTGGCCTCCGTGTGCCAAAAATAGGCTGCGGGTACAGCCACGCCCAAAAATAACCTCCCAAAGTCCGGGGAGGCAAGTTCGTCCAGCGGAAAAAGGCCACAAAAACGGGTGGGCTATAGCCTTGGGGGGTGGGGCTGGCCATGTTCGTCCGCCGGACTCGGAATGGGGCTAGACTTTACGAGCAGCCTCTGTGTGCCAAAAATAGGCCGTGGGTAAAGCCGCACCCAAAAATAACCGCCTGAAGGCCGGGGCGCCAAGTTCGTCCAGGGAAAAAGGCCACAAAAACGGGTGGGCTATAGCCTTGGGGGGTGGGGCTGGCCAAGTTCGTCCGCCGGACTCGGAATGGGGCGAGACTTTGCGAGCGGCCTCCGTGTGCCAAAAATAGGCCGCGGGCACAGCCACGCCCAAAAATAACCATCCGAAGGCCGGGCCACCAAGTTCGTCCAGCCGAAAAAGGCCACACAAACGGGTGGGCTATAGCCTTGGGGGGTGGGGCTGGCCAAGTTCGTCTGCCGGACTCGGAATGGGGGTAGATTTTTCGAGCAGCCTTCGTGTGCCAAAAATAGGCCGCGGGCACAGCCGCACCCAAAAATAACCGCCCGAAGGCCGGGGCGCCAAGTTCGTCCAGGGAAAAAGGCCACAAAAACGGGTGGGCTATAGCCTTGGGGGGTGGGGCTGGCCAAGTTCGTCCGCCGGACTCGGAATGGGGCGAGACTTTGCGAACGGCCTCCGTGTGCCAAAAATAGGCCGCGGTCACAGCCACACCCAAAAATAACCATCCAAAGGCCGGGCCACCAAGTTCGTCCAGCCGAAAAAGGCCACACAAACGGGTGGGCTATAGCCTTGGGGGGTGGGGCTGGCCAAGTTCGTCCGCCCGACTCGGAATGGGGGTAGATTTTTCAAGCAGCCTTCGTGTGCCAAAAATAGGTCGCGGGGACAGCCGCACCCAAAAATAACCGTCCGAAGGTCTGGGCGCCAAGTTCGTCCAGCCGAAAAAGGCCACAAGAACGGGTGGGCTATAGCCTTGGGGGGTGCGGCTGGCCAACTTCGTCCGCCGGACTCGGAATGGGGCTAGACTTTACGAGCAGCCTCCGTGTGCCAAAAATAGGCCGCGGGCACAGCCGTACCCAAAAATAACCGCCCGAAGGCCGGGGCGCCATGTTCGTCCGGGGAAAAAGCCACAAAAACGGGTGGGCTATGGCCTTGGTGGGTGGGGCTGGCCAAGTTCGTCCGCCGGAATCTGAATGGGGCTAGACTTTGTGAGTAGCCTACGTGTGCCAGAAATAGGCCGCGGGCACAACCGTGCCCAAAAATAACCGCCCGAAGGCCGGGGCGCCAAGTTCGTCCAGCGGAAAAAGGCCACAAAAACGGGTGGGCTATAGCCTTGGGGGGTGGGGCTGGCCAAGTTCGTCCGCCAGACTCGGAATGGGGCTAGACTTTGCGAACAGCCTCCGTGTTCCAAAAATAGGCCGCGGGCACAGCCGCACCCAAAAATAACCGCCCGAAGGCCGGGGCGCCAAGTTCGTCCTGCGGAAAAAGCCCATAAAAACGGGTGGGCTATAGCCTTGGGGGGTGGGGCTGGCCAACTTCGTCCGCCGGACTCGGAATGGGGCTAGACTTTACGAGCAGCCTCCGTGTGCCAAAAATAGGCCGCGGGCACAGCCGTACCCAAAAATAACCGCCCGAAGGCCGGGGCGCCATGTTCGTCCAGGGAAAAAGCCACAAAAACGGGTGGGCTATGGCCTTGGTGGGTGGGGCTGGCCAAGTTCGTCCAGCGGAAAAAGGCCACAAAAACGGGTGGGCTATAGCCTTGGTGGGTGGGGCTGGCCAAGTTCGTCCGCGGGACTCTGAATGGGGCTAGACTTTGTGAGCAGCCTACGTGTGCCAGAAATTGGCCGCGGGCACAACCGTGCCAAAAAATAACCGCCCGAAGGTCGGGGCGCCAGGTTCGTCCAGCGGAAAAAGGCCACAAAAACGGGTGGGCTATAGCCTTTGGGGGTGGGGCTGGCCAAGTTCGTCCGCCGGACTCGGAATGGGGCTAGACTTTGGGAGCAGCCTCCGTGTGCCAATAATAGGTCGCGGGCACAGCCGCGCCCAAAAATAACCACCCGAAGGCCGGGGCGCCAAGTTCGTCCAGCGGAAAAAGGCCACAAAAACGGGTGGGCTATAGCCTTGTGGGGTGAGGCTGCCCAAGTTCGTCCGCCGGACTCAGAACGGGATGAGACTTTGCGAGCGGCCTCCGTGTGCCAAAAATAGGATGCGGACACAGCCACGCCCAAAAATAACCGCCCGAAGGCCGGGGCGCCAAGTTCGTCCAGCGTAAAATGGCCACAAAAACGGGTGGTCTATAGCCTTGCGGGGTGGGGCTGGCCAAGTTCGTCCGCCGGACACAGAATGGGACGAGAATTTGCAAACGGCCTCCGTGAGCCAAAAATAGGCTGCGGGCACAGCCGCGCCCAAAAATAACCTCCCAAAGTCCGGGGAGCCAAGTTCTTCCAACGGAAAAAGTCCACAAAAACGGGTGGGCTATAGCCTTGGGGGGTGGGGCCGTCCAAGTTCGTCCGACGGACTCGGAATGGGGCGAGACTTTGTGAGCGGCCTCCGTGTGCCAAAAATAGGCCGCGGACACAGCCGCGCCCAAAAATAACCGTCCGAAGGCCGGGGCGCCAAGTTCGTCCAGCCGAAAAAGGCCACAAAAACGGGTGGGCTATAGCCTTGGGGGGTGGGGCTGGCCAAGTTCGTCTGCCGGACACAGAATGGGACGAGAATTTGCGAATGGCCTCCGTGCGCTAAAAATAGGCTGCGGGCACAGCCGCACCCAAAAATAACCTCCCAAAGTCCGGGGAGCCAAGTTCGTCCAGCGGAAAAAGTCCACAAAAACGGGTGGGCTATAGGCTTGGGGGGTGGGGCGAGCCAAGTTCGTCCGACGGACTCGGAATGGGGCGAGACTTTGCGAACGGCCTCCGTGTGCCTAAAATAGGTCCCGGGGACAGCCGGACCCAAAATTAACCGTCCGAAGGCCCGGGCGCCAAGTTCGTCGAATCAGCCTAGTAGACTTTGTTATAGTTACTTTCAAGAATGACATGTCAAACCCCAAAATCTCACTAGAAGTAGTGACACTCTCACAAAGAAATTAAATCCCAATAAAAATAGTCACTCCAATGAATGGTAATTGAGAGAGAAAATAATAAAGAAGTGATATCACATGCTCTCACCAAGATGAAATAAATATGCCCTCAGCTTAGAAATAATACGATCTCAAGTCAAATAAAATGTTAGTCAACCCACTTTATTGATTTTTTTTTCTTTTTTTTTTATTATGCATCACTACATCTTTTTAGCCCACATAACTAGCTTCTACTTCAGATTATAGTTCCCTAAAATCAAGAAGGACTTTTATTAGGATGTAACGTAGGCTAGGGACATGGTTAACAAAGAAGGGAAATAAGGAAAACAAAGTGTATGTTTGAGAAAAATGCAGATGAATTTTATTTTATTTTTTTTAGAAGTTGCAAGGTGGATTTCACCTATTATTGTTATTATTATTTTTTTTCTTTTTTCTTTTTTTTGAAACATTTTTTTTTTGCTTTTGCTTGGCACAACTTCACTGAACAAAAATAATTATTTATATTTTTCTCAAACATAAATAGGTGGTGGAATTTGTAAGATATCGGGTAATACTCCAAATCGGAGTGGGTCAAGATGATAAGTTGACAAGGAAAAGGTTTTTTTTTTTTTTTTTTTAAGGCTCAAAAGGGTTAACTATGGATATTTAATAAAAGGGATGGCTAGAAAGGCTCAAACGGATCAAAGATGGCCTTTCCATCGTCTTTTAGGACTCTAAATAATCATCCATATCTACTAGTTAGATGGGCCTCCCAATGTAACAACACACATTTTTTTTATTTTTTTTTTCTTTTTTTTGTATTTTACATTTTTTTTAAGGGTTAACTCAAAAGAAATCTAGAGATCGCGTATAAAATAATAAACTGCTAAGCTGTATAGAGAATGGGCAAAAGGGTACTCTCTAAGAAAATGATAGGCTCAAAAACTCACTTGGTACTTATTATGACATGTTCATTCATTCAAGCAACTCATATTTGTCTCCGACATCAACATGTAGAGTAGCAAACATAATGTAACATCACTTAAGACCAAAGATAATACAAATACTAAAATTTGAAATTTAATCGTGTCATCCAATGTTAAAACAAATCACACAATTTTTTTTTAAACAACATTCTACCCCCCAACCTATTCTAAACATGAAAGAAAAATATGCATGCAGAAATGTGAAAATGATGCAGAAAACTAATTAGAAAAAGTACACTTAAAATGATAGAAAAAGAAAATGATTTTTTTTTTTTTACTAAGAAGATGCGTTTCTAGAGGCATTACACTCCATATTCAGCCATCTTCGACTCAAAAGTTGGAAAATGTATATTCATAGAGGAGAAATTTTTTTTTTCAAACGATGAAGATGCGTTTCTAGAGTAACTACACTCCATATTCAGCCATCTTCAACACAAAAAGTTAGCAACAGTTAGTTTCTACAACAAAAAATCAGTAAAAACTTAACCAAAATTCCACAATTGTCGACTATTCCCTCCCCCCAACCAGAACGAAACATTTTCCTCAATGTTTTAAAGGAAAGAAGTAGAGTTTAGAAGACATCACCTGGGTGGTGCAACACAAAAGAAAATATTTACAGGTAGAGAGTTAAATCTAATTTGTACTTCTTACTGCTGCTACTGTTACCATCATTATTTGGACGCTCCAACACAAAGGTCCAGGGGTCTGGCTCCGGTCTATAAGCTTGTAACAGATCAAGTAGCTCATTAGCAGTGTGAGCACAAATAAAGAGTTTTTTCGCATTAGCGGGAATGAAATAGTTTTTTATTGCATGGTTAAGAAATGCGATAAAGCCATCATAAAAGTTATTGACATTTAACAAACCGATGGGTTTTTGGTGGATGTACAGATGGGCCCAAGATGCTAGTGTGATAAGTGCCTCTAGTGTTGCAAGATCTCCTGGAAGGAAAATAAAAGCATCAGCATGATTAAGCATTTCAGTTATTCTTTCTTGCATACCTGAGACGACTAACTCTTCTCCAGTTGATGAGTCAGACGAACTGCCCAATGGTTTTAGGACTCTTGGGATGATGCCTAACACTTGACTTCCTCTGATAAAAGCTGCTTCTGAGACCATTTTTGATAACCCTCGATTACCTCCTCCATACACTAAGTGTAATTTTCTCGCTGCTATACTTCGACCAAGATCGATGGCTGCCTCAACGAACTCTTTATGTTTGCCATAGGTAAATCCAGAAAGCACACAAATGTTCTTGAATTGTCTAGTTGGAGTAGCTGCCATTGGAATATTTCTCAAAAACAATTTGTGAGTGCTCGACAAAAGAAATCACATTTAAGAGTCTTGGTGACAGTGGGTCACAGTTGTGTATGAGGTAACATGTCAGTGTCAAATAACGCGTAAAGCACGTGGCTCGCGAGTCAAAAAGGAAACAGTAAAAAGGAAAAAAGCAAACAGTAATAAGGAAAAAGCAAACAGTAATAAAATTATTAAAGACAATAATGCACACAATAAAACAATAGTGAAATAAAATAACAGTAAAGTGAAAGGATATTTACAGGTAGTTGCACCGTGGCTCACATCTTCCTCACAGGTTTACGTCCGAAGCGGCTTGAACGCCCTCTATGGGTCGAGGATAGCTTCCAATCCAGTTTTCTTATAAAGCGGCAAAGCGAGGTCGTTTATAGTCGATTCGAGACTATATCGTGCATGCTCTTTACGGAATAATGGTCATAAGCGGAGAATCGCTCCTTGCACATATCCAGCAGGATGCGTTTCAAGAGACAGAAGGATATCATCCAATGATTCCTTATTCAAGCCATCCCTAAAGAATAGAATCTTATCTTCCCTGTTATCAGACACCATTCCTAAAGAACATGGGTTTTTATTGCAACTCATTCTGGCACACTTATGACAAAGCAGCGAAATTCTTGAGCTCGTCGTTTTCTTGCATAATTTCCTTTACCACAACCAGGCATGTATGCAATAAATTTTGGAGGTAACTCACTTGTCGATCGTACTTTCGCCTCAATTAACCAACGGATATCAGCAGGTATGTTATTCCTAATGAGCAATCGCATGCGTTCGGACCGAGCTTTATAGATCGTAAGGAGGGCATTCTGAGGAAGTGAAGGGAATCGCTTGTGAAGCTTCGCTAGAGTCTCGTTTCTATCCATACCTTCGCCTCAGAATATCAGTTATTATGGGAAACTGAAGTAACCGACTTGATTGTCACGGAGTACCGTTATCCGCCACTTCACCGGGGTAACAAACTAAAGCACACAAACAGAAAAAAAAATTAAAACAAACAAAGAAAATTAAAATCGTCCTCTTATTGAATTTACCTCAAGCTCCAACTGGATGTCGTAAACACTTCTCTCAATGTCTCTGAGTTGGCTTTCTAAACCCTCAACATAGGCTACTAACTCTGGTGGCTGTAGAGCCCAAATGCGATGTGTTTTACAAAATTGAATCTGCCTTTTGAGATGAGTTTTGACACGTTGAATTGGTTTAAGAATGTTCAAGAGGAACGGTCTAAGTAAGGTACTCATGATTAAAAATGATAAGAGAAAACTTAATAGTTAAACAAACACACTTATGCAAAAATAATTTCAATTAGCAAAAGAATAATATAAAGAAAGAAAGAAAAAAAAATCAAATCACCAAAAAGAAAGAAAAAAAAAATCAATTCAAATTTGGTGGGTCACTCAAATTTATTTCGGTGTCTTCTTCATGTGGTTGGTACTCTAGATATAGCTTTAATCTTTGACCATTAACTTTAAATGTGACACCGTTCTTTGGGTCCTTAATTTCAATTGCCCCATGTGGAAAAACAGTATGTACAATAAATGGACCAAACCAACGAGAGCGTAACTTACCTGGGAATAGGTGCAAGCGAGAATTGAATAAAAGCACTTTCTGACTTGGAGTGAACGATTTTCTCATAATTTGCTTATCATGGAAGACTTTCATCCGTTGCTTGTAAATCTTGGCATTTTCGTATGCGTCATTGGTTATTTCTTCAAGTTCTGCCAGTTGTAATCTTCTTTACGAAAGGTGGCTTGCTTTGCATGTCAAAATTGAATTTCTTGATGGCCCAATATGCACGATGCTCGAGTTCCACAGGTAGGTGGCAAGCTTTTCCATACACTAGCCTGTAGGGTGACATCCCAATCGGGGTCTTGAAAGCCGTTCTATATGCCCATAATGCATCATCAAGTCTTAATGACCAATCTTTCCTGTCTGGCCTCACCGCTTTTTTCTAATATGTGCTTTATTTCTCGATTGGATATCTCAACTTAGCCCTTGGTTTGTGGATGATACGGAGTTGCCACTTTGTGTGTGATTGAATACTTTGTCAAAAGAGCTTTGAATGCTTTGTTACAAAAGTGGGCACCACCATCACTGATTATTGCTCGAGGGAATCCAAAGCGCGAAACAATATTGCTTTTCAAAATCCTATTACCACCTTGTGATCATTGGTTCGACATGCAATTGCTTCTACCCATTTTGATACATAGTCAACAAACAACCAATATGTATTGATGGCAAAAAGAAGAGGAAAGGGTCCCATGAAGTCGATACCCCATACGTCAAAAATCTCAACCACTAAAATTGGATTTAGTGGCATCATGTTCCTTCGTGTAATGCTCCCCATTCGTTGACACCTATCACATGAAGAACGAGAAAGTGTAAGCGTCTCGAAATATAGTTGGCCGATAAAAACCACATTGTAAAACTTTAGTTCTTTGTTTTCTTAGCACCGAAATGGCCTCCACAAGCTTGTTCATGGCGAGAATGAAAGGATATTCGAATTTCACTTTACGGGACACATCGTCTAACAATTTGGTCTGCACAATACTTGAACAAATACGGGTCATCCCAAAAGAAATTCTTTATCTCTGTAAAGAATTTGGCCTTGTCTTGCTTGGTCAATGCTCGGAAGTTGACCTGTAACAAGATAATTAACTATATCAGCATACCATGGTAATATTTCCACACTCATCAATTGTTCATCTGGAAATGACTCATTCAATGTTAATGGCTCTGTATTTGTGTCAAAATGGAGACGAGAGAGATGGTCCGCCACAACATTTTCTGTGCCTTTCTTATCTTTGAATTCCAAGTCAAATTCCTGCAAAAGTAACACCCAACGAATTAGTCTAGCTTTTGCATCTTTCTTTGTGAGAAGATATTTCAGAGCAGCATGATCTGTGAATATAATTATTTTACAACCAATGAGATAAGATCGAAATTTTTCTAATGCAAATACTACTGCTAGCATTTCTTTTTCAGTAGTTGAATAGTTCAACTGTGCATCATTCAATGTCATACTAGCATAGTAAATAACATGGGGAATTCGATCAACTCTTTGTCCTAATACTGCTCCTACTGCATAATCAGATGCATCACACATGAGCTCAAATGGTAAGCTCCAGTTCGGGGGGCTGAATGATGGGTGATGATGTCAACAAATGCTTTAATTTTTCAAACGCAACAAGACATGAATCATCAAAGATAAAAGGTACATCCTTAGCAAGTAGATTGCATAAGGGTCTAGAAACTTTGCTAAAATCTTTAATGAAACGTCTATAGAAACCAGCATGCCCAAGGAAAGATCTTACTTCTCTGACTGTTTTAGGTGGAGGAAGATTAGAAATGAGATCCACCTTGGCTTTGTCAACCTCAATACCTTTGCTCGAAATGATGTGACCGAGAACAATACCTTGTTTTACCATAAAATGGCATTTCTCCCAATTCAAGACTAAGTTCTTCTCGGTACATCTCTGCAGAACTAGCGTTAGATGATGTAAACATTGATCAAACGAGTCACCAAAGACAGAAAAATCATCCATAAAGACTTCAAGGAATCGTTCAACCATATCAGAAAAAATGCTCAACATGCATCGTTGAAATGTAGCAGGTGCATTACATAATCCAAATGGCATTCTCCTATATGCAAAAGTGCCAAAAGGGCAAGTGAAAGTGGACTTCTCTTGATCTTTTAGTGCTATAAAGGATCTCGATTGTATCTGAGTAGCCATCTAGAAAGCAATAAAATTCATGACCTGCTAATCTATCAAGCATTTGATCAATAAATGGTAAAGGAAAATGGTCTTTACGTGTGACAGAATTCAATTTTCTATAATCAATGCATACACGCCATCCTGTAGTCACTCTAGTTGGTATCAATTCATTATCAGCATTGGTAACTACTGTGACTCCTGACTTTTTAGGGATAACTTGTACAGGACTGACCCATGAACTATCAGAAATTAGGTAAATAATACCTGCGTCTAATAGCTTAAGGACTTCAGTTCTAACAACTTCTTTCATATTAGGATTTAACCGACGTTGCATTTCCCTAGTAGATTTAGCATTTTCATCAAGGTGAATGTAATGCATGCAGTCTACTGGGTTTATACATTTTATGTCTGCTATGGTCCATCCTAATGCCCCTTTGTGCTCTTTCAAAACGTCCAACAACTTACCTTTTTGTTCGTCATTGAGGGATGATGAGATGATTACCGGCATAGTACTTTCTTCTCCCAAAAACGCATATTCCAGAGTGTTGGGCAATGGTTTGAGCTCAAGTTTCGGTGGTGATTCTGATGATGGGATGAGTTTTTCTCACGATGGTGCTAGTTGTTCAACTCTTGACTTTCATTTATTAGTGTCCATAGATGGTGCTGAGTCAAGTAGGGCGTTGACCTCTTCGACCGATCTGTCAATATCAAAATCAAAACCAAAGTGAGTTAAGCATGTTTGTAAAGGATCATCACTAAGGTTTGAAATAAAAGTGTCATCAACTAATGCTTCTATTAAATCCACATCAACAATTCCATCATCTACATTGTGAGGTTGTTTGGCAATGTTGAAGATGTTCAGCTCCATAGTCATGTTGCCGAAGGACAGCTGCATATTTCCAGTCCTGCATTGAATGTGAGCATCATGATTGCAAGAAAGGTCGGCCTAAAATAATGGGGATGTGCTTCCTCGAGTCTGTATTGGTTGAGTGTTAATTACAATGAAATCAACGGGAAAATAAAACTTGTATAACAGGATAAGCACGTCCTCCACAATACCACGAGGTATTTTCGTGGACCGATCTGCAAGTTGTAACACCACTGGAGTTGGGTGTAATTCTCCCAGTCCAAGTTTCACGAAAACAGAGTAAGGCAACAAATTTACACTAGCTCCTAAATCCAACAAAGCATTCTCAATTGTGTGGTTCCCTATACTACATGAGATAGTGGGGGAGCCTGGATCTTTGCATTTTAAAGGAATTTTATGTTGGAGTATAGAACTAACGTTTTCTGTTAAAAATGCCTTCTTTTGAACATGCATATTTCTCTTTTTAGTACAAAGGTCTTTAAGAAACTTGGCATAAGATGGAACTTGTTTAATAGCATCAAGCAAAGGGATGTTAACACTTACTTGTTTGAAGATTTCGAGAATCTCACCTGTGGATTTTCCCTTCTTGCCTTTAGCTAACCTATGGGGGAATGGAGCTTTGGGAACGTATTCTCGTGGGTTGGTTTCTTCTTTCTCCTCCGGTGATGAGTCCTCAACATTCACAGGTACAATTTGATTTTCTTTTGTCACCGGCATCTCCACTTTGTTGTCGACTTCTTTTCCTTTTCGCAAGGTCATTACTGCTTTGACCTCTCCATGCTGTTGTGGTGAACTGGTACTTGCTTCATGTACTCCTTTAGGATTAGGCACTGGTTGACTTGGAAACTTACCTTTCTCAACAGTCATTGCCAAGGTTTGAACTGAAGAAGCAAGTTGTCCCACCATCTTCTCGAGGCTTGAAACTGATTGGGCTTGTGAATTGCAGCCTGCTCCCAACTCATTTCGTAGTCCATCAATGGTGCGGTTTTGTTGCTCAATCATGGAGTGAGTAAGATTCTTGAGATTCTAGAATGAATCCTCCCATGGTCTGGGTTGAGAGTAGTTCTGATTCTGATTGTATGGTCTAAATGGGGGCTGAGAGGCTTGAGGATTTGAGGAATTGGTTGCATTGGTGGAGCTAGGGCGCCACGTTCGTCCAGCGGAAAAAGGCCACAAAAACAGGTGGGCTATAGCCTTGGGGGGTGGGGCTGGCCAACTTCGTCCGCCGGACTCGGAATGGCGCGAGACTTTGCGAGCGGCATCCGTGTGCCAAAAATAGGGCCCGGGCACAACCGCGCCCAAAAATAACCGCCAGAAGGCCGGGGCGCCAAGTTCGTCCAGCGGAAAAAGGCCACAAAAACGGGTGGGCTATAGCCTTGGGGGGTGGGGCTGGCCAACTTTGTGCGCCGGACTCGGAATTGCGTGACACTTTGCGAGCGGCCTCCGTGTGCCAAAAATAGGCCCCGGGCACAGCGCCGCCCAAAAATAAACGCCCGAAGGCCGGGGCGTCAAGTTCGTCCAGCGGAAAAAGGCCACAAAAACGGGTGGGCTATAGCCTTGGGGGGTGGGGCTGGCCAACTTCGTCCGCCGGACTCGGAATTGCGCGAGACTTTGCGAGCGGCCTCCGTGTGCCAAAAATAGGCACCGGGCAGAGCCGCGCTGAAAAATAACCGCCCGAAGGCCGGGGCGCCAAGTTCGTCCAGCGGAAAAAGGCCACAAAAACGGGTGGGCTATAGCCTTGGGGGGTGTGGCTGGCCAACTTCGTCCGCCGGACTCGGAATGGCGCGAGACTTTGCGAGCGGTCTCCGTGTGCCAAAAATAGGCCGCGGGCACAGCCGCTCCCAAAAATACCCGCCCGAAGGCCTGGGCGCCAAGTTCGTCCAGCGGAAAACGGCCACAAAAACGGGTGGGCTATAGCCTTGGGGGGTGGGGCTGGCCAACTTCGTCCGCCGGACTCGGAATGGCGCGAGACTTTGCGAGACGCCTCCGTGTGCCAAAAATAGGCCGCGGGCACAGCCGCGCCCATAAATACCCGCACGAAGGCCGCGGCCACAAGTTCGTCCAGCGGAAAAAGGCCACAAAAACGGGTCGGCTATAGCCTTGGGGGGTGTGGCTGGCCAACTTCGTCCGCCGGACTCGGAATGGCGCGCGACTTTGCGAGCGGCCTCCGTGTGCCAAAAATAGGCCGCGGGCACAGCCGCTCCCAAAAATACCCGCCCGAAGGCCTGGGCGCCAAGTTCGTCCAGCGGAAAACGGCCACAAAAACGGGTGGGCTATAGCCTTGGGGGGTGGGGCTGGCCAACTTCGTCCGCCGGACTCGGAATGGCGCGAGACTTTGCGAGACACCTCCGTGTGCCAAAAATAGGCCGCGGGCACAGCCGCGCCCAAAAATACCCGCACGAAGGCCGCGGCCACAAGTTCGTCCAGCGGAAAAAGGCCACAAAAACGGGTGGGCTATAGCCTTGGGGGGTGGGGCTGGCCAACTGCGTCCGCCGGACTCGGAATGGCGCGAGACTTTGCGAGTGGCCTCCGTGTGCCAAAAACAGGCACCGGGCCCAGCCGCGCTCAAAAAATAGCCGCCCGAAGGCCGGGGCGCCAAGTTCGTCCAGCGGAAAAAGGCCACAAAAACGGGTCGGCTATAGCCTTGGGGGGTGTGGCTGGCCAACTTCGTCCGGCGGACTCGGAATGGCGCGAGACTTTGCGAGCGGCCTCCGTGTGCCAAAAATAGGCCGTGGGCACAGCCGCTCCCAAAAATTCCCGCCCGAAGGCCAGGGCGCCAAGTTCGTCCAGCGGAAAAAGGCCACAAAAACGGGTGGGCTATAGCCTTGGGGGGTGGGCCTGGCCCACTTCGTCCGCCGGACTCGGAATGGAGTGAGACTTTGCGAGGCGGCTTCGTGTGCCAAAAACAGGCTACGGGCACAGCCGCGCCCAAAATTACCCGCCCGAAGGCCGCGGCGCGAAGTTCGTCCAGCGGAAAAAGGCCACAAAAACGGGTGGGCTATAGCCTTGGGGGGTGGGGCTGGCCAACTTTGTCCGCCGGACTCGGAATGGCGCGAGACTTTGCGAGGTGCCTCCGCGTGCCAAAAATAGGCACCGGGCACAGCCGCGCTAAAAAAATAACCGCCCGAAGGCCGGGGTGCCAAGTTCGTCCAGCGGAAAAAGGCCACAAAAACGGGTGGGCTATAGCCTTGGGGGCTGTGGCTGGCCAACTTCGTCCGGCGGACTCGGAATGGCGCGAGACTTTGCGAGCGGCCTCCGTGTGCCAAAAATAGGCACCGGGCACAGCCGCGCCCAAAAATACCCGCCCGAAGGCCAGGGCGCCAAGTTCGTCCAGCGGAAAAAGGCCACAAAAACGGGTGGGCTATAGCCTTGGGGGGTGGGGCTGGCCAACTTCGTCCAGCGGAAAAAGGCCACAAAAACGGGTGGGCTATAGCCTTGGGGGGTGGGGCTGGCCAACTTCGTCCGCCGGACTCGGAATGGCGAGAGACTTTGCGAGGCGCCTCCGTGTGCCAAAAATAGGCACCGGGCACAGCCGCGCTAAAAAAATAACCGCCCGAAGGCCGGGGCGCCAAGTTCGTCCAGCGGAAAAAGGCCACAAAAACGGGTGGGCTATAGCCTTGGGGGCTGTGGCTGGCCAACTTCGTCCGGCGGACTCGGAATGGCGCGAGACTTTGCGAGCGGCCTCCGTGTGCCAAAAATAAGCCGTGGGCATAGCCGCTCCCAAAAATACCCGCCCGAAGGCCAGGGCGCCAAGTTCGTCCAGCGGAAAAAGGCCACAAAAACGGGTGCGCTATAGCCTTGGGGGGAGGGGCTGGACAACTTCGTCCGCTGGACTCGGAATGGGGCGAGAATTTGTGAGCGGGCCTCCCCGTGCCAAAAATAGGCCGCGGGCACAGCCGCGCCCAAAAATAAAACCCAAAGGTCGGCGAACCAAAACCCCCCAGCGGAAAAATGGCCAAAAAACGGGTGGGCTATAGCCTTGGGGGGAGGGGCTGGCCAAATTCGTCCGCCGGACTCGGAATGGGGCGAGACTTTGCGAGCGGCCTCCGCGTGCCAAAAATAGGTCGCGGGTACAGTCACGCCCAAAAATAACCCCCCGAAGGTCGGCGCGCCCAAACCCCCCAGCGGAAAAATGGCCAAAAAACGGGTGCGCTATAACCTTGGGGGGAGGGGCTGGCCAACTTCGTCCGCCGGACTCGAAATGGGGCGAGACTTTGCGAGCGGGCTCCGCGTACCAAAAAATAGGCCGCGGGCACAGCTGCACCCAAAAATAACCAAACCCTCCAGCGGAAAAATGGCCAAAAAACGTGTGCGCTATAGCCTTGGGGGGAGGGGCTGGCCAACTTCGTCCGCCGGACTCGAAATGGGGTGAGACTTTGCGAGTGGACTCCGCGTGCCAAAAATAGGCCGCGGTCACAGCCGCGCCCAAAAATAACCCACCGAAGGACGGCGCGCCCAAACCCCCCAGCGGAAAAATGGCCAAAAAACCGGTGGGCTATAGCCTTGGGGGGAGGGGTTGGCCAACTTCGTCCGTCGGACTCAGAATGGGGCTAGACTTTGCGAACGGCCTACGCGTTGCAAAAATAAGCCACGGGCACAGCCGCGCCCAAAAATAACCCCCGAAGGTCGGCGCGCCCAAACCCCCAGCGGAAAAATGGCCAAAAAACGGGTGGGCTATAGCCTTGGGGGAATGGGCTGGCCCACTTCGTCCGCCGGACTGGGAATGGGGCGAGACGTTGCGAGCGGACTCCGCGTGCCAAAAATAGGACACGGGCACAGCCGCACCCAAAAATAACCCCCCGAAGGTCGGCGAGCCCAAACCCCCCAGCGGAAAAATGGCCAAAAAACGGGTGCGCTACAGCCTTGGGGGGAGGGGCTGGCCAACTTCGTCCGCCGGACTCGGAATGGGGCTAAACTTTGCGAGCGGCCTCCGCGTGCCAAAAATAGGCCACAGGCACAGCCGCGCCCAAAAATAACCCCCCGAAGGTCGGCGAGCCCAAACCCCCCAGCGGAAAAATGGCCAAAAAACGGGTGGGCTATAGCCTTGGGGGAGGGGCTGGCCCACTTCGTCTGCCGGACTCGGAATGGGACGAGACTTTGCGAGCGGCCTCCGCATGCCAAAAATAGTCCGCGGGCACAGCCGCGCCCAAAAATAACCCCCCGAAGGTCGGCGCGCCAAAACCACCCAGCGGAAAAATGGCCAAAAAACGGGTGCGCTATAACCTTGGGGGGAGGGGCTGGCCCACTTCGTCCGCCGGACTCGAAATGGTGTGAGACTTTGCGAGCGGCCTCCGCGTGCCAAAAATAGGCCGCGGTCACAGCCGCGCCCAAAAATAACCCACCGAAGGACGGCGCGCCCAAACCCCCCAGCGGAAAAATGGCCAAAAAACCGGTGGGCTATAGCCTTGGGGGGAGGGGTTGGCCAACTTCGTCCGCCTGACTCAGAAAGGGACGAGACTTTGCGAACGCCCTACGCGTTCCAAAAATAAGCTGCGGGCACAGCCGCGCCCAAAAATAACCCCCGAAGGTCGGCGCGCCCAAACCCCCAGCGTAAAAATGGCCAAAAAACGGGTGGGCTATAGCCTTGGGGGGAGGGGCTGGCCCACTTCGTCCGCCGGACTGGGAATGGGGCGAGACGTTGCGAGCGGACTCCACGTGCCAAAAATAGGACACGGGCACAGCCGCGCCCAAAAATAACCCCCCGAAGGTCGGCGCGCCCAAACCTTGCAGCGCAAAAATGGCCAAAAAACGGGTGCGCTACAGCCTTGGGGGGAGGGGCTGGCCAACTTCGTCCGCCGGACTCGGAATGGGGCTAAACTTTGCGAGCGGCCTCCGCATGTCAAAAATAGGCCACGGACACAGCCGCGCCCAAATATAACCCCCCGAAGGTCGGCGAGCCCAAACCCCCCAGCGGAAAAATGGCCAAAAAACGGGTGGGCTATAGCCTTGGGGGAATGGGGCTGGCCAACTTTGTCCGCCGGACTCGGAATGGCGCGGGACTTTGCGAGCGGCCTCCGTGTGCCAAAAACAGGCACCGGGCACAGCCGCGCTCAAAAAATAACCGCCCGAAGGCCGGGGCGCCAAGTTCGTCCAGCGGAAAAAGGCCACAAAAACGGGTGGGCTATAGCCTTAGGGGGTGTGGCTGGCCAACTTCGTCCGGCGGACTCGGAATGGCGCGAGACTTTGCGAGCGGCCTCCGTGTGCCAAAAATAGGCCGTGGGCACAGCCGCTCCCAAAAATACCCGCCCGAAGGCCAGGGCGCCAAGTTCGTCCAGCGGAAAAAGGCCACAAAAACGGGTGGGCTATAGCCTTGGGGGGTGGGGCTGGCCAACTTCGTCCGCCGGACTCGGAATGGAGTGAGACTTTGCGAGGCGGCTCCGTGTGCCAAAAACAGGCTGCGGCCACAGCCGCGCCCAAAAATACCCGCCCGAAGGCCGCGGCGCCAAGTTCGTCCAGCGGAAAAAGGCCACAAAAACGGGTGGGCTATAGCCTTGGGGGGTGTGGCTGGCCAACTTCGTCCGGCGGACTCGGAATGGCGCGAGACTTTGCGAGCGGCCTCCGCGTGCCAAAAATAGGCCGCGGGCACAGCCGCGCCCAAAAATACCCGCCCGAAGGCCTGGGCGCCAAGTTCGTCCAGCGGAAAAAGGCCACAAAAACGGGTGGGCTATAGCCTTGGGGGGTGGGGCTGGCCAACTTCGTCCAGCGGAAAAAGGCCACAAAAACGGGTGGGCTATAGCCTTGGGGGGTGGGGCTGGCCAACTTCGTCCGCCGGACTCGGAATTGCGAGAGACTTTGCGAGGCGCCTCCGTGTGCCAAAAATAGGCAACGGGTACAGCCACGCCCAAAAATAACGGCCCGAAGGCCGGGGCGCCAAGTTCGTCCAACGGAAAAAGGCCACAAAAATGGGTGGGCTATAGCCTTGGGGGGTGGGGCCGGCCCACTTCGTCCGCCGGACTCGGAATAGCGGGAGACTTTGCGAGGCCCCTCCGTGTGCCAAAAATAAGCCGTGGGCATAGCCGCTCCCAAAAATACCCGCCCGAAGGCCAGGGCGCCAAGTTCGTCCAGCGGAAAAAGGCCACAAAAACGGGTGCGCTATAGCCTTGGGGGGAGGGGCTGGACAACTTCGTCCGCTGGACTCGGAATGGGGCGAGAATTTGTGAGCGGGCCTCCCCGTGCCAAAAATAGGCCGCGGGCACAGCCGCGCCCAAAAATAACACCCAAAGGTCGGCGAACCAAAACCCCCCAGCGGAAAAATGGCCAAAAAACGGGTGGGCTATAGCCTTGGGGGGAGGGGCTGGCCAAATTCGTCCGCCGGACTCGGAATGGGGCGAGACTTTGCGAGCGGCCTCCGCATGCCAAAAATAGGTCGCGGGTACAGTCACGCCCAAAAATAACCCCCCGAAGGTCGGCGCGCCCAAACCCCCCAGCGGAAAAATGGCCAAAAAACGGGTGCGCTATAACCTTGGGGGGAGGGGCTGGCCAACTTCGTCCGCCGGACTCGAAATGGGGCGAGACTTTGCGAGCGGGCTCCGCGTACCAAAAAATAGGCCGCGGGCACAGCTGCACCCAAAAATAACCAAACCCTCCAGCGGAAAAATGGCCAAAAAACGTGTGCGCTATAGCCTTGGGGGGAGGGGCTGGCCAACTTCGTCCGCCGGACTCGAAATGGGGTGAGACTTTGCGAGTGGACTCCGCGTGCCAAAAATAGGCCGCGGTCACAGCCGCGCCCAAAAATAACCCACCGAAGGACGGCGCGCCCAAACCCCCCAGCGGAAAAATGGCCAAAAAACCGGTGGGCTAGAGCCTTGGGGGGAGGGGTTGGCCAACTTCGTCCGCCGGACTCAGAATGGGGCTAGACTTTGCGAACGGCCTACGCGTTGCAAAAATAAGCCACGGGCACAGCCGCGCCCAAAAATAACCCCCGAAGGTCGGCGCGCCCAAACCCCCAGCGGAAAAATGGCCAAAAAACGGGTGGGCTATAGCCTTGGGGGAAGGGGCTGGCCCACTTCGTCCGCCGGACTGGGAATGGGGCGAGACGTTGCGAGCGGACTCCGCGTGCCAAAAATAGGACACAGGCACAGCCGCACCCAAAAATAACCCCCCGAAGGTCGGCGAGCCCAAACCCCCCAGCGGAAAAATGGCCAAAAAACTGGTGCGCTACAGCCTTGGGGGGAGGGGCTGGCCAACTTCGTCCGCCGGACTCGGAATGGGGCTAAACTTTGCAAGCGGCCTCCGCGTGCCAAAAATAGTCCGCGGGCACAGCCGCGCCCAAAAATAACCCCCCGAAGGTCGTCGCGCCAAAACCACCCAGCGGAAAAATGGCCAAAAAACGGGTGCGCAATAACCTTGGGGGGAGGGGCTGGCCCACTTCGTCCGCCGGACTCGAAATGGTGTGAGACTTTGCGAGTGGCCTCCGCGTGCCAGAAATAGGCCGCGGTCACAGCCGCGCCCAAAAATAAACCACCGAAGGTCGGCGCGCCCAAACCCCCCAGCGGAAAAATGGCCAAAAAACGGGTGCGCTATAACCTTGGGGGGAGGGGCTGGCCAACTTCGTCCGCCGGACTCGAAATGGGGCGAGACTATGCGAGCGGGCTCCGCGTGCCAAAAAATAGGCCGCGGGTACAGCTGTGCCCAAAAATAACCAAACCCTCCAGCGGAAAAATGGCCAAAAAACGTGTGCGCTATAGCCTTGGGGGGAGGGGCTGGCCAACTTCGTCCGCCGGACTTGAAATGGGGCGAGACTTTGCGAGTGGACTCCGCGTGCCAAAAATAGGCCGCGGTCACAGCCGCGCCCAAAAATAACCCCCCGAAGGTCGGCGCGCCCAAACCACCCAGCGGAAAAATGGCCAAAAAACGGGTGCGCTATAACATTGGGGGGAGGGGCTGGCCCACTTCGTCCGCCGGACTCGAAATGGGGTGAGACTTTGCGAGCGGCCTCCGCGTGCCAAAAATAGGCCGCGGTCACAGCCGCGCCCAATAATAAACCACCGAAGGTCGGCGCGCCCAAACCCCCCAGCGGAAAAATGGCCAAAAAACGGGTGCGCTATAACCTTGGGGGGAGGGGCTGGCCAACTTCGTCCGCCGGACTCGAAATGGGGCGAGACTATGCGAGCGGGCTCCGCGTGCCAAAAAATAGGCCGCGGGCACAGCTGCGCCCAAAAATAACCAAACCCTCCAGCGGAAAAATGGCCAAAAAACGTGTGCGCTATAGCCTTGGGGGGAGGGGCTGGCCAACTTCGTCCGCCGGACTCGAAATGGGGCGAGACTTTGCGAGTGGACTCCGCGTGCCAAAAATAGGCCGCGGTCACAGCCGCGCCCAAAAATAACCCACCGAAGGACGGCGCGCCCAAACCCCCCAGCGGAAAAATGGCCAAAAAACCGGTGGGCTAGAGCCTTGGGGGGAGGGGTTGGCCAACTTCGTCCGCCGGACTCAGAATGGGGCTAGACTTTGCGAACGGCCTACGCGTTGCAAAAATAAGCCACGGGCACAGCCGCGCCCAAAAATAACCCCCGAAGGTCGGCGCGCCCAAACCCCCAGCGGAAAAATGGCCAAAAAACGGGTGGGCTATAGCCTTGGGGGGAGGGGCTGGCCCACTTCGTCCGCCGGACTGGGAATGGGGCGAGACGTTGTGAGCGGACTCCGCGTGCCAAAAATAGGACACGGGCACAGCCGCGCCCAAAAATAACCACCCGAAGGTCGGCGCGCCCAAACCTCCCAGCGGAAAAATGGCCAAAAAACGGGTGGGCTATAGCCTTGGGGGTAGGGGCTGGCCCACTTCGTCCGCCGGACTCGGAATGGGGCGAGACTTTGCGAGCGGCCTCCGCGTGCCAAAAATAGGCTACGGTCACAGCCGCGCCCAAAAATAACCCACCGAAGGACGGCGCGCCCAAACCCCCCAGCGGAAAAATGGCCAAAAAACCGGTGGGCTATAGCCTTGGGGCGAGGGGTTGGCCAACTTCGTCCGCCGGACTCAGAATGGGCCGAGACTTTGCGAACGGCCTACGCGTGCCAAAAATAAGCCGCGGGCACAGCCGCGCCCAAAAATAACCCCCGAAGGTCGGCGCGCCCAAACCCCCAGCGTAAAAATGGCCAAAAAACGGGTGGGCTATAGCCTTGGGGGGAGGGGCTGGCCAACTTCGTCCGCCGGACTCGGAATGGGGCTAAACTTTGCGAGCGGCCTCCGCATGCCAAAAATAGGCCATGGGCAGAGCCGCGCCCAAATATAACCCCCCGAAGGTCGGCGAGCCCAAACCCCCCAGCGGAAAAATGGCCAAAAAACGGGTGGGCTATAGCCTTGGGGGGGGGGGCTGGCCCACTGCGTCCGCCGGGCTCGGAATGGGGAGAGACTTTGCGAGCGGCCTCCGCGGGCCAAAAATAGGCGCGGGCACCGCCGCGCCCCAAAATAAACCACCGAAGGTCGGCGCGCCCAAACCCCCCAGCGGAAAAATGGCCAAAAAACCGTTGGGCTATAGCCTTGGGGGGCGGGGCTGGCCAACTTCGTCCGCCGGATTCGGAATGGGGTGAGACTTTGCGAGCGGCCTCCGCATGCCAAAAATAGGCCGCAGGCACAGCCGCGCCCAAAAATAACCCACCGAAGGTCGGCGCGCCCAAACCCCCCAGCGGAAAAATGGCCAAAAAACGGGTGCGCTATAGTCTTGGGGGGAGGGGCTGGCCGACTTCGTCCGCCGGACTCAGAATGGGGCGACACTTTGCGAGCGGCCTCCGCGTGCCAAAAATAGGCCGCGGGTACAGCCGCGCTTAAAAATAACCCCCCGAAGGTCGGCGCGCACAAACCCCGCAGCGGAAAAATGGCCAAAAAATGGGTGGGCTATAGCCTTGGGGGGAGGGGCTGGCCAACTTCGTCCGCCGGACTCGGAATGGGACGAGACTTTGCGAGCAGCCTCCGCGTGCCAAAAATAGGCCGCGGGCACAGCGACGCCCAAAAATAACCCCGCAAAGGTCGGCGCGCCAAAACCCCCCAGCGGAAAAATGGCCAAAAAACCGGCGGGCTATCCCCCTGGGGGGAGCGGCTGGCCAACTTCGTCCGCCGGACTCGGAATGGGGCGAGACTTTGCGAGCGGTCACTGAGTACCAAAAATAGGCCGCGGGCACAGCCGCGCCCAAAAATAACCCCCCGAAGGTCGGCGCGCGCAAACCCCCCCGCGGAAAAATGGCCAAAAAACGGGTGCGCTATAGCCTTGGGGGGAGGGGCTGGCCAACTTCGTCCGCCGGACTCGGAATGGGGCGAGACTTTGTGAGCAGCCTCCGCGTGCCAAAAAATAAACGCGCGGCACAGCCGCGCCCATAAATAACCCCCCGAAGGTCGGCGCGCCCAAACCCCCCAGAGGAAAAATGGCCAAAAAACGGGTGGGCTATAGCCTTGGGGGGAGGGGCTGGACAACTTCGTCCGCCGGACTCGGAATGGGGCGAGACATTGGGAGCGTCCCTCCGCGTGCCAAAAATAAGCCGCGGGCACAGCCGCGCCCAAAAATAAACCCCCGAAGGTCGGCGCCCCCAAACCCCCCAGAGGAAAAATGGCCAAAAAACGGGTGGGCTATAGCCTTGGGGGGAGGGGCTGGCCAACTTCGTCCGCCGGACTCGGAATGGGGCGAGACTTTGCGAAGCCCCTCCGCGTTCCAAAAATAGACCGCGGGCACAGCCGCGCCCAAAAATAACCCCCCGAAGGTCGGCGCGCGCAAACCCCCCAGCGGAAAAATGGCCAAAAAACGGGTGCGCTATAACCTTAGGGGGAGGGGCTGGCCAACTTCGTCCGCCGGACTCGGAATGGGGCGAGACTTTGCGAGCGGCCTGCGCGCACCAAAAATAGGCCGCGGACACAGCCGCGCCCAAAAATAACCCCCCGAAGGTCGGCGCGCCCAAACCTCCCAGCGGAAAAATGGCCAAAAAACGGGTGGGCTATAGCCTTGGGGGTAGGGGCTGGCCCACTTCGTCCGCCGGACTCGGAATGGGGCGAGACTTTGCGAGCGGCCTCCGCGTGCCAAAAATAGGCTACGGTCACAGCCGCGCCCAAAAATAACCCACCGAAGGACGGCGCGCCCAAACCCCCCAGCGGAAAAATGGCCAAAAAACCGGTGGGCTATAGCCTTGGGGCGAGGGGTTGGCCAACTTCGTCCGCCGGACTCAGAATGGGCCGAGACTTTGCGAACGGCCTACGCGTGCCAAAAATAAGCCGCGGGCACAGCCGCGCCCAAAAATAACCCCCGAAGGTCGGCGCACCCAAACCCCCAGCGTAAAAATGGCCAAAAAACGGGTGGGCTATAGCCTTGGGGGGAGGGGCTGGCCAACTTCGTCCGCCGGACTCGGAATGGGGCTAAACTTTGCGAGCGGCCTCCGCATGCCAAAAATAGGCCATGGGCAGAGCCGCGCCCAAATATAACCCCCCGAAGGTCGGCGAGCCCAAACCCCCCAGCGGAAAAATGGCCAAAAAACGGGTGGGCTATAGCCTTGGGGGTAGGGGCTGGCCCACTTCGTCCGCCGGACTCGGAATGGGGCGAGACTTTGCGAGCGGCCTCCGCATGCCAAAAATAGGCCGCGGTCACAGCCGCGCCCAAAAATAAACCACCGAAGGTCGGCGCGCCCAAACCCCCCAGCGGAAAAATGGCCAAAAAACCGTTGGGCTATAGCCTTGGGGGGAGGGGCTGGCCAACTTCGTCCGCCGGATTCGGAATGGGGTGAGACTTTGCGAGCGGCCTCCGCATGCCAAAAATAGGCCGCAGGCACAGCCGCGCCCAAAAATAACCCACCGAAGGTCGGCGCGCCCAAACCCCCCAGCGGAAAAATGGCCAAAAAACGGGTGCGCTATAGTCTTGGGGGGAGGGGCTGGCCGACTTCGTCCGCCGGACTCAGAATGGGGCGACACTTTGCGAGCGGCCTCCGCGTGCCAAAAATAGGCCGCGGGTACAGCCGCGCTTAAAAATAACCCCCCGAAGGTCGGCGCGCACAAACCCCCCAGCGGAAAAATGGCCAAAAAATGGGTGGGCTATAGCCTTGGGGGGAGGGGCTGGCCAACTTCGTCCGCCGGACTCGGAATGGGACGAGACTTTGCGAGCAGCCTCCGCGTGCCAAAAATAGGCCGCGGGCACAGCCACGCCCAAAAATAACCCCGCAAAGGTCGGCGCGCCAAAACCCCCCAGCGGAAAAATGGCCAAAAAACCGGTGGGCTATAGCCTTGGGGGGAGCGGCTGGCCAAATTCGTCCGCCGGACTCGCAATTGGGCGAGACTTTGCGAGCGGTCACTGAGTACCAAAAATAGGCCGCGGGCACAGCCGCGCCCAAAAATAACCCCCCGAAGGTCGGCGCGCGCAAACCCCCCCGCGGAAAAATGGCCAAAAAACGGGTGCGCTATAGCCTTGGGGGGAGGGGCTGGCCCACTTCGTCCGCCGGACTCGGAATGGGGCGAGACTTTGTGAGCGGCCTCCGCGTGCCAAAAATAAGCCGCGGGCACAGCCGCGCCCAAAAATAAACCCCCGAAGGTCGGCGCGCCCAAACCCCCCAGAGGAAAAATGGCCAAAAAACGGGTGGGCTATAGCCTTGGGGGGAGGGGCTGGACAACTTCGTCCGCCGGACTCGGAATGGGGCGAGACATTGGGAGCGTCCCTCCGCGTGCCAAAAATAAGCCGCGGGCACAGCCGCGCCCAAAAATAAACCCCCGAAGGTCGGCGCACCCAAACCCCCCAGAGGAAAAATGGCCAAAAAACGGGTGGGCTATAGCCTTGGGGGGAGGGGCTGGACAACTTCGTCCGCCGGACTCGGAATGGGGCGAGACTTTGCGAGCGTCCCTCCGCGTTCCAAAAATAGACCGCGGGCACAGCCGCGCCCAAAAATAACCCCCCGAAGGTCGGCGCGCGCAAACCCCCCAGCGGAAAAATGGCCAAAAAACGGGTGCGCTATAACCTTAGGGGGAGGGGCTGGCCAACTTCGTCCGCCGGACTCGGAATGGGGCGAGACTTTGCGAGCGGCCTGCGCGCACCAAAAATAGGCCGCGGACACAGCCGCGCCCAAAAATAACCCCCCGAAGGTCGGCGCGCCCAAACCCCCCAGCGGAAAAATAGCCAAAAAACGGGTGCGCTATAGCCTTGGGGGGAGGGGCTGGCCAACTTCGTCCGCCGGACTCGGAATGGGGCGAGAACTTTGTGAGCGGCCTCCGCGTGCCAAAAATAGGCCGCGGGCACAGCCGCGCCCAAAAATAACCCCCCAAAGGTCGGCGCGCCCAAACCCCCCAGCGGAAAAATGGCCAAAAACGGGTGGGCTATAGCCTTGGGGGGAAGGGCTGGCCAACTTCGTCCGCCGGACTCGGAATGGGGCGAGACTTTGCGAGCGGCCTCCGCGTACCAAAAATAGGCCGCGGGCACAGCCGCGCCCAAAAATTACCCCCCGAAGGTCGGCGCCGCCAAACCCTCCAGCGGAAAAATGGCCAAAAAACGGGTGCGCTATAGCCTTGGGGGGAGGGGCTGGCCAAATTCGTCCGCCGGACTCGGAATGGGGCGAGACTTTGCGAGCGGCCTCCGCGTGCCAAAAATAGGCCGCGGGCACAGCCGCGCCCAAAAATAACCCCCCGAAGGTCGGCGCGCGCAAACCCCCCAGCGGAAAAATGGCCAAAAAACGGGTGCGCTATAACCTTAGGGGGAGGGGCTGGCCAACTTCGTCCGCCGGACTCGGAATGGGGCGAGACTTTGCGAGCGGCCTTCGCGCACCAAAAATAGGCCGCGGGCTCAGGCGCGCCCAAAAATAACCCCCCGAAGGTCGGCGCGCCCAAACCCCCCAGCGGAAAAATGGCCAAAAAACGGGTGCGCTATAGCCTTGGGGGGAGGGGCTGGCCAACTTCGTCCGCCGGACTCGGAATGGGGCGAGACTTTGTGAGCGGCCTCCGCGTGCCAAAAATAGGCCGCGGGCACAGCCGCGCCCAAAAATAACCCCCCGAAGGTCGGCGCGCCCAAACCCCCCAGCGGAAAAATGGCCAAAAACGGGTGGGCTATAGCCTTGGGGGGAAGGGCTGGCCAACTTCGTCCGCCGGACTCGGAATGGGGCGAGACTTTGCGAGCGGCCTCCGTGTGCCAAAAATAGGCCGCGGGCACAGCCGCGCCCAAAAATTACCCCCCGAAGGTCGGCGCCGCCAAACCCCCCAGCGGAAAAATGGCCAAAAAACGGGTGCGCTATAGCCTTGGGGGGAGGGGCTGGCCAAATTCGTCCGCCGGACTCGGAATGGGGCGAGACTTTGCGAGCGGCCTCCGCGTGTCAAAAATAGGCCACGGTCACAACCGCGCCCAAAAATAACCCTCCGAAGGTCGTGGTGCCAAAACCCCCAAGCGGAAAAATGGCCAAAAAACGGGTGGGCTATAGCCTTGGTGGGGGGCGCGAGCGAAGTTCATCCGCCGGACTCGGAATGGGGCGAGAGTTTGCGAGGGGCCTCGGGGTGCCAAAAATAAGCCGCGGGCAAAGTCGCGCCCAAAAATAAGCACCCGAAGGTCGTGGTGCCAAAACCACCCAGCGGAAAAATGGCCAAAAAACGGGTGGGCTATAACCTTGATGGGGGCCGCGGGCGAAGTTCGTCCGCCGCACTCGGAATGGGGCGAGACTTTGCGAGGGGCCTCGGGGTGCCAAAAATAAGCCGCGGACAAAGCCGCGCCGAAAAATAAGCGCCCGAAGGTCGTGGTGCCAAACCCCCCCAGCGGAAAAATGGCCAAAAAAGGGTGGGCTATAGCCTTGGTGGGGGGCGCGGGCGAAGTTCGTTCGCCGGACTCGGAATGGGGCGAGACTTTGCGAGGGGCCTCGGGGTGCCAAAACTAAGCCGCGGGCTAAGCCGCGACCAAAAATAAGAGCCTGAAGGTCGTGCTGCCAAAACCCCCCAGCGGAAAAATGGCCAAAAAACGGGTGGGCTATAGCCTTGGTGGGGGGCGCGGGCGATGTTCGTCCGCCGGACTCAGAATGGGGCGAGACTTTGCGAGGGGCCTCGGGGTGCCAAAAATAAGCCGCGGGGAAAGCCGCGCCCAAAAATAAGCACCCGAAGGTCGGGGTGCCAAAACCCCCCAGCGGAAAAATGGCCAAAAAACAGGTGGGCTATAGCCTTGGGGGGAGGGGCTGGCCAACTTCGTCCGCCGGACTCGGAATGGGGCGAGACTTTGCGAGCGGCCTCTGCGTGCCAAAAATAGGGTGCGGGCACAGCCGCGCCCAAAAGGAACCCACCGAAGGTCGGCGCGCCCAAACCCCCCAGTGGAAAAATGGCCAAAAAACGGGTGGGCTATAGCCTTGGGGCGAGGGGCTGGCCAACTTCGTCCGCCGGACTCGGAATGGGGCGAGACTTTACGAGCGGCCTCCGCGTGTCAAAAATAGGCCGCGGGCACAGCCGCGCCAAAAAATAACCGCCCGAAGGCCGGGGCGCCAAGTTCGTCCAGCGGAAAAAGGCCACAAAAACGGGTGGGCTATAGCCTTGGGTTGTGGGGCTGGCCAACTTCGTCCGCCGGACTCGGAATGCCACGAGACATTGCGAGGGCCCTCCGTGTGCCAAAAATAGGCAACGGCCACAGCGGTACCAAAAAATAACCGCCCGAAGGCCGGGGCGCCAAGTTCGTCCAGCGGAAAAAGGCCACAAAAACGGGTGGGCTATAGCCTTGGGGGTGGGGCTGGCCAACATCGTCCGCCGGACTCGGAATGGCGCGAGACTTTGCGAGGGGCCTCCGTGTGCCAAAAATAGGCCGCGGACACAGCCGCGCCCAAAAATAACCGCCCGAAGGCCGGGGCGCCAAGTTCGTCCAGCGGAAAAAGGCCACAAAAACGGGTGGGCTATAGCCTTGGGGGGTGGGGCTGGCCAACTTCGTCCGCCGGACTCGGAATGGCGCGAGACTTTTCGAGGGGCCGCTGTGTGTCAAAAAAAGGCCGCGGGCACAGCCGCGCCCAAAAATAGCCGCCCGAAGGCCGGGGCGCCAAGTTCGTCCAGCGGAAAAAGGCCACAAAAGCAGGTGGGCTATAGCCTTGGGAGGTGGGGCTGGCCCACTTCGTCCGCCGGACTCGGAATGGCACGAGACTTTGCGAGGGGCCTCCGTGTGCCAAAAAAAGGCCGCGGCCACAGCTGCGTCCAAAAATAACCGCCCGAAGGCCGGGGCGCCATGTTCGTCCAGCGGAAAAAGGCCACAAAAACGGGTGGGCTATAGCCTTGGGGGGTGGGGCTGGCCCACTTCGTCCGCCGCACTCGGAATGGCGCTAGACTTTGCGAGGGGCCTCCGTGTACCAAAAATAGGCCGCGGGCACAGCCGAGCCCAAAAATAACCGCTCGAAGTCCGGGGCGCCAAGTTCGTCCAGCGGAAAAAGGCCACAAAAACGGGTGGGCTATAGCCTTGGGGGGTGGGGCTGGCCAACTTCGTCCGCCGGACTCGGAATGGCGCGAGACTTTTCGAGGGGCCGCTGTGTGCCAAAAAAAGGCCGCGGGCACAGCCGCGCCCAAAAATAGCCGCCCGAAGGCCGGGGCGCCATGTTCGTCCGGCGGAAAAAGGCCACAAAAACGGGTAGGCTATAGCCTTGGGGGGTGGGGCTAGCCCACTTCGTCCGCCGGACTCGGAATGGCGCTACACTTTGTGAGGGGCCTCCGTGTGCCAAAAATAGGCCGCGGGAACAGCCGCGCCCAAAAATAACCGCCCGAAGGCCGGGGCGCCAAGTTCGTCACGCGGAAAAAGGCCACAAAAACGGGTGGGCTATAGCCTTGGGGGGTGGGGCTGGCCAACTTCGTCCGGCGGACTCGAAATGGCGCGAGACTTTGCGAGGGGCCTCCGTGTGCGAAAAATAGGCCGCGGGCACAGCCGTACCCAAAAAATAACCGCCCGAAGGCCGGGGCGCCAAGTTCGTCCGGCGGAAAAAGGCCACAAAAACGGGTGGGCTATAGCCTTGGGGGGTGGGGCTAGCCCACTTCGTCCGCCGGACTCGGAATGGCGCTACACTTTGTGAGGGGCCTCCGTGTGCCAAAAATAGGCCGCGGGAACAGCCGCGCCCAAAAATAACCGCCCGAAGGCCGGGGCGCCAAGTTCGTCACGCGGAAAAAGGCCACAAAAACGGGTGGGCTATAGCCTTGGGGGTGGGGCTGACCAACTTCGTCCGCCGGACTCGGAATGGCGCGAGATTTTGCGAGGGGCCGCGGTGTGCCAAAAAAAGGCCGCGGGCACAGCCGCGCCCAAAAATAGCCGCCCGAAGGCCGGGGCGCCATGTTCGTCCAGCGGAAAAATGCCACAAAAACGGGTGGGCTATAGCCTTGGGGGGTGGGGCTGGCCCACTTCGTCCGCCGCACTCGGACTGGCGCTAGACTTTGCGAGAGGCCTCCGTGTGCCAAAAATAAGCCGCGGGCACAGCCGCGCCCAAAAATAACCGCCCGAAGGTCGGCGGGCCCAAACCACCCAGCGGAAAAATGGCCAAAAAACGGGTGCGCTATAACCTTGGGGGGAGGGGCTGGCCCACTTCGTCCGCCGGACTCGAAATGGGGTGAGACTTTGCGAGCGGCCTCCGCATGCCAAAAATAGGCCGCGGTCACAGCCGCGCCCAAAAAGAAACCACCGAAGGTCGGCGCGCCCGAACCCCCCAGCGGAAAAATGGCCAAAAAACGGGTGCGCTATAACCTTGGGGGGAGGGGCTGGCCAACTTCGTCCGCCGGACTCGAAATGGGGTGAGACTATGCGAGCGGGCTCCGCGTGCCAAAAAATAGGCCGCGGGCACAGCTGCGCCCAAAAATAACCAAACCCTCCAGCGGAAAAATGGCCAAAAAACGTGTGCGCTATAGCCTTGGGGGGAGGGGCTGGCCAACTTCGTCCGCCGGACTCGAAATGGGGCGAGACTTTGCGAGTGGACTCCGCGTGCCAAAAATAGGCCGCGGTCACAGCCGCGCCCAAAAATAACCCACCGAAGGACGGCGCGCCCAAACCCCCCAGCGGAAAAATGGCCAAAAAACCGGTGGGCTATAGCCTTGGGGGGAGGGGTTGGCCAACTTCGTCCGCCGGACTCAGAAAGGGCCGAGACTTTGCGAACGGCCTACGCGTTCCAAAAATAAGCCGCGGGCACAGCCGCGCCAAAAAATAACCGCCGAAGGTCGGCGCGCCCAAACCCCCAGCGTAAAAATGGCCAAAAAACGGGTGGGCTATAGCCTTGGGGGGAGGGGCTGGCCCACTTCGTCCGCCGGACTGGGAATGGGGCGAGACGTTGCGAGCGGACTCCGCGTGCCAAAAATAGGACACGGGCACAGCCGCGCCCAAAAATAACCCCCCGAAGGTCGGCGCGCCCAAACCTCGCAGCGCAAAAATGGCCAAAAAACGGGTGCGCTACAGCCTTGGGGGGAGGGGCTGGCCAACTTCGTCCGCCGGACTCGGAATGGGGCTAAACTTTGCGAGCGGCCTCCGCATGTCAAAAATAGGCCACGGGCACAGCCGCGCCCAAATATAACCCCCCGAAGGTCGGCGAGCCCAAACCCCCCAGCGGAAAAATGGCCAAAAAACGGGTGGGCTATAGCCTTGGGGGTAGGGGCTGGCCCACTTCGTCCGCCGGACTCGGAATGGGGCGAGACTTTGCGAGCGGCCTCCGCGTGCCAAAAATAGGCCGTGGGCACAGCCGCGCCCAAAAATAACCCCCCGAAGGTCGGCGCGCCCAAACCACCCAGCGGAAAAATGGCCAAAAAACGGGTGCGCTATAACCTTGGGGGGAGGGGCTGGCCCACTTCGTCCGCCGGACTCGAAATGGGGTGAAACTTTGCGAGCGGCCTCCGCGTGCCAAAAATAGGCCGCGGTCACAGCCGCGCCCAAAAATAAACCACCGAAGGTCGGCGCGCCCAAACCCCCCAGCGGAAAAATGGCCAAAAAACCGTTGGGCTATAGCCTTGGGGGGAGGGGCTGGCCAACTTCGTCCGCCGGATTCGGAATGGGGCGAGACTTTACGAGCGGCCTCCGCGTGCCAAAAATAAGCCGCGGGAACAGCCGCGCCCAAAAATAACCCCCCGAAGGTCGGCGCGCCCAAAAATAACCCCCCGAAGGTCGGCGCGCCCAAACCACCCAGCGGAAAAATGGCCAAAAAACGGGTGCGCTATAACCTTGGGGGGAGGGGCTGGCCCACTTCGTCCGCCGGACTCGAAATGGGGTGAAACTTTGTGAGCGGCCTCCGCGTGCCAAAAATAGGCCGCGGTCACAGCCGCGCCCAAAAATAAACCACCGAAGGTCGGCGCGCCCAAACCCCCCAGCGGAAAAATGGCCAAAAAACCGTTGGGCTATAGCCTTGGGGGGAGGGGCTGGCCAACTTCGTCCGCCGGATTCGGAATGGGGCGAGACTTTGCGAGCGGCCTCCGCATGCCAAAAATAGGCCGCAGGCACAGCCGCGCCCAAAAATAACCCACCGAAGGTCGGCGCGCCCAAACCCCCCAGCGGAAAAATGGCCAAAAAACGGGTGCGCTATAGCCTTGGGGGGAGGGGCTGGCCGACTTCGTCCGCCGGACTCAGAATGGGGCGAGATTTGCGAGCGGCCTACGCGTGCCAAAAATAAGCCGCGGGCACAGCCGGGCCCAAAAATAAACCCCCGAAGGTCGGCGCGCCCAAACCCCCCAGAGGAAAAATGGCCAAAAAACGGGTGGGCTATAGCCTTGGGCGGAGGGGCTGGACAACTTCGTCCGCCGGATTCGGAATGGGGTGAGACTTTGCGAGCGTCCCTCCGCGTGCCAAAAATAGGCCGCGGGCACAGCCGCGCCCAAAAATAACCCCGCAAAGGTCGGCGCGCCAAAACCCCCCAGCGGAAAAATGGCCAAAAAACCGGTGGGCTATAGCCTTGGGGGGAGCGGCTGGCCAAATTCGTCCGCCGGACTCGCAATTGGACGAGACTTTGCGAGCGGCCACCGCGTACCAAAAATAGGCCGCGGGCACAGCCGCGCCCAAAAATAACCACCCGAAGGTCGGCGCGCGCAAACCCCCCCGAGGAAAAATGGCCAAAAAACGGGTGCGCTATAGCCTTGGGGGGAGGGGCTGGCCAACTTCGTCCGCCGGACTCGGAATGGGGTGAGACTTTGTGAGCGGCCTCCGCGTGCCAAAAATAAGCCGCGGACACAGCCGCGCCCAAAAATAAACCCCCGAAGGTCGGCGCGCCCAAACCCCCCAGAGGAAAAATGGCCAAAAAACGGGTGGGCTATAGCCTTCGGGGGAGGGGCTGGACAACTTCGTCCGCCGGACTCGGAATGGGGCGAGACTTTGGGAGCGTCCCTCCGCATGCCAAAAATAAGCCGCGGGCACAGCCGCGCCCAAAACTAAACCCCCGAAGGTCGGCGCGCCCAAACCCCCCAGAGGAAAAATGGCCAAAAAACGGGTGGGCTATAGCCTTGGGGGGAGGGGCTGGACAACTTCGTCCGCCGGACTCGGAATGGGGCGAGACTTTGCGAGCGTCCCTCCGCGTGCCAAAAATAGACCGCGGGCACAGCCGCGCCCAAAAATAACCCCCCGAAGGTCGGTGCGCGCAAACCCCCCAGCGGAAAAATGGCCAAAAAACGGGTGCGCTATAACCTTAGGGGGACGGGCTGGCCCACTTCGTCCGCCGGACTCGGAATGGGGCGAGACTTTGCGAGCGGCCTGCGCGTGCCAAAAATAGGCCGCGGGCACAGCCGCGCCCAAAAATAACCCCCCGAAGGTCGGCGCGCCCAAACCCCCCAGCGGAAAAATGGCCAAAAAACGGGTGCGCTATAGCCTTGGGGGGAGGTGCTGGCCAACTTCGTCCGCCGGACTCGGAATGGGGCGAGACTTTGTGAGCGGCCTCCGCGTGCCAAAAATAGGCCGCGGGCACAGCCGCGCCCAAAAATAACCCCCCGAAGGTCGGCGCGCCCAAACCCCCCAGCGGAAAAATGGCCAAAAAACGGGTGGGCTATAGCCTTGGGGGGAAGGGCTGGCCAACCTCGTCCGCCGGACTCGGAATGGGGCGAGACTTTGCGAGCGGCCTCCGCGTGCCAAAAATAGGCCGCGGGCACAGCCGCGCCCAAAAATACCCGCCCGAAGGCCAGGGCGCCAAGTTCGTCCAGCGGAAAAAGGCCACAAAAACGGGTGGGCTATAGCCTTGGGGGGTGGGGCTGGCCAACTTCGTCCAGCGGAAAAAGGCCACAAAAACGGGTGGGCTATAGCCTTGGGGGGTGGGGCTGGCCAACTTCGTCCGCCGGACTCGGAATGGCGAGAGACTTTGCGAGGCGCCTCCGTGTGCCAAAAATAGGCACCGGGCACAGCCGTGCTAAAAAAATAACCGCCCGAAGGCCGGGGCGCCAAGTTCGTCCAGCGGAAAAAGGCCACAAAAACGGGTGGGCTATAGCCTTGGGGGGAGGGGCTGGCCAAATTCGTCCGCCGGACTCGGAATGGGGCGAGACTTTGCGAGCGGCCTCCGCGTGCCAAAAATAGGTCGCGGGTACAGTCACGCCCAAAAATAAACCCCCGAAGGTCGGCGCGCCCAAACCGCGGAAAAATGGCAAAAAAACGGGTGCGCTATAACCTTGGGGGGAGGGGCTGGCCAACTTCGTCCGCCGGACTCGAAATGGGGCGAGACTTTGCGAGCGGGCTCCGCGTACCAAAAAATAGGCCGCGGGCACAGCTGCACCCAAAAATAACCAAACCCTCCAGCGGAAAAATGGCCAAAAAACGTGTGCGCTATAGCCTTGGGGGGAGGGGCTGGCCAACTTCGTCCGCCGGACTCGAAATGGGGTGAGACTTTGCGAGTGGACTCCGCGTGCCAAAAATAGGCCTCGGTCACAGCCGCGCCCAAAAATAACCCCCCGAAGGTCGGCGCGCCCAAACCCCCCAGCGGAAAAATGGCCAAAAAACGGGTGGGCTATAGCCTTGGGGGGAGGGGCTGGCCCACTTCGTCCGCCGGACTCGGAATGGGGTGAGACTTTGCGAGCGGCCTCCGCGTTCCAAAAATAGGCTGCGGTCACAGCCGCGCCCAAAAATAACCCACCGAAGGACGGCGCGCCCAAACCCCCCAGCGGAAAAATGGCCAAAAAACCGGTGGGCTATAGCCTTGGGGCGAGGGGTTGGCCAACTTCGTCCGCCGGACTCAGAATGGGCCGAGACTTTGCGAACGGCCTACGCGTGCCAAAAATAAGCCGCGGGCACAGCCACGCCCAAAAATAACCCCCGAAGGTCGGCGCGCCCAAACCCCCAGCGTAAAAATGGCCAAAAAACGGGTGGGCTATAGCCTTGGGGGGAGGGGCTGGCCAACTTCGTCCGCCGGACTCGGAATGGGGCTAAACTTTGCGAGCGGCCTCCGCATGCCAAAAATAGGCCACGGGCACAGCCGCGCCCAAATATAACCCCCCGAAGGTCGGCGAGCCCAAACCCCCCAGCGGAAAAATGGCCAAAAAACGGGTGGGCTATAGCCTTGGGGGGAGGGGCTGGCCCACTTCGTCCGCCGGACTCGGAATGGGGCGAGACTTTGCGAGCGGCCTCCGCGTGCCAAAAATAGGCCGCGGTCACAGCCGCGCCCAAAAATAAACCACCGAACGTCGGCGTGCCCAAACCCCCCAGCGGAAAAATGGCCAAAAAACCGTTGGGCTATAGCCTTGGGGGGAGGGGCTGGCCAACTTCGTCCGCCGGACTTGGAATGGCGCGAGCCATTGTGAGGGGCCTCCGTGTGCCAAAAATAGGCCGCGGCCACAGCCGCGCCCAAAAATAACCGCTCGAAGGCCGGGGCGCCATGTTCGTCCAGCGGAAAAAGGCCACAAAAACGGGTGGGCTATAGCCTTGGGGGGTGGGGCTGGCCCACTTCGTCCGCCGGACTCGGATTGGCGCGAGACTTTGTGAGGGGCCTCCGTGTGCCAAAAATAGGCAGTGGCCACAGCCGCGCCCAAAAATAACCGCCCGAAGGCCGGGGCGCCATGTTCGTCCAGCGGAAAAAAGGCACAAAAACGGGTGGGCTATAGCCTTGGGGGGTGGGGCTGGCCCACTTCGTCCGCCGCACTCGGAATGGCGCTAGACTTTGCGAGAGGCCTCCGTGTGCCAAAAATAGGCCGCGGGCACAGCCGCGCCCAAAAATAACCGCCCGAAGGCCGGGGCGCCATGTTCGTCCAGCGGAAAAAAGCCACAAAAACGGGTGGGCTATAGCCTTGGCGGTTGGGGCTGGCCGACTTCGTCCGCCGGACTCGGAATGGCACGAGACTTTGCGAGGGGCCTCCGTTTGCCAAAAATAGGCCGCGGTCAGAGCCACGTCCAAAAATAACCACCCGAAGGCCGGGGCGCCAAGTTCGTCCAGAGGAAAAGGGCCACAAAAACGGGTGGGCTATAGCCTTGGGGGGTGGGCCTTGCCAACTTCGTCCGCCGGACTCCGAATGGCGCGAGACTTTGTGAGGGTTCTGCGTGTGCCAAAAATAGGCCGCGGCCACAGCCGCGTCCAAAAATTACCGCCCGAAGGCCGGGGCGCCAAGTTCGTCCAGCGGAAAAAGGCCACAAAAACGGGTGGGCTATAGCCTTGGGGGGTGGGGCTGGCCAACTTCGTCCGCCGGACTCGGAATGGCGCGAGACTTTGCGAGCGGCCTCCGTTTGCCAAAAATAGGCTTCGGGCAAAGCCGCTCCCAAAAATAACCGCCGAAGGCCGGGGCGCCAAGTTCGTCCAGCGGAAAAAGGCCACAAAAACGGGTGGGCTATAGCCTTTGGGGGTGGGGCTGGCCAATTTTTTCCGCCGGACTCGGAATGGCGCGAGAGTTTGCGAGGGGCCTCCGTGTGCCAAAAATAGGCCGCGGGCACAGCCGCGTCTAAAAATAACCGCCCGAAGGCCGGAGCGCCAAGTTCGTCCAGCGGAAAAAGGCCACAAAAACGGGTGGGCTATAGCCTTGGGGGGTGGGGCTGGCCAATTTTGTCCGCCGGACTCGGAATGGCGCGAGACTTTGCGAGGGGCCTCCGTGTGCCAAAAATAGGCTGCGAGCACAGGCGCACCCAAAAATAGCCGCCCGAAGGCCGGGGCGCCAAATTCGTCCAGAGGAAAAGGGCCACAAAAACGGGTGGGCTATAGCCTTGGGGGGTGGGCCTTGCCAACTTCGTCCGCCGGACTCCTAATGGCGCGAGACTTTGCGAGGGCCCTCCGTTTGCCAAAAATAGGCCGCGGTCAGAGCCACGTCCAAAAATAACCGCCCGAAGTCCGGGGCGCCAAGTTCGTCCAGAGGAAAAGGGCCACAAAAACGGGTGGTCTATAGCCTTGGGGGGTGGGGCTTGCCAACTTCGTCCGCCGGACTCGGAATGGCGCAAGACTTTGCGAGGGGCCTCCGTGTGCCAAAAATAGGCTGCGGGCACAGCCGCGCCCAAAAATAACCGCCCGAAGGCCGGGGCGCCAAGTTCGTCCAGCGGAAAAACGCCACAAAAACGGGTGGGCTATAACCTTGGGGGGTGGGGCTGGCCAACTTCGTCCGCCGGACTTGAAATGGCGCGAGCCTTTGCGAGGGGCCTCCGTGTGCCAAAAATAGGCCGCGGGCACAGCCGCGTCCAAAAATAACCGCCCGAAGGCCTTGGCGCCAAGTTCGTCCAGAGGAAAGAGGCCACAAAAACGGGTGGGCTATAGCCTTGGGGGGTGGGGCTGGCCAATTTTGTGCGCCGGACTCGGAATGGCGCGAGACTTTACGAGGGGCCTCCGTGTGCTAAAAATAGGCTGCAGGCACAGCCGCGCCCAAAAATAACCGCCCGAAGGCCGGGGCGCCAAGCTCGTCCAGCGGAAAAAGGCCACAACAACGGGTGGGCTACAGCCTTGGGGGGTGGGGCTGGCCAAGTTCGTCCACCGGACTCGGAATGGTGCGAGCCTTTGTGAGGAGCCTCCGTGTACTAAAAATAGGCTGCGGGCACAGCCGCGCCCAAAAATAACCGCCCGAAGGCCGGGGCGCCAAGTTCGTCCAGCGGAAAAAGGCCACAACAACGGGTGGGCTATAGCCTTGGGGGGTGGGGCTGGCCAACTTCGTCCGCCGGACTCGGAATGGCAGGAGACTTTGCGAGTGGCCTCCGTGTGCTAAAAATAGGCCGCGGGCACAGCTGCGCGAAAAAACATCCGCCCGAAGGCCGGGGCGCCAAGTTCGTCCAGCGGAAAAAGGCCACAAAAACGGGTGGGCTATAGCCTTGGGGGTTGGGGCTGGCCAACTTCATCCGCCGGACTCGGAATGGCGTGAGCCTTTACGAGGGGCCTCCGAGTGCCAAAAATAGGCCGTGGGCACAGCCGCATCTAAAAATAACCGCCCGAAGGCCGGAGCGCCAAGTTCGTCCAGCGGAAAAAGGCCACAAAAACGGGTGGGCTATAACCTTGGGGGGTGGGGCAGGCCAATTTTGTCTGCCGGACTCGGAATGGTGCAAGACTTTGCGAGGAGCCTCCGTGTGCCAAAAATAGGCTGTGGGCAAAGCTGCACCCAAAAATAGCCGCCCGAAGGCCGGGGCGCCAAGTTCGTCCAGCGGAAAAAGGCCACAAAAACGGGTGGGCTATAGCCTTGGGGGGTGGGGCTGGCCAACTTCATCCGCCGGACTCGGAATGGCGTGACCCTTTGCGAGGGGCCTCCGTGTGCCAAAAATAGGCCGCGGGCACAGCCGCGTCTAAAAATAACCGCCAAAAGGCCTTGGCGCCAAGTTCGTCCAGAGGAAAGAGGCCACAAAAACGGGTGGGCTATAGCCTTGGGGGGTGGGGCTGGCCAACTTCGTCTGCCGGACTCGGAATGGTGCGAGACTGTGCGAGGGGCCTCCGTGTGCCAAAAATAGGCTGCGGGCACAGCCGCGCCCAAAAATAACCGCCCGAAGGCCGGGGCGCCAAGTTCGTCCAGCGGAAAAACGCCACAAAAACGGGTGGGCTATAACCTTGGGGGGTGGGGCTGGCCAACTTCGTCCGCCAGACTCAAAATGGCGCGAGCCTTTGCGAGGGGCCTCCGTGTGCCAAAAATAGGCCGCGGGCACAGCCGCATCCAAAAATAACTGCCCGAAGGCCTTGGCGCCAAGTTCGTCCAGAGGAAAGAGGCCACAAAAACGGGTGGGCTATAGCCTTGGGGGGTGGGGCTGGCCAATTTTGTGCGCCGGACTCGGAATGGCGCAAGACTTTACGAGGGGCCTCCGTGTGCTAAAAATAGGCTGCGGGCACAGCCGCGCCCAAAAATAACCGCCCGAAGGCCGGGGCGCCAAGCTCGTCCAGCGGAAAAAGGCCACAACAACGGGTGGGCTATAGCCTTGGGGGGTGGGGCTGGCCAAGTTCGTCCGCCGGACTCGGAATGGTGCGAGCCTTTGCGAGGAGCCTCCGTGTGCTAAAAATAGGCTGCGGGCACAGCCGCGCCCAAAAATAACCGCCCGAAGGCCGGGGTGCCAAGTTCGTCCAGCGGAAAAAGGCCACAAAAACGGGTGGGCTATAGCCTTGGGGGGTGGAGCTGGCAAACTTCGTCCGCCGGACTCGGAATGGCGCGAGCCTTTACGAGGGGCCTACGTGTGCCAAAAATAGGCCGCGGGCACAGCCGCGTCCAAAAATAACCGCCCAAAGGCCTTGGCGCCAAGTTCGTCCAGCGGAAAAAGGCCACAAAAACGGGTGGGCTATAGCCTTGGGGGGTGGGGCTGGCCAACTTCGTCCGCCGGACTTGGAATGGCGCGAGACTTTGCGGGGCGCCTCCATGTGCCAAAAATAGGCCGCGGGCACAGCCCCGCCCATAAATACCCGCCCGAAGGCCGCGGCACCAAGTTCGTCCAGCGGAAAAAGGCCACAAAAACGGGTGGGCTATAGCCTTGGGGGGTGGGGCTGGCCAACTTCGTCCGCCGGACTCGGAATGGCACGAGAGCCGGGGCGCCAAGTTAGTCCAGCGGAAAAAGGCCACAAAAACGGGTGGGATATAGCCTTGGGGGGTGGGGCTGGCCAACTTCGTCCGCCGGACTCGGAATGGTGCGAGACTTTGCGAGGGGCCTCCGTGTGCCAAAAATAGGCCGCAGGCAAAGCCGCATACAAAAATAACCGCCCGAAGGCCGGGGCGCCAAGTTCGTCCAGCGGAAAAAGGCCACAAAAACGGGTGGGCTATGGCCTTGGGAGGTGGGGGTGGCCGACTTCGTCCGTCTGACTCGGAATGGCGTGAGACTTTGGGAGGGGCCTCTGTGTGCCGAAAATAGGCCGCGGACACAGCCGCGCCCAAAAATAACCGCCCGAAGGCCGAGGCACCAAGTTCCTCCAGCGGAAAAAGGCCATAAAAATGGGTGGGCTATAGCCTTGAGGGGTGGGGCTGGCCCACTTCCTCCGCCGGACTCGGAATGGCGCGAGACTTTTTGAGGGACCTCCGTGTGCCAAAAATAGGCCGCGGGCGCAGCCGCGTCCAAAAATAACGGCCCGAGGGCCGGGGCGCCAAGTTCGTCCAACGGAAAAAGGCCACAAAAACGGGTGGGCTATACCCTTGAGGGGTGGGGCTGGCCCACTTCGTCCGCCGGACTCGGAATGGCGCGAGACTTTTTGAGGGACCTCCGTGTGCCAAAAATAGGCCGCGGGCACAGCCGCGTCCAAAAATAACGGCCCAAAGGCCGGGGCGCAAAGTTCGTCCAGCGGAAAAAGGCCACAAAAACGAGTGGGCTATAGCCTTGGTAGGCGGGACTGGCCAACTTCGTCCGCCGGACTCGGAATGGCGCGAAACTTTACGATGGGCGTCCGTGTGAAAAATATAGGCCACGGGCACAGCCGCGCCCAAAAATAACCTGCCGAAGGCCGGGGCGGCAAGGACGTCCAGCGGAAAAAGGCCACAAAAACGGGTGGGCTATAGCCTTGGGGGGTGGGGCTGGCCCACTTCGTCCGCCGGACTCGGATTGGTGCGAGACTTTGCGAGGGGCCTCCGTGTGCAAAAAATAGGCCGCGGGCACAGCCGCGCCCAAAAATAACCGCCCGAAGGCCGGGGCGTCAAGTTCGTCCAGTGGAAAAAGGCCACAAAATCGGGTCGGCAATAGCCTTGGGGGGTGGGGCTGGCCGACTTCGTCCGCCAGACTCGGAATGGTGCGAGACTTTGCGAGGGGCCTCCGTGTGCCAAAAATAGGCCGCGGGCACAGCCGCGCCCAAAAATACCCGCCCGAAGGCCGGGGCGCCAAGTTCGTCCAGCGGAAAAAGGCCACAAAAAAGGGTGGGCTATAGCCTTGCGGGGTGGGGCAGGCCAACATCGTCCGCCGGACTCGGAATGGCGCGAGACTTTGCGAGGGGCCTCCGTGTGCCAAAAATAGGCCTCGGACACAGCCGCGTCCAAAAATACCAGCCCGAAGGCCGGGGCGCCAAGTTCGTCCAGCGGAAAAAGGCCACAAAAATGGGTGGGCTATGGCCTTGGGGGGTGGGGCGCGCCAACTTCGTCCGCCGGACTCGGAAAGGCGCGAGACTTTGCGAGGTTCCTCCGTGTGCCAAAAATAGGCCGTGGACACAGCCGCACCCAAAAATACCAGCCCGAAGGCCGGGGCGCCAAGTTCGTCCAGCGGAAAAAGGCCACAAAAACGGGTGGGCTATAGCCTTGGGGGGTGGGGCTGGCCAACTTCGTCCGCCGGACTCGGAATGGCGCGAGAATTTGCGAGGGGCCTCCGTGTGCCAAAAATAGGCTGCGGGCACAGCCGCGCTAAAAAATAACCGCCCGAAGGCCGGGGCGCCAAGTTCGTCCTGAGGAAAAAGGCCACAAAAACGGGTGGGCAATAGCCTTGGGGGGTGGGGCTGGCCAACTTTGTCCGCCGGACTCGGAATGGCGCGAGACTTTGCGAGGGGCCTCCGTGTGCCAAAAATAGGCCGCGGACACAGCTGCGTCCAAAAATAACCACCCGAAGGCCGGGGCGCCAAGTTCGTCCTGAGGAAAAAGGCCACAAAAACGGGTGGGCAATAGCCTTGGGGGGTGGGGCTGGCCAACTTTGTCCGCCGGACTCGGAATTGCGCGAGACTTTGCGAGTGGCCTCCGTGTGCCAAAAATAGGCTGCGGGCACAGCCGCGCCCAAAAAGCCCCGCCCAAAGGCCGGGGCGCCAAGTTCGTCCAGCGGAAAAAGGCCACAAAAACGGGTGGGCTATAGCCTTGGGGGTTGGGGCTGGCCAACTTTGTCCGCCGGACATGGAATGGCGCGAGAGTTTGTGAGGGGCCTCCGTGTGCCAAAAATCGGCCGCAAGCACAGCCGCGTCCAAAAATGACCGCTCGAAGGCCGGGGCCCCAAGTTCGTCCAGCGGAAAAAGGCCACAAAAACGGGTGGTAGCCTTGGGGGGTTGGGCGCCAGTTCGTCCGCCGGACTCAGAATGGCGCGAGACTTCGTGAGGGGCCTCTGTGTGCCAAAAATAGGCTGCGGGCACAGCCGAGCCCAAAAATAACCGCCCGAAGGCCGGGGCGCCAAGTTCGTCCAGCAGAAAAAGGCCACAAAAACGGGTGGGCTATACCCTTGGGAGGTGGGGCTGGCCAACTTTGTCCGCCGGACTCGCAATGGCGCGAAACTTTACGATGGGCGTCCGTGTGAAAAATATAGGCCACGGGCACAGCCGCGCCCAAAAATAACCGCCCGAAGGCCGGGGTGCCAAGTTCGTCCAGTGGAAAAAGGCCACAAAATCGGGTCGGCAATAGCCTTGGGGGGTGGGGCTGGCCCACTTCGTCCGCCAGACTCGGAATGGTGCGAGACTTTACGAGGGGCCTCCGTGTGCAAAAAATAGGCCGCGGGCACAGCCGCGCCCAAAAATAACCGCCCGAAGGCCGGGGCGTCAAGTTCGTCCAGTGGAAAAAGGCCACAAAATCGGGTCGGCAATAGCCTTGGGGGGTGGGGCTGGCCCACTTCGTCCGCCAGACTCGGAATGGTGCGAGACTTTGCGAGGGGCCTCCGTGTGCCAAAAATAGGCTACGGGTACAGCCGCGCCCAAAAATAATCACCCGAAGGCCGGGGCGCCAAGTTCGTCCAGCGGAAAATGGCCACAAAAACGGGTGGGCAATAGCCTTTGGGGGTGGGGCTGGCCAACTTCGTCCGCAGGACTCGGAATGGCGCGAGACTTTGCGAGGGGCCTCCGTGTGCCAAAAATAGGCTACGGACACAGCCACACCCGAAAATAACCGCCCGAAGGCCGGGGCGCAAAGTTCGTCCAGCGGAAAAAGGCCACAAAAACAGGTGGGCTATAGCCTTGGGGGGTGGGGCTGGCCAACTTCGTCTGCCGGACTTCAAATGGCGTGAGACTTTGCGAGGCGCCTCCGTGTGCCAAAAATAGGCCGCGGGCACAGCCGCGCCCAAAAATAACCGCCCGAAGGCCAGGCCGCCAAGTTCGTCCAGCGGAAAAAGGCCACAAAAACGGGTGGGCTATAGCCTTGGGGGGTGGGGCTGGCCAACTTTGTCCGCCGGACTCGGAATGGCGCGAGACTTTGCGAGGGGCCTCCGGGTGCCAAAAATAGGCCGCGGGCACAGCCGCGCCCAAAAATAACCGCCTGAAGGCCGGCGCGCCAAGTTCGTCCTGAGGAAAAAGGCCACAAAAACGGGTGGGCAATAGCCTTGGGGGGTGGGGCTGGCCAACTTCGTCTGCCGGATTTCGAATGGCGCGAGACTTTGCGAGGCGCCTCCGTGTGCCAAAAATAGGCCGCGGGCACAGCCGCGCCCAAAAATAACCGCCCGAAGGCTGGGGCGCCAAGTTCGTCCAGTGGAAAAAGGCCACAAAATCGGGTCGGCAATAGCCTTGGGGTGGCCGACTTCGTCCGCCAGACTCGGAATGGTGCGAGACTTTGCGAGGGGCCTCCGTGTGCCAAAAATAGGCTACGGGTACAGCCGCGCCCAAAAATAATCACCCGAAGGCCGGGGCGCCAAGTTTGTCCAGCGGAAAATGGCCACAAAAACGGGTGGGCTATAGCCTTGGGGGGTGGGGCTGGCCAACTTCGTCCGCCGGACTCGGAATGGCGCGAGACTTTGCGAGGGGCCTCTGGGTGCCAAAAATAGGCCGCGGGCACAGCCGCGCCCAAAAATAACCGCCCGAAGGCCGGGGCGTCAAGTTCGTCCAGTGGAAAAAGGCCACAAAATCGGGTCGGCAATAGCCTTGGGGGGTGGGGCTGGCCCACTTCGTCCGCCAGACTCGGAATGGTGCGAGACTTTGCGAGGGGCCTCCGTGTGCCAAAAATAGGCTACGGGTACAGCCGCGCCCAAAAATAATCACCCGAAGGCCGGGGCGCCAAGTTCGTCCAGCGGAAAATGGCCACAAAAACGGGTGGGCAATAGCCTTTGGGGGTGGGGCTGGCCAACTTCGTCCGCCGGACTCGGAATGGCGCGAGACTTTGTGAGGGGCCTCCGTGTGCCAAAAATAGGCTGCGGACACAGCCACACCCGAAAATAACCGCCCGAAGGCCGGGGCGCAAAGTTCGTCCAGCGGAAAAAGGCCACAAAAACAGGTGGGCTATAGCCTTGGGGGGTGGGGCTGGCCAACTTCGTCTGCCGGACTTCAAATGGCGTGAGACTTTGCGAGGCGCCTCCGTGTGCCAAAAATAGGCCGCGGGCACAGCCGCGCCCAAAAATAACCGCCCGAAGGCTGGGGCGCCAAGTTCGTCCAGTGGAAAAAGGCCACAAAATCGGGTCGGCAATAGCCTTGGGGTGGCCGACTTCGTCCGCCAGACTCGGAATGGTGCGAGACTTTGCGAGGGGCCTCCGTGTGCCAAAAATAGGCTACGGGTACAGCCGCGCCCAAAAATAATCACCCGAAGGCCGGGGCGCCAAGTTTGTCCAGCGGAAAATGGCCACAAAAACGGGTGGGCTATAGCCTTGGGGGGTGGGGCTGGCCAACTTCGTCCGCCGGACTCGGAATGGCGCGAGACTTTGCGAGGGGCCTCTGGGTGCCAAAAATAGGCCGCGGGCACAGCCGCGCCCAAAAATAACCGCCCGAAGGCCGGGGCGTCAAGTTCGTCCAGTGGAAAAAGGCCACAAAATCGGGTCGGCAATAGCCTTGGGGGGTGGGGCTGGCCCACTTCGTCCGCCAGACTCGGAATGGTGCGAGACTTTGCGAGGGGCCTCCGTGTGCCAAAAATAGGCTACGGGTACAGCCGCGCCCAAAAATAATCACCCGAAGGCCGGGGCGCCAAGTTCGTCCAGCGGAAAATGGCCACAAAAACGGGTGGGCAATAGCCTTGGGGGGTGGGGCTGGCCAACTTCGTCCGCCGGACTCGGAATGGCGCGAGACTTTGTGAGGGGCCTCCGTGTGCCAAAAATAGGCTGCGGACACAGCCACACCCGAAAATAACCGCCCGAAGGCCGGGGCGCAAAGTTCGTCCAGCGGAAAAAGGCCACAAAAACAGGTGGGCTATAGCCTTGGGGGGTGGGGCTGGCCAACTTCGTCTGCCGGACTTCAAATGGCGTGAGACTTTGCGAGGCGCCTCCGTGTGCCAAAAATAGGCCGCGGGCACAGCCGCGCCCAAAAATAACCGCCCGAAGGCCAGGCCGCCAAGTTCGTCCAGCGGAAACAGGCCACAAAAACGGGTGGGCTATAGCCTTGGGGGGTGGGGCTGGCCAACTTTGTCCGCCGGACTCGGAATGGCGCGAGACTTTGCGAGGGGCCTCCGGGTGCCAAAAATAGGCCGCGGTCACAGCCGCGCCCAAAAATAACCGCCCGAAGGCCGGCGCGCCAAGTTCGTCCTGAGGAAAAAGGCCACAAAAACGGGTGGGCAATAGCCTTGGGGGGTGGGGCTGGCCAACTTCGTCTGCCGGATTTCGAATGGCGCGAGACTTTGCGAGGCGCCTCCGTGTGCCAAAAATAGGCCGCGGGCACAGCCGCGCCCAAAAATAACCGCCCGAAGGCTGGGGCGCCAAGTTCGTCCAGTGGAAAAAGGCCACAAAATCGGGTCGGCAATAGCCTTGGGGGGTGGGGCTGGCCGACTTCGTCCGCCAGACTCGGAATGGTGCGAGACTTTGCGAGGGGCCTCCGTGTGCCAAAAATAGGCTACGGGTACAGCCGCGCCCAAAAATAATCACCCGAAGGCCGGGGCGCCAAGTTCGTCCAGCGGAAAATGGCCACAGAAACGGGTGGGCTATAGCCTTGGGGGGTGGGGCTGGCCAACTTCGTCCGCCGGACTCGGAATGGCGCGAGACTTTGCGAGGGGCCTCTGGGTGCCAAAAATAGGCCGCGGGCACAGCCGCGCCCAAAAATAACCGCCCGAAGGCCGGGGTGCCAAGTTCGTCCAGTGGAAAAAGGCCACAAAATCGGGTCGGCAATAGCCTTGGGGGGTGGGGCTGGCCCACTTCGTCCGCCAGACTCGGAATGGTGCGAGACTTTGCGAGGGGCCTCCGTGTGCAAAAAATAGGCCGCGGGCACAGCCGCGCCCAAAAATAACCGCCCGAAGGCCGGGGCGTCAAGTTCGTCCAGTGGAAAAAGGCCACAAAATCGGGTCGGCAATAGCCTTGGGGGGTGGGGCTGGCCAACTTCGTCCGCCAGACTCGGAATGGTGCGAGCCTTTGCGAGGGCCCTCCGTGTGCCAAAAATAGGCTACGGGTACAGCCGCGCCCAAAAATAATCACCCGAAGGCCGGGGCGCCAAGTTCGTCCAGCGGAAAATGGCCACAAAAACGGGTGGGCAATAGCCTTTTGGGGTGGGGCTGGCCAACTTCGTCCGCCGGACTCGGAATGGCACGAGACTTTGCGAGGGGCCTCCGTGTGCCAAAAATAGGCTGCGGACACAGCCACACCCGAAAATAACCACCCGAAGGCCGGGGCGCAAAGTTCGTCCAGCGGAAAAAGGCCACAAAAACAGGTGGGCTATAGCCTTGGGGGGTGGGGCTGGCCAACTTCGTCTGCCGGACTTCAAATGGCGTGAGACTTTGCGAGGCGCCTCCGTGTGCCAAAAATAGGCCGCGGGCACAGCCGCGCCCAAAAATAACAGCCCGAAGGCCAGGCCGCCAAGTTCGTCCAGCGGAAAAAGGCCACAAAAACGGGTGGGCTATAGCCTTGGGGGGTGGGGCTGGCCAACTTTGTCCGCCGGACTCGGAATGGCGCGAGACTTTGCGAGGGGCCTCCGGGTGCCAAAAATAGGCCGCGGTCACAGCCGCGCCCAAAAATAACCGCCCGAAGGCCGGCGCGCCAAGTTCGTCCTGAGGAAAAAGGCCACAAAAACGGGTGGGCAATAGCCTTGGGGGGTGGGGCTGGCCAACTTCGTCTGCCGGACTTCGAATGGCGCGAGACTTTGCGAGGCGCCTCCGTGTGCCAAAAATAGGCCGCGGGCACAGCCGCGCCCAAAAATAACCGCCCGAAGGCCGGGGCGCCAAGTTCGTCCAGTGGAAAAAGGCCACAAAATCGGGTCGGCAATAGCCTTGGGGGGTGGGGCTGGCCGACTTCGTCCGCCAGACTCGGAATGGTGCGAGACTTTGCGAGGGGCCTCCGTGTGCCAAAAATAGGCTGTGGACACAGCCACACCCGAAAATAACCGCCCGAAGGCCGGGGCGCAAAGTTCGTCCAGCGGAAAAAGGCCACAAAAACAGGTGGGCTATAGCCTTGGGGGGTGGGGCAGGCCAACTTCGTCCGCCGGACTCGGAATGGCGCGAGAATTTGCGAGGGGCCTCCGTGTGCTAAAAATAGGCTGTGGGCACAGCCGCGCTAAAAAATAACCGCCCGAAGGCCGGGGCGCCAAGTTCGTCCTAAGGAAAAAGGCCACAAAAACGGGTGGGCAATAGCCTTGGGGGGTGGGGCTGGCCAACTTTGTCCGCCGGACTCGGAATGGCGCGAGACTTTGCGAGGGGCCTCCGTGTGCCAAAAATAGGCCGCGGACACAGCTGCGTCCAAAAATAACCGCCCGAAGGCCGGGGCGCCAAGTTCGTCCTGAGGAAAAAGGCCACAAAAACGGGTGGGCAATAGCCTTGGGGGGTGGGGCTGGCCAACTTTGTCCGCCGGACTCGGAATGGCGCGAGACTTTGCGAGTGGCCTCTGTGTGCCAAAAATAGGCCGCGGGCACAGCCGCGCCCAAAAAGCCCCGCCCAAAGGCCGGGGCGCCAAGTTCGTCCAGCGGAAAAAGGCCACAAAAACGGGTGGGCTATACCCTTGGGAGGTGGGGCTGGTCAACTTTGTCCGCCGGACTCGGAATGGCGCGAGACTTTGCGAGCGGCCTCCGTGTGCCAAAAATAGGCCACGGTCACAGCCGCGCCCAAAAATAACCGCCCGAAGGCCAGGCCGCCAAGTTCGTCCAGCGGAAAAAGGCCACAAAAACGGGTGGGCTATAGCCTTGGGGGATGGGGCTGGCCAACTTTGTCCGCCGGACTCGGAATGGCGCGAGACTTTGCGAGGGGCCTCCGGGTACCAAAAATAGGCCGCGGGCACAGCCGCGCCCAAAAATAACCGCCCGAAGGCCGGGGCGCCAAGTTCGTCCAGTGGAAAAAGGCTTAAAATCGGGTCGGCAATAGCCTTGGGGGGTGGGGCTGGCCGACTTCGTCCGCCGGACTCGGATTGGTGCAAGACTTTGCGAGGGGCCTCCGTGTGCCACAAATAGGCCGCGGGCACAGCCTTGCCCAAAAATAACCGCCCGAAGGCCGGGGCGCCAAGTTCCTCAAGCGGAAAAAGGCAACAAAAACGGATGGGATATAGCCTTGGGGGGTGGGGCTGGCCAACTTCGTCTGCCGGACTCGGAATGGCGCGAGACTTTGCGAGGGGCCTCCGTGTGCCAAAAATAGGCAGCGGGCACAGCCGAGACCAAAAATCACCGCCCGACGGCCGGGCGCCAAGTCGTCCAGCGGAAAAAGGCCACAAAAACGGTTGGGATATAGCCTTGGGGGGTGGGGCTGGCCTACTTTGTCCGCCGGATTCGGAATGGCGCGAGAATTTGCTAGGGGCCTCCGTGTGCCAAAAATAGGCTGCGGGCACAGCCGCGCTAAAAAATAACCGCCCGAAGGCCGGGGCGCCAAGTTCGTCCTGAGGAAAAAGGCCACAAAAACGGGTGGGCAATAGGCTTGGGGGGTGGGGCTGGCCAACTTTGTCCGCCGGACTCGGAATGGCGCGAGACTTTGCGAGGGGCCTCCGTGTGCCAAAAATAGGCCGCGGGCACAGCCGCACCCAAAAATAACCACCCGAAGGCCGGGGCGCCAAGTTCGTCCAGCGAAAAAAGGCCACAAAAACGGGTGGGTAATAGCCTTTGGGGGTGGGGCTGGCCAACTTCGTCCGCCGGACTCGGAATGGCGCGAGACTATGCGAGGGGTCTCCGCGTGCCAAAAATAGGCCACGGGCCCAGCCGCGCCCAAAAATAACAACCCGAAAGCCGGGGCGCCAAGTTCGTCCAGCGGAAAAAAGCCACAAAAATGGGTGGGCTATAGCCTTGCGGGGTGGGGCTGGCCAACTTCATCCGCCGGACTCGGAATGGCACGAGACTTCGTGAGGGGCCTCCGTGTGCCAGCAATAGGCTGTGGGTACAGCCGCGCCCAAAAATAATCACCCGAAGGCCGGGGCGCCAAGTTCGTCCAGCGGAAAATGGACACAAAAACGGGTGGGCTATAGCCTTGGGGGGTGGGGCTGGCCAACTTCGTCCGCCGGACTCGGAATGGTGCGAGACTTTACGAGGGGCCTCCGTGTGCCAAAAATAGGCTGCGGGCACAGCCACACCCAAAACTAACCGCCCGAAGGCCGGGGCGCAAAGTTCGTCCAGCGGAAAAAGGGCACAAAAACAGGTGGGCTGTAGCCTTGGGGGGTGGGGCTGGCAAACTTCGTCCGCCGGACTTCGAATGGCGCGAGACTTTGCGAGGCGCCTCCGTGTGCCAAAAATAGGCCGCGGGCACAGCCGTGCCCAAAAATACCCGCCCGAAGGCCGGGGCGCCAATTTCGTCCAGTGGAAAAAGGCTACAAAATCGGGTGGGCTATAGTCTTGGGGGGTGGGGCTGGCCAAGTTTGTCCGCCGGACTCGGAATGGCGCGAGAATTTGCGAGGGGCCTCCGTGTGCCAAAAATAGGCTGCGGGCACAGCCGCGCTAAAAAATAACCGCCCGAAGGCCGGGGCGCCAAGTTCGTCCAGCGGAAAAAGGCCACAAAAACGGGTGGGCTATAGCCTTGGGGGGTGGGCTGGTCAACTTCGTCCGCCGGATTCGGAATGGCGCGAGACTTTGTGAGGGGCCTCCGTGTGCCAAAAATAGGCCGCAGGCACATCCGCGTCCAAAAATGACCGCCCGAAGGCCGGGGCGCCAAGTTCATCCAGCGGAAAAAGGCCACAAAAACGGGTGGGCTATACCCTTGGGAGGTGGGGCTGGTCAACTTTGTCCGCCGGACTCGGAATGGCACGAGACTTTGCGAGCGGCCTCCGTGTGCCAAAAATAGGCCACGGGCACAGCCGCGCCCAAAAATAACCGCCCGAAGGCCAGGCCGCCAAGTTCGTCCAGCGGAAAAAGGCCACAAAAACGGGTGGGCTATAGCCTAGGGGGGTGGGGCTGGCCAACTTTGTCCGCCGGACTCGGAATGGCGCGAGACTTTGCGAGGGGCCTCCGGGTGCCAAAAATAGGCCGCGGGCACAGCCGCGCCCAAAAATAACCGCCCGAAGGCCGGGGCGCCAAGTTCGTGCAACGGAAAAAGGCCACAAAAACGGGTGGGCTCTAGCCTTGGGGAGTGGGGCTGGCCAACTTCGTCCGCCGGACTCGGAATGGCGCGAGACTTTGCGAGCGGACTCTGTGTGCCAAAAATAGGCCCCGGGCACAGCCTCGCCCAAAAATAACCGCCCGAAGACCGGGGCGCCAAGTTCGTCCAGCGGAAAAAGGCCACAAAAACGGGTGGGCTATAGCCTTGGGGGGTGGGGCTGGCCAACTTTGTCCGCCGGACTCGGAATGGCACGAGACTTTGCGAGCGGACTCTGTGTGCCAAAAATAGGCCCCGGGCACAGCCTCGCCCAAAAATAACAGCCCGAAGTCCGGGGCGCCAAGTTCGTCCAGCGGAAAAACGCCACAAAAACCGGTGGGCTATAGCCTTGGGGGGTGGGGCTGGCCAACTTCGTCCGCCGGACTCGGAATGGTGCGAGACTTTGCGAGCGGCCTCCGTGTGCCAAAAATAGGCCCCGGGCACAGCCGCCCCAAAAAATAACCGCCCGAAGGCCAGGGCGCCAAGTTCGTGCAGCGGAAAAAGGCCACAAAAACGGGTGGGCTCTAGCCGTGGGGAGTGGGGCTGGCCAACCAAATCCGCGGACTCGGAATGGCGCGAGACTTCGCGAACGGACTCCGTTTGCCAAAAATAGGCCCGGGCACAGCCTCCCAAAAATAACCGCCCAAGACCGGGCGCCACGTTCATCCATCGGAAAAAGGCCACAAAAGCGGGTGGGCTATAGCCTTGGGGGTGGGGCTGGCCAAGCTCGTCCGCGGACTCGGACTGGCGCAAGACTTTGCGAGTGGCCTCCGTGTACGAAAAATAGGCCCCGGGCACAGGCGCGCCCAAAAATAACCGCCCGAAGGCCGGGGCGCCAAGTTCGTGCAACGGAAAAAGGCCACAAAAACGGGTGGGCTATAGCCTGGGGGGGTGGGGCTGGCCAACGGCGTCCGCCGGACTCGGATTGGCGCGAGACTTTGCGTGGGGTCTCCGGGTGTAAAAATTTGGCCGCGGGCACAGCCGCGCCCAAAAATAACCGCCCGAAGGCCGGGGCGCCAAGTTCGTCCAGTGGAAAAAGGCTTAAAATCGGGTCGGCAATAGCCTTGGGGGGTGGGGCTGGCCGACTTCGTCCGCCGGACTCGGATTGGTGCAAGACTTTACGAGGGGCCTCCGTGTGCCAAAAATAGGCCGCGGGCACAGCCTTGCCCAAAAATAACCGCCCGAAGGCCGGGGCGCCAAGTTCCTCAAGCGGAAAAAGGCAACAAAAACGGATGGGATATAGCCTTGGGGGGTGGGGCTGGCCAACTTCGTCTGCCGGACTCGGAATGGCGCGAGACTTTGCGAGGGGCCTCCGTGTGCCAAAAATAGGCCGCGGGCACAGCCGCGCCCAAAAAGCCCCGCCCGAAGGCCGGGGCGCCAAGTTCGTCCAGCGGAAAAAGGCCACAAAAACGGGTGGGCTATAGCCTTGGGGGGTGGGGCTGGCCTACTTTGTCCGCCGGATTCGGAATGGCGCGAGAATTTGCTAGGGGCCTCCGTGTGCCAAAAATAGGCTGCGGGCACAGCCGCGCTAAAAAATAACCGCCCGAAGGCCGGGGCGCCAAGTTCGTCCTGAGGAAAAAGGCCACAAAAACGGGTGGGCAATAGGCTTGGGGGGTGGGGCTGGCCAACTTTGTCCGCCGGACTCGGAATGGCGCGAGACTTTGCGAGGGGCCTCCGTGTGCCAAAAATAGGCCGCGGGCACAGCCGCACCCAAAAATAACCACCCGAAGGCCGGGGCGCCAAGTTCGTCCAGCGAAAAAAGGCCACAAAAACGGGTGGGTAATAGCCTTTGGGGGTGGGGCTGGCCAACTTCGTCCGCCGGACTCGGAATGGCGCGAGACTATGCGAGGGGTCTCCGCGTGCCAAAAATAGGCCACGGGCCCAGCCGCGCCCAAAAATAACAACCCGAAAGCCGGGGCGCCAAGTTCGTCCAGCGGAAAAAAGCCACAAAAATGGGTGGGCTATAGCCTTGCGGGGTGGGGCTGGCCAACTTCATCCGCCGGACTCGGAATGGCACGAGACTTCGTGAGGGGCCTCCGTGTGCCAGCAATAGGCTGTGGGTACAGCCGCGCCCAAAAATAATCACCCGAAGGCCGGGGCGCCAAGTTCGTCCAGCGGAAAATGGACACAAAAACGGGTGGGCTATAGCCTTGGGGGGTGGGGCTGGCCAACTTCGTCCGCCGGACTCGGAATGGTGCGAGACTTTACGAGGGGCCTCCGTGTGCCAAAAATAGGCTGCGGGCACAGCCACACCCAAAACTAACCGCCCGAAGGCCGGGGCGCAAAGTTCGTCCAGCGGAAAAAGGGGACAAAAACAGGTGTGCTGTAGACTGTGGGGGTGGGGCTGGCAAACTTCGTCCGCGGACTTCGAATGGCGCGAGACTTTGCGAGGCGCCTCCGTGTGTGTGTGCCAAAAATAGGCCGCTTGGCACAGCCGTGCCAAAAATACCCGCCCGAAGGCCGGGGCGCCAATTTCGTCCAGTGGAAAAAGGCTACAAAATCGGGTGGGCTATAGTCTTGGGGGGTGGGGCTGGCCAAGTTTGTCCGCCGGACTCGGAATGGCGCGAGAATTTGCGAGGGGCCTCCGTGTGCCAAAAATAGGCTGCGGGCACAGCCGCGCTAAAAAATAACCGCCCGAAGGCCGGGGCGCCAAGTTCGTCCAGCGGAAAAAGGCCACAAAAACGGGTGGGCTATAGCCTTGGGGGGTGGGCTGGTCAACTTCGTCCGCCGGATTCGGAATGGCGCGAGACTTTGTGAGGGGCCTCCGTGTGCCAAAAATAGGCCGCAGGCACATCCGCGTCCAAAAATGACCGCCCGAAGGCCGGGGCGCCAAGTTCATCCAGCGGAAAAAGGCCACAAAAACGGGTGGGCTATACCCTTGGGAGGTGGGGCTGGTCAACTTTGTCCGCCGGACTCGGAATGGCACGAGACTTTGCGAGCGGCCTCCGTGTGCCAAAAATAGGCCACGGGCACAGCCGCGCCCAAAAATAACCGCCCGAAGGCCAGGCCGCCAAGTTCGTCCAGCGGAAAAAGGCCACAAAAACGGGTGGGCTATAGCCTAGGGGGGTGGGGCTGGCCAACTTTGTCCGCCGGACTCGGAATGGCGCGAGACTTTGCGAGGGGCCTCCGGGTGCCAAAAATAGGCCGCGGGCACAGCCGCGCCCAAAAATAACCGCCCGAAGGCCGGGGCGCCAAGTTCGTGCAACGGAAAAAGGCCACAAAAACGGGTGGGCTCTAGCCTTGGGGAGTGGGGCTGGCCAACTTCGTCCGCCGGACTCGGAATGGCGCGAGACTTTGCGAGCGGACTCTGTGTGCCAAAAATAGGCCCCGGGCACAGCCTCGCCCAAAAATAACCGCCCGAAGACCGGGGCGCCAAGTTCGTCCAGCGGAAAAAGGCCACAAAAACGGGTGGGCTATAGCCTTGGGGGGTGGGGCTGGCCAACTTTGTCCGCCGGACTCGGAATGGCACGAGACTTTGCGAGCGGACTCTGTGTGCCAAAAATAGGCCCCGGGCACAGCCTCGCCCAAAAATAACAGCCCGAAGTCCGGGGCGCCAAGTTCGTCCAGCGGAAAAACGCCACAAAAACCGGTGGGCTATAGCCTTGGGGGGTGGGGCTGGCCAACTTCGTCCGCCGGACTCGGAATGGTGCGAGACTTTGCGAGCGGCCTCCGTGTGCCAAAAATAGGCCCCGGGCACAGCCGCCCCAAAAAATAACCGCCCGAAGGCCAGGGCGCCAAGTTCGTGCAGCGGAAAAAGGCCACAAAAACGGGTGGGCTATAGCCTTGGGGGGTGGGGCTGGCCAACTTCGTCCGCCGGACTCGGAATGGCGCGAGACTTCGCGAACGGACTCCGTTTGCCAAAAATAGGCCCCGGGCACAGCCTCCCCCAAAAATAACCGCCCGAAGACCGGGGCGCCACGTTCGTCCATCGGAAAAAGGCCACAAAAACGGGTGGGCTATAGCCTTGGGGGGTGGGGCTGGCCAACTTCGTCCGCCGGACTCGGAATGGCGCAAGACTTTGCGAGTGGCCTCCGTGTACGAAAAATAGGCCCCGGGCACAGGCGCGCCCAAAAATAACCGCCCGAAGGCCGGGGCGCCAAGTTCGTGCAACGGAAAAAGGCCACAAAAACGGGTGGGCTATAGCCTTGGGGGGTGGGGCTGGCCAACTTCGTCCGCCGGACTCGGAATGGCGCGAGACTTTGCGAGGGGCCTCCGGGTGTCAAAAATAGGCCGCGGGCACAGCCGCGCCCAAAAATAACCGCCCGAAGGCCGGGGCGCCAAGTTCGTCCAGTGGAAAAAGGCTTAAAATCGGGTCGGCAATAGCCTTGGGGGGTGGGGCTGGCCGACTTCGTCCGCCGGACTCGGATTGGTGCAAGACTTTACGAGGGGCCTCCGTGTGCCAAAAATAGGCCGCGGGCACAGCCTTGCCCAAAAATAACCGCCCGAAGGCCGGGGCGCCAAGTTCCTCAAGCGGAAAAAGGCAACAAAAACGGATGGGATATAGCCTTGGGGGGTGGGGCTGGCCAACTTCGTCTGCCGGACTCGGAATGGCGCGAGACTTTGCGAGGGGCCTCCGTGTGCCAAAAATAGGCCGCAGGCACAGCCGCGCCCAAAAAGCCCCGCCCGAAGGCCGGGGCGCCAAGTTCGTCCAGCGGAAAAAGGCCACAAAAACGGGTGGGCTATAGCCTTGGGGGGTGGGGCTGGCCTACTTTGTCCGCCGGATTCGGAATGGCGCGAGAATTTGCTAGGGGCCTCCGTGTGCCAAAAATAGGCTGCGGGCACAGCCGCACCCAAAAATAACCACCCGAAGGCCGGGGCGCCAAGTTCGTCCAGCGAAAAAAGGCCACAAAAACGGGTGGGTAATAGCCTTTGGGGGTGGGGCTGGCCAACTTCGTCCGCCCGACTCGGAATGGCGCGAGACTATGCGAGGGGTCTCCGCGTGCCAAAAATAGGCCACGGGCCCAGCCGCGCCCAAAAATAACAACCCGAAAGCCGGGGCGCCAAGTTCGTCCAGCGGAAAAAAGCCACAAAAATGGGTGGGCTATAGCCTTGCGGGGTGGGGCTGGCCAACTTCATCCGCCGGACTCGGAATGGCGCGAGACTTCGTGAGGGGCCTCCGTGTGCCAACAATAGGCTGCGGGTACAGCCGCGCCCAAATATAATCGCTCGAAGGCCGGGGCGCCAAGTTCGTCCAGCGGAAAATGGACACAAAAACGGGTGGGCTATAGCCTTGGGGGGTGGGGCTGGCCAACTTCGTCCGCCGGACTCGGAATGGTGCGAGACTTTACGAGGGGCCTCCGTGTGCCAAAAATAGGCTGCGGGCACAGCCACACCCAAAACTAACCACCCGAAGGCCGGGGCGCAAAGTTCGTCTAGCGGAAAAAGGGCACAAAAACAGGTGGGCTGTAGCCTTGGGGGGTGGGGCTGGCAAACTTCGTCCGCCGGACTTCGAATGGCGCGAGACTTTGCGAGGCGCCTCCGTGTGCCAAAAATAGGCCGCGGGTACAGCCGCGCCGAAAAAGCCCCGCCCGAAGGCCGGGGCGCCAATTTCGTCCAGTGGAAAAAGGCCACAAAATCGGGTGGGCTATAGTCTTGGGGGGTGGGGCTGGCCAAGTTTGTCCGCCGGACTCGGAATGGCGCGAGAATTTGCGAGGGGCCTCCGTGTACCAAAAATAGGCTGCGGGCACAGCCGCGCTAAAAAATAACCGCCCGAAGGCCGGGGCGCCAAGTTCGTCCAGCGGAAAAAGGCCACAAAAACGGGTGGGCAATAGCCTTGGGGGGTGGGGCTGGCCAACTTTGTCCGCCGGACTCGGAATGGCGCGAGACTTTGCGAGGGGCCTCCGGGTGCCAAAAATAGGCCGCGGGCACAGCCGCGCCCAAAAATAACCGCCCGAAGGCCGGGGCGCCAAGTTCGTGCAACGGAAAAAGGCCACAAAAACGGGTGGGCTCTAGCCTTGGGGGGTGGGGCTGGCCAACTTCGTCCGCCGGACTTGGAATGGCGCGAGACTTTGCGAGCGGACTCTGTGTTCCAAAAATAGGCCCCGGACACAGCCTCGCCCAAAAATAACCGCCCGAAGACCGGGGCGCCAAGTTCGTCCAGCGGAAAAAGGCCACAAAAACGGGTGGGCTATAGCCTTGGGGGGTGGGGCTGGCCCACTTTGTCCGCCGGACTCAGAATGGCACGAGACTTTGCGAGCGGACTCTGTGTGCCAAAAATAGGCCCCGGGCACAGCCTCGCCCAAAAATAACCGCCCGAAGGCCGGGGCGCCAAGTTCGTCCAGCGGAAAAAGGCCACAAAAACGGGTGGGCTATAGCCTTGGGGGGTGGGGCTGGCCGACTTCGTCCGCCGGACTCGGAATGGCGCGAGACTTTGCGAGCGGCCTCCATGTGCCAAAAATAGGCACCGGGCAAAGCCGCGCCCGAAAATAACCGCCCGAAGGCCGGGGCGCCAACTTCGTCTAGCGGAAAAAGGCCACAAAAACGGGTGGGCTATAGCCTTGGGGGTTGGGGCTGGCCAACTTGGTCCGCCGGACTCGGAATGGCGCGAGACTTTGCGAGCGGTCTCCGTGTTCCAAAAATAGGCCCCGGGCACAGCCGCGCCCAAAAATAACCGCCCGAAGGCCGGGGCGCCAAGTTCGTCCAGCGGAAAAAGGCCACAAAAACGGGTGGGCTATAGCCTTGGGGGCTGGGGCTAGCCAACTTCGTCCGCCGGACTCGGAATAGCGCGAGAGTTTGTGAGCGACCGCCGTGTGCCAAAAATAGGCCCCGGGCACAGCCGCGCCCAAAAATAACCGCCCGAAGGCCGGGGCGCCAAGTTCGTCCAGCGGATGAAGGCCACAAAAACGGGTGGGCTATAGCCTTGGGGGGTGGGGCTGGCCAACTTCGTCCGCCGGACTCGGAATGGCGCGAGACTTTGCGAGCGGCCTCCGTGTGCCAAAAATAGGCACAGGCCACAGCCGCGCCCAAAAATAACCGCCCGAAGGCCCGGGCGCCAAGTTCGTCCAGCGGAAAAAGGCCACAAAAACGGGCGGGCTTTAGCTTTGGGGGGTGGGGCTGGCCAACTTCGTCCGCCGGACTCGGAATGGCGCGAGACTTTGCGAGCGGCCTCCGTGTGCCAAAAATAGGCACAGGCCACAGCCGCGCCCAAAAATAACCGCCCGAAGGCCCGGGCGCCAAGTTCGTCCAGCGGAAAAAGGCCACAAAAACGGGCGGGCTTTAGCTTTGGGGGGTGGGGCTGGCCAACTTCGTCCGCCGGACTCGGAATGGCGCGAGACTTTGCGAGCTGCCTCTGTGTTCCAAAAATAGGCCCCGGGCACAGCCGCGTCCAAAAACAACCGCCCGAAGGGCGGGGCGCCAAGTTCGTCCAGCGGAAAAAGGCCACAAAAACGGGTGGGCTATAGCCTTGGGGGGTGGGGCTGGCCAACTTCGTCCGCCGGACTCGGAATGGCGCGAGACTTTGCGAGCGGCCTTCGTGCGCCAAAAATAGACCCCGGACACAGCCGCGCCCAAAAATAACCGCCCGATGGGCGGGGCGCCAAGTTCGTCCAGCGGAAAAAGGCCACAAAAACGGGCGGGCTTTAGCCTTGGGGGGTGGGGCTGGCCAACTTCGTCCGCCGGACTCGGAATGGCGCGAGACTTTGCGAGCGGCCTCCGTGTGCTAAAAATAGGCCCCGAACACACGCGCCCAAAAATAACCGCCCGAAGGCCGGGGCACCAAGTTCGTCCAGCGGAAAAAGGCAACAAAAACGGGTGGTCTATAGCCTTGGGGGGTGGGGCTGGCCAACTTCGTCCGCCGGACTCGGAATGGCGTGAGACTTTGCGAACGGCCTCCGTGTGCCAAAAATAGGCCCCGGGCACAGCCGCGTCCAAAAATAACTGCCCGAAGGCCGGGGTGCCAAGTTCGTCCAGCGGAAAAAGGCCACAAAAACGGGCGGGCTTTAGCCTTGGGGGCTGGGGCGGGCAAACTTCGTCCGCCGGACTCGGAATGGCGCGAGACTTTGTGAGCGGCCTCCGTGTGCCAAATATAGGCCCCGGACACAGCCGCGCACAAAAATAACCGCCCGAAGGCTGGGGCGCCAAGTTCGTCCAGCGGAAAAAGGCCACAAAAACGGGTGGGCTATAGCCTTGGGGGCTGGGGCTGGCCAACTTCGTCCGCCGGACTCGGAATGGCGCGAGACTTTGCGAGCGTCCTCCGTGCGCCAAAAATAGACCTTGGACACAGCCGCGCACAAAAATAACCGCCCGAAGGCCGGGGCGCCAAGTTCGTCCAGCGGAAAAAGGCCGCAAAAACGGGTGGGCTATGGCCTTGGGGGGTAGGGTTGGCCAACTTCGCCCGCCGGACTCGGAATGGAGCGAGACCTTGCGAGCGGCCTCCGTGTGCCAAAAATAGGCCCCGGACACAGCCGCGCACAAAAATAACCGCCCGAAGGCCGGGGCGCCAAGTTCGTCCAGCGGAAAAAGGCCACAAAAACGGGTGGGCTATAGCCTTGGGGGCTGGGGCTGGCCAACTTCGTCCGCCGGACTCGGAATGGCGCGAGACTTTGCGAGCGGCCTCCGTGCGCCAAAAATAGACCCCGGACACAGCCGCGAACAAAAATAACCGCCCGAAGGCCGGGGCGCCAAGTTCGTCCAGCGGAAAAAGGCCACAAAAACGGGTGGGCTATATCCTTGGGGGCTGGGGCTGGCAAACTTCGTCGGCCGGACTCGGAATGGCGCGAGACTTTGCGAGCGGCCTCCGTGTGCCAAAAATAGGCCCCGGACACAGCCGCGCACAAAAATAACCGCCCGAAGGCCGGGGCGCCAAGTTCGTCCAGCAGAAAAAGGCCACAAAAACGGGTGGTCTATAGCCTTGGGGGGTGGGGCTGGCCAACTTCGTCCGCCGGACTCGGAATGGCGTGAGACTTTGCGAACGGCCTCCGTGTGCCAAAAATAGGCCCCGGGCACAGCCGCGCCCAAAAATAACCGCCCGAAGGCCGGGGCGCCAAGTTCGTCCAGCGGAAAAAGGCCACAAAAACGGGTGGGCTATAGCCTTGGGGGGTGGGGCTGGCCAACTTCGTCCGCCGGACTCGGAATGGTGCGAGACTTTGCGAGCGGCCTTCGTGCGCCAAAAATAGACCCTGGACACAGCCGCGCCCAAAAATAACCGCCCGAAGGGCGGGGCGCCAAGTTCGTCCAGCGGAAAAAGGCCACAAAAACGGGCGGGCTTTAGCCTTGGGGGGTGGGGCTGGCCAACTTCGTCCGCCGGACTCGGAATGGCGCGAGACTTTGCGAGCTGCCTCTGTGTTCCAAAAATAGGCCCCGGGCACAGCCGCGTCCAAAAACAACCGCCCGAAGGCCGGGGCGCCAAGTTCGTCCAGCGGAAAAAGGCCACAAAAACGAGTGGGCTATAGCCTTGGGGGGTGGGGCTGGCCAACTTCGTCCGCCGGACTCGGAATGGCGCGAGACTTTGCGAGCGGCCTCCGTGTGCCAAAAATAGGCCCCGAACACACGCGCCTAAAAATAACCGCCCGAAGGCCGGGGCACCAAGTTCGTCCAGCGGAAAAAGGCCACAAAAACGGGTGGTCTATAGCCTTGGGGGGTGGGGCTGGCCAACTTCGTCCGCCGGACTCGGAATAGCGTGAGACTTTGCGAACGGACTCCGTGTGCCAAAAATAGGCCCCGGGCACAGCCGCGCCCAAAAATAACCGCCCGAAGGCCGGGGCGCCAAGTTCGTCCAGCGGAAAAAGGCCACAAAAACGGGTGGGCTATAGCCTTGGGGGGTGGGGCTGGCAAACTTCGTCCGCCGGACTCGGAATGGCGCGAGACTTTGCGAACGGCCTCCGTGTGCCAAAAATAGGCGCCGGACACAGCCGCGCCCAAAAATAACTGCCCGAAGGCCGGGGCGCCAAGTTCGTCCAGCGGAAAGAGGCCACAAAAACGGGTGGGCTATAGCCTTGGGGGGTGGGGCTGGCCAACTTCGTCCGCCGGACTCGGAATGGCGCGAGACTTTGCGAGCGGCCTCCGTGTGCCAAAAATAGGCCCCGGACACAGCCGCGCCCAACAATAACCGCCCGAAGGCCGGGACGCCAAGTTCGTCCAGCGGAAAAAGGCCACAAAAACGGGTGGGCTATAGCCTTGGGGTGTGGGGCAGGCCAACTTCATCCGCCGGACTCGGAATAGCGCGAGACTTTGCGAGTGGCCTCCGTGTGCCAAAAATAGGCCCCGGGCACAGCTGCGCCCAAAAATAACCTCCCGAAGGCCGGGGCGCCAAGATCGTCCAGCGGAAAAAGGCCACAAAAACGGGTGGGCTATAGCCTTGGGGGATGGGGCTGGCCAACTTCGTCCGCCGGACTCGGAATGGCGCCATACTTCGCGAGCGGCCTCCGTGTGCCAAAAATAGGCCCCGGGCACAGCCTCGCCCAAAACTAACCGCCCGAAGGCCGGATCGCCAAGTTCGTCCTGCGGAAAAAGGCCACAAAAACGGGCGGGCTATAGCCTTGGGGGGTGGGGCTGGCCAACTTCGTCCGGCGGACTCGGAATAGCGTGAGACTTTGCGAGCGGCCTCCGTGTGCCAAAAATAGGCCCCGGACACAGCCGCGCCCAACAATAACCGCCCGAAGGCCGGGACGCCAAGTTCGTCCAGCGGAAAAAGGCCACAAAAACGGGTGGGCTATATCCTTGGGGGCTGGGGCTGGCAAACTTCGTCCGCCGGACTCGGAATGGCGCGAGACTTTGCGAGCGGCCTCCGTGTGCCAAAAATAGGCCCCGGACACAGCCGCGCACAAAAATAACCGCCCGAAGACCGGGGCGCCAAGTTAAATCCAGCAGAAAAAGGCCACAAAAGCGGGTGGGCTATAGCCTTGGGGGCTGGGGCTGGCCAACTTCGTCCGCCGGACTCGGAATGGCGCGAGACTTTGCGAGCGGCCTCCGTGCGCCAAAAATAGACCCCGGACACAGCCGCGCACAAAAATAACCGCCCGAAGGCCGGGACGCCAAGTTCGTCCAGCGGAAAAAGGCCACAAAAACGGGTGGGCTATAGCCTTGGGGGCTGGGGCTGGCCAACTTCGTCCGCCGGACTCGGAATGGCGCGAGACTTTGCGAGCGGCCTCCGTGTGCCAAAAATAGGCCCCGGGCACAGGCTCACCCGAAAATAACCGCCCGAAGGCCGGGGCGCCAAGTTCGTCCAGCGGAAAAAGGCCACAAAAACGGGTGGGCTATAGCCTTGGGGGGTGGGGCTGGCCAACTTCGTCCCCCGGACTCGGAATGGCGCGACACTTTTCGAGTGGCCTCCGTGTGCCAAAAATAGGCCCCGGTCACAGCCGCGCTAAAAAATAACCGCCCGAAGGCCTGGGCGCCAAGTTCGTCCAGCGGAAAAAAGCACAAAAACGGGTGGGCTATAGCCTTGGGGGGTGGGGCTGGCAAACTTCGTCCGCCGGACTCGGAATGGCGCGAGACTTTGCGAGCGGCCTCCGTGTGCCAAAAATAGGCCCCGGACACAGCCGCGCACAAAAATAACCGCCCGAAGGCCGGGGCGCCAAGTTCGTCCAGCGGAAAAAGGCCACAAAAACGGGTGGGCTATAGCCTTGGGGGGTGGGGCTGGCCAACTTCGTCCGCCGGACTCGGAATGGCGCGAGACTTTGCGAGCGGCCTCCGTGTGCCAAAAATAGGCCCCGGACACAGCCGCGCACAAAAATAACCGCCCGAAGGCCGGGGCGCCAAGTTCGTCCAGCGGAAAAAGGCCACAAAAACGGGTGGGCTATATCCTTGGGGGCTGGGGCTGGCAAACTTCGTCCGCCGGACTCGGAATGGCGCGAGACTTTGCGAGCGGCCTCCGTGTGCCAAAAATAGGCCCCGGACACAGCCGCGCACAAAAATAACCGCCCGAAGGCCGGGGCGCCAAGTTCGTCCAGCGGAAAAAGGCCACAAAAACGGGTGGGCTATAGCCTTGGGGGCTGGGGCTGGCCAACTTCGTCCGCCGGACTCGGAATGGCGCGAGACTTTGCGAGCGTCCTCCGTGCGCCAAAAATAGACCCTGGACACAGCCGCGCACAAAAATAACCGCCCGAAGGCCGGGGCGCCAAGTTCGTCCAGCGGAAAAAGGCCGCAAAAACGGGTGGGCTATGGCCTTGGGGGGTGGGGTTGGCCAACTTCGCCCGCCGGACTCGGAATGGAGCGAGACCTTGCGAGCGGCCTCCGTGTGCCAAAAATAGGCCCCGGACACAGCCGCGCACAAAAATAACCGCCCGAAGGCCGGGGCGCCAAGTTCGTCCAGCGGAAAAAGGCCACAGAAACGGGCGGGCTATAGCCTTGGGGTGTGGGGCAGGCCAACTTCATCCGCCGGACTCGGAATAGCGCGAGACTTTGCGAGTGGCCTCCGTGTGCCAAAAATAGGCCCCGGGCACAGCTGCGCCCAAAAATAACCTCCCGAAGGCCGGGGCGCCAAGATCGTCCAGCGGAAAAAGGCCACAAAAACGGGTGGGCTATAGCCTTGGGGGATGGGGCTGGCCAACTTCGTCCGCCGGACTCGGAATGGCGCCATACTTCGCGAGCGGCCTCCGTGTGCCAAAAATAGGCCCCGGGCACAGCCTCGCCCAAAACTAACCGCCCGAAGGCCGGATCGCCAAGTTCGTCCTGCGGAAAAAGGCCACAAAAACGGGCGGGCTATAGCCTTGGGGGGTGGGGCTGGCCAACTTCGTCCGGCGGACTCGGAATAGCGTGAGACTTTGCGAGCGGCCTCCGTGTGCCAAAAATAGGCCCCGGACACAGCCGCGCCCAACAATAACCGCCCGAAGGCCGGGACGCCAAGTTCGTCCAGCGGAAAAAGGCCACAAAAACGGGTGGGCTATATCCTTGGGGGCTGGGGCTGGCAAACTTCGTCCGCCGGACTCGGAATGGCGCGAGACTTTGCGAGCGGCCTCCGTGTGCCAAAAATAGGCCCCGGACACAGCCGCGCACAAAAATAACCGCCCGAAGACCGGGCCGCCAAGTTCGTCCAGCGGAAAAAGGCCACAAAAACGGGTGGGCTATAGCCTTGGGGGCTGGGGCTGGCCAACTTCGTCCGCCGGACTCGGAATGGCGCGAGACTTTGCGAGCGTCCTCCGTGCGCCAAAAATAGACCCTGGACACAGCCGCGTACAAAAATAACCGCCCGAAGGCCGGGGCGCCAAGTTCGTCCAGCGGAAAAAGGCCGCAAAAACGGGTGGGCTATGGCCTTGGGGGGTGGGGTTGGCCAACTTCGCCCGCCGGACTCGGAATGGAGCGAGACCTTGCGAGCGGCCTCCGTGTGCCAAAAATAGGCCCCGGACACAGCCGCGCACAAAAATAACCGCCCGAAGGCCGGGGCGCCAAGTTCGTCCAGCGGAAAAAGGCCACAGAAACGGGCGGGCTATAGCCTTGGGGTGTGGGGCAGGCCAACTTCATCCGCCGGACTCGGAATAGCGCGAGACTTTGCGAGTGGCCTCCGTGTGCCAAAAATAGGCCCCGGGCACAGCCGCGCCTAAAAATAACCTCCCGAAGGCCGGGGCGCCAAGATCGTCCAGCGGAAAAAGGCCACAAAAACGGGTGGGCTATAGCCTTGGGGGATGGGGCTGGCCAACTTCGTCCGCCGGACTCGGAATGGCGCCATACTTCGCGAGCGGCCTCCGTGTGCCAAAAATAGGCCCCGGGCACAGCCTCGCCCAAAACTAACCGCCCGAAGGCCGGATCGCCAAGTTCGTCCTGCGGAAAAAGGCCACAAAAACGGGCGGGCTATAGCCTTGGGGGGTGGGGCTGGCCAACTTCGTCCGGCGGACTCGGAATGGCGTGAGACTTTGCGAGCGGCCTCCGTGTGCCAAAAATAGGCCCCGGGCACAGCCGCGCCCAACAATAACCGCCCGAAGGCCGGGGCGCCAAGTTCCTCCAGCGGAAAAAGGCCACAAAAACGGGCGGGCTATAGCCTTGGGGTGTGGGGCAGGCCAACTTCGTCCGCCGGACTCGGAATAGCGCGAGACTTTGCGAGCGGCGTCCGTGAGCCAAAAATAGGGCCTGGGCACAGCCGCGTCCAAAGATAACCGCCCGAAGGCCGGGGCGCCAAGTTCGTCCAGCGGAAAAAGGCTACAAAAACGGGTGGGCTATAGTCTTGGGGGGTGGGGCCGGCCAGCTTCGTCCGCCGGACTCGGAATGGCGCGAGACTTTGCGAGCGGCCTCCGTGTGCCAAAAATAGGACCCGGACATAGCCGCGCCCAAAAATAACCTCCCGAAGGCCGGGGCCCCAAGTTCGTCCAGCGGAAAAAGGCCACAAAAACGGGTGGGCTATAGTCTTGGGGGGTGGGGCTGGCCAGCTTCGTCCGCCGGACTCGGAATGGCGCGAGACTTTGCGAGAGGCCTCCGTGTGCCAAAAATAGGCCTTGGGCACAACCACGCCCAAAAATAACCGCACGAAGGCCAGGGCGCCAAGTTCGTCCAGCAGAAAAAGGCCACAAAAACGGGTGGGCTATAGCCTTGGGGGGTGGGGCTGGCCAGCTTCGTCCGCCGCACTCGGAATGGCGCGAGACTTTGCGAGCGGGCTCCGTGTGCCAAAAATAGGCTCCGGACACAGCCGCGCCCAAAAATAACATCCCGAAGGCCGGGGCCCCAAGTTCGTTCAGTAGAAAAAGGCCACAAAAACGGGTGGGCTATAGTCTTGGGGGGTGAGGCTGGCCAGCTTCGTCCGCCGGACTCGGAATGGCGCGAGACTTTGCGAACGGCCTCCGTGTGCCAAAAATAGGCGCCGGACACAGCCGCGCCCAAAAATAACTGCCCGAAGGCCGGGGCGCCAAGTTCGTCCAGCGGAAAGAGGCCACAAAAACGGGTGGGCTATAGCCTTGGGGGGTGGGGCTGGCCAACTTCGTCCGCCGGACTCGGAATGGCGCGAGACTTTGCGAGGCGCCTCCGTGTTCCAAAAATAGGCCGTGGGCACAGCTGCGCCCAAAAATACCGGCCCGAAGGCCGGGGCGCCAAGTTCGTCCAGCGGAAAGAGGCCACAAAAACGGGTGGGCTATAGCCTTGGGGGGTGGGGCTGGCCAATTTCGTCCGCCGGACTCGGAATGGCGCGAGACTTTGCGAGGCGCCTCCGTGTGCCAAAAATAGGCCCCGGGCACAGCCGCGCCCAAAAATACCCGCCCGAAGGCCGGGGCGCCCAGTTCGTCCAGCGGAAAATGGCCACAAAAACGGGTGGGCTATAGCCTTGGGGGGTGGGGCTGGCCAACTTCGTCCGCCGGACTGGGAATGGTGCGAGACTTTGCGAGCTGCCTCCGTGTCCCAAAATTAGGCCACGGGCACAGCCGCGCCCAAAAATAACCGTACGAAGGCCGGGGCGCCCAGTTCGTCCAGCGGAAAAAGGCCATAAAAACGGGTGGGCTATAGCCTTCGGGGGTGGGGCAGGTCCACTTCGTCCGCCAGACTCGGAATGGCGCGAGTCTTTCCGAGCGGCCTCCGTGTGCCAAAAATAGGCCCCGGTCACAGCCGCGCCCAAAAATAACCGCCCGAAGGCCGGGGCGCCAAGTTCGTCCAGCGGAAAGAGGCCACAAAAACGGGTGGGCTATAGCCTTGGGGGGTGGGGCTGGCCAGCTTCGTCCGCCGGACTCGGAATGGCGCGAGACTTTGCGAGCGGCCTCCGTGTGCCAAAAATAGGCCCCGGGCACAGCCGCGCCCAAAAATAACCGCCCGAAGGCCGGGTCGCCGAGTTCGTGCAGCGGAAAATGGCCACAAAAACGGGTGGGCTATAGCCTTGGGGGGTGGGGCTGGCCAACTTCGCCCGCCGGACTCGGAATGGCGCGAGACTTTGCGAGCGGCCTCCGTGTGCCAAAAATAGGCCACGGGCACAGCCGCGCCCAAAAATAACCGCCCGAAGGCCGGGGCGCCAAGTTCGTCCAGCGGAAAAAGGCCACAAAAACGGGTGGGCTGTAGCCTTGGGGGGTGCGGCTGGCCTACTTCGTCCGCCGGACTCGGAATGGCGCGAGACTTTGCGAGGGGCCTCCGTGTGCCAAAAATAGGCCCCGGGCAGAGCCGCGTCCAAAAATAACCGCCCGAAGGCCGGGGCGCCAAGTTCGTCCACCGGAAAAAGGCCACAAAAACGGGTGGGCTATAGCCTTGGGGGGTGGGGCTGGCCAACTTCGTCCGCCGGACTCGGAATGGCGCGAGACTTTGCGAGCGGCCTCCGTGTGCCTAAAATAGGAACCGGGAACAGCCACACCCAAAAATAACCGCCCGAAGGCCGGGGCGCCAAGATCGTCCTGTGGAAAAAGGCCACAAAAACGGGTGGGCTATAGCCTTGGCGGGTGGGGCTGGCCCACTTCGTCCGCCGGCCTCGGAATCGCGTAACACTTTACGAGCGGCCTCCGTGTACCAAAAATAGGCCCCGGGCCCAGCCGCGCCGAAAAATAACCGCCCGAAGGCCGGGGCGCCAAGTTCGTCCAGCGGAAAAAGGCCACAAAAACGGGTGGGCTATAGGCTTGGGGGGTGGGGCTGGCCAGCTTCGTCCGCCGGACTCGGAATGGCGCGAGACTTTGCGAACGGCCTCCGTGTGCCAAAAATAGGCGCCGGACACAGCCGCGCCCAAAAATAACTGCCCGAAGGCCGGGGCGCCAAGTTCGTGCAGCGGAAAAAGGCCAGAAAAACGGGTGGGCTATAGCCTTGGGGGGTTGGGCTGGCCAACTTCGTCCGCCGGACTCGGAATGGTTCGAGACTTTGCGAGCGGCCTCCGTGTGCCAAAAATAGGCCCCGGGCCCAGCCGCGCCGAAAAATAACCGCCCGAAGGCCGGGGCGCCAAGTTCGTCCAGCGGAAAAAGGCCACAAAAACGGGTGGGCTATAGTCTTGGGGGGTGGGGCTGGCCAGCTTCGTCCGCCGGACTCGGAATGGCGCGAGACTTTGCGAACGGCCTCCGTGTGCCAAAAATAGGCGCCGGACACAGCCGCGCCCAAAAATAACTGCCCGAAGGCCGGGGCGCCAAGTTCGTGCAGCGGAAAAAGGCCAGAAAAACGGGTGGGCTATAGCCTTGGGGGGTTGGGCTGGCCAACTTCGTCCGCCGGACTCGGAATGGTTCGAGACTTTGCGAGCGGCCTCCGTGTGCCAAAAATGGGCCCCGGACACATCCGCGCAAAAAAATAACCGCCCGAAGGCCGGGGCGCCAAGTTCGTCCAGCGGAAAAAGGCCACAAAAACGGGTGGGCTATAGCCTTGGGGGGTGGGGCTGGCCAACTTCGTCCGCCGGACTCGGAATGGCACGAGACTTTGCGAACGGACTCGGAATGGTGCGAGACTTTGCGAGCGGCCTCCATTTCCCAAAAATAGGCCCCGGGCACAGCCGCGCCCAAAAATAACCGCCCGAAGGCCGGGGCGCCAAATTCGTCCAGCGGAAAAAGGCCATAAAAACGGGTGGGCTATAGCCTTGGGGGGTTGGGCTGGCCAACTTCGTCCGCCGGACTCGGAATGGTTCGAGACTTTGCGAGCGGCCTCCGTGTGCCAAAAATAGGCCCCGGACACAGCCGCGCCCAAAATAACCGCCCGAAGGCCGGGGCGCCAAGTTCGTCCAGCGGAAAAAGGCCACAAAAACGGGTGGGCTATAGCCTTGGGGGGTGGGGCTGGCCAACTTCGTCCGCCGGACTCGGAATGGCGCGAGACATTGCGAGCGGCCTCCGTGTGCCAAAAATAGGACCCGGGCAAAGCCGCGCCCAAAAATAACCGCCCGAAGGCCGGGGCGCCAAGTTCGTCCAGCGGAAAAAGGCCACAAAAACGGGTGGGCTATAGCCTTGGGGGGTGGGGCTGGTCTACTTCGTCCGCCGGACTCGGAATGGCGCGAGACTTTGCGAGGGGCCTCCGTGTGCCAAAAATAGGCCCCGGGCAGAGCCGAGCCCAAAAATAACCGCCCGAAGGCCGGGGCGCCAAGTTCGTCCAGCGGAAAAAGGCCACAAAAACGGGTGGGCTATAGCCTTGGGGGGTGGGGCTGGCCAACTTCGTCCGCCGGACTCGGAATGGTGCGAGACTTTGCGAGCTGCCTCCGTGTGCCAAAAATAGGCCCCGGGCACAGCCGCGCCCAAAAATAACCGTACGAAGGCAGGGTCGCCGAGTTCGTCCAGCGGAAAAAGGCCACAAAAACGGGTGGGCTATAGCCTTGGGGGGTGGGGCTGGCCAACTTCGTCCGCCGGACTCGGAATGGCGCGAGACTTTGTGAGGCCCCTCCGTGTGCCAAAAATAGGCCGTGGGCACGGCCGCGCCCAAAAATACCCACCCGAAGGCCGGGGCGCCAAGTTCGTCCAGCAGAAAAAAGGCCACAAAAATGGGTGGGCTGTAGCCTTGGGGGGTGGGGCTGGCAAACTTCGTCCGCCGGACTCGGAATGGCGCGAGACTTTGTGAGGCCCCTCCGTGTGCCAAAAATAGGCCGCGGGCACAGCCGCGACCAAAAATACTCGCCCGAAGGCCGGGGCGCCAAGTTCGTCCAGCAGAAAAAGGCCACAAAAATGGGTGGGCTGTAGCCTTAGAAGTGGGGCTGGCCAACCGTCTACCGGACTCGGAATGGCGCGAGACATTGCGAGCGGCCTCCGTGTTCCAAAAATAGGCCCCGGGCAGAGCCGCGCCCGAAAATAACCGCCCGAAGGCCGGGGCGCCAAGTTCGTCCAGCGGAAAAAGGCCACAAAAACGGGTGGGCTATAGCCTTGGGGGGTGGGGCAGGCCAACTTCGTCCGCCGGACTCGGAATGGCGCGAGACTTTGCGAGGGGCCTCCGTGTACCAAAAATAGGCCTCGGGCTGAGCCGCGCCCAAAAATAACCGCCCGAAGGCCGGGGCGCCAAGTTCGTCCAGCGGAAAAAGGCCACAAAAACGGGTGGGCTATAGCCTTGGGGGGTGGGGCTGGCCAACTTCGTCCGCCGGACTCGGAATGGTGCGAGACTTTGCGAGCTGCCTCCGTGTGCCAAAAATAGGCCCCGGGCACAGCCGCGCCCAAAAATAACCGTACGAAGGCCGGGTCGCCGAGTTCGTCCAGCGGAAAAAGGCCACAAAAACGGGTGGGCTATAGCCTTGGGGGGTGGGGCTGGCCAACTTCGTCCGCCGGACTCGGAATGGCGCGAGACATTGCGAGCGGCCTCCGTGTGCCAAAAATAGGACCCGGGCAAAGCCGCGCCCAAAAATAACCGCCCGAAGGCCGGGGCGCCAAGTTCGTCCAGCGGAAAAAGGCCTCAAAAACGGGTGGGCTATAGCCTTGGGGGGTGGGGTGGCCTACTTCGTCCGCCGGACTCGGAATGGCGTGAGACTTTGCGAGGGGCCTCCGTGTGCCAAAAATAGGCCCCGGGCAGAGCCGCGCCCGAAAATAACCGCCCGAAGGCCGGGGCGCCAAGTTCGTCCAGCGGAAAATGGCCACAAAAACGGGTGGGCTATAGCCTTGGGGGGTGGGGCTGGCCAACTTCGTCCGCCGGACTGGGAATGGTGCGAGACTTTGTGAGCTGCCTCCGTGTGCCAAAATTAGGCCACGGGCACAGCCGCGCCCAAAAATAACCGTACGAAGGCCGGGGCGCCGAGTTCGTCCAGCGGAAAAAGGCCACAAAAACGGGTGGGCTATAGCCTTGGGGGGTGGGGCTGGCAAACTTCGTCCGCCGGACTCGGAATGGCGCGAGACTTTGCGAGCGGCCTCCGTGTCCCAAAAATAGGCCCCGGACACAGCCGCGCCCAAAAATAACCGCCCGAAGGCCGGGGCGCCAAGTTCGTCCAGCAGAAAAAGGCCACAAAAATGGGTGGGCTGTAGCCTTGGGGGGTGGGGCTGGCCAACTTCGTCCGCCGGACTCGGAATGGCTCGAGACTTTGCGAGCGGCCTCCGTGTGCCAAAAATAGGCACCGGGCACAGCCGAGCCAAAAAATAACCGCCCGAAGGCCGGGGCGCCAAGTTCGCCCAGCGGAAAAAGGCCACAAAAACGGGTTGGCTATAGCCTTGGGGGGTGGGGCTGGCCAACTTCGTCCGCCGGACTCCGAATGGCGCGAGACTTTGCGAGCGGCCTCCGTGTGCCAAAAATAGGCCCCGGACACAGCCGCGCCCAAAAATAACAGCCCGAAGGCCGGGGCGCCAAGTTCGTCCAGCGGAAAAAGGCCACAAAAACGGGTGGGCTATAGCCTTGGGGGGTGGGGCTGGCCAACTTCGTCCGCCGGACTCGGAATGGCTCGAGACTTTGCGAGCGGCCTCCGTGTGCCAAAAAGAGGACCCGGGCACAGCCGCGCCCAAAAATAAACGCCCGAAGGCCGGGGCCCCAAATTCGTCCAGCGGAAAAAGGCCACAAAAATGGGAGGGCTATAGCCTTGGGGGCTGGGGCTGGCAAACATCGTCCGCCGGCCTCGGAATCGCGTAACACTTTACGAGCGGCCTCCGTGTACCAAAAATAGGCCCCGGGCCCAGCCGCGCCGAAAAATAACCGCCCGAAGGCCGGGGAGCCAAGTTCGTCCAGCGGAAAAAGGCCACAAAAACGGGCGGGCTTTAGCCTTGGGGGGTGGGGCTGGCCAACTTCGTCCGCCGGACTCGGAATGGTGCGAGACTTTGGGAGCGGCCTCCATGTGCCAAAAAGAGGCCCTGGGCACAGCCGCGCGCAAAAATAACCGCCCGAAGGCCGGGGCGCCAAGTTCGTCCAGCGGAAAAAGGCCACAAAAACGGGTTGGCTATAGCCTTGGGGGCTGGGGCTGGCAAACTTCGTCCGCCGGACTCAGAATGGCGCGAGACTTTGCGAGCGGCCTCCGTGTGCCAAAAATAGGCCCCGGACACAGCCGCGCCCAAAAATAACCGCCCGAAGGCTGGGGCGCCAAGTTCGTCCAGCGGAAAAAGGCCATAAAAACGGGTGGGCTATAGCCTTGGGGGGTGGGGCTGGCCCACTTCGTCCGCCGGACTCGGAATGGCGTGAGAGTTTACGAGCGGCCTCTGTGTGCCAAAAATAGGCCCCGGACACAGCCGCGCCCAAAAATAACCTTCCGAAGGCCGGGGCGCCAAGTTCGTCCAACGGAAAAAGGCCACAAAAACGGGTGGGCTATAGCCTTGGGGGGTGGGGCTGGCCCACTTCGTCCGCCGGACTCGGAATGGCGCCATACTTCGTGAGCGGCCTCCGTGTGCCAAAAATAGGCCCCGGGCACAGCCGCCCCTAAAAATAACCACCCGAAGGCCGGGGCGCCAAGTTCGTCAAGCAGAAAAAGGCCACAAAAACGGGTGGGCTATAGCCTTGGGGGGTGGGGCTGGCCAACTTCGTCCGCCGGACTCGGAATGGCTCGAGACTTTGGGAGCGGCCTCCGTGTGCCAAAAATAGACTCCGGGCACAGCCGCGTCCAAAAATAATCACCCGAAGGCTGGGGCGCCAAGATTGTCCAGCGGAAAAAGGCCACAAAAACGGGTGGGCTATAGCCTTGGGGGGTGGGGCTAGCCAACTTCGTCCGTCGGACTCGGAATGGCGCGAGACTTTGCGAGCGGCATCCGTGTGCCAAAAATAGGCCCCGGGCACAGCCGCGCCCAAAAATAACCTCCCGAAGGCCGGGGCGCCAAGTTCGTCCAGCGGAAAAACGCCACAAAAACGGGTGGGCTATAGCCTTGGGGGGTGGGGCTGGCCAACTTCGTCCGCCGGACTCAAAATGGCGCGAGACTTTGCGAGGCGCCTCCGTGTGCAAAAAATAGGCCATGGGCACAACCGCGCCCAAAAATAACCGCCCGAAGGCCGGGGCGCCAAGTTCGTCTAGCGGAAAAAGGCCAAAAAACGGGCGGGCTTTAGCCTTGGGGGGTGGGGCTGGCCAACTTCGTCCGCCGGACTCGGAATGGCGCGAGACTTTGCGAGGCGCCTCCGTGTGCCAAAAATAGGCCGCGGGCACAGCCGCGACCAAAAATACCGGCCCGAAGGCCGCGGCGCCAAGTTCGTCCAGCGGAAAAAGGCCACAAAAACGAGTGGGCTATAGCCTTGGGGGGTGGGGCCGGCCCACTTCGTCCGCCGGACTCAGAATGGCGCTAGACTTTGCAAGGCGCCTCCGTGTGCCAAAAATAGGCCGCGGGCACAGCCGCGCCCAAAAATACCCGCCCAAAGGCCGCGGCGCCAAGTTCGTCCAGCGGAAAAAGTCCACAAAAATGGGTGGGCTATAGCCTTGGGGAGTGGGGCTGGCCAACTTCGTCCGCCGGACTCAGAATGGCGCGACACTTTGCGAGCGGCCTCCGTGTGCCAAAAATAGGCCCCGGGCACAGCCGCGCCCAAAAATAACCGCCCGAAGGCCGGGGCGCCAACTTCGTCCAGCGGAAAAAGGCCACAAAAACGGGTGGGCTATACCCTTGGGGGGTGGGGCTGGCCAACTTCGTCCGCCGGACTCGGAATGGCGCGAGACTTTGCGAGCGTCTTCCGTGTGCCAAAAAGAGGCCCTGGGCACAGCCGCGCGCAAAAATAACCGCCCGAAGGCCGGGGCGCCAAGTTCGTCCAACGGAAAAAGGCCACAAAAACGGGTGGGCTATAGCCTTGGGGGGTGGGGCTGGCCCACTTCGTCCGCCGGACTCGGAATGGCGCCATACTTCGTGAGCGGCCTCCGTGTGCCAAAAATAGGCCCCAGGCACAGCCGCCCCCAAAAATAACTGCCCGAAGGCCAGGGCGCCAAGTTCGTCCAGAGGAAAAAGGACACAAAAACGGGTGGGCTATAGTCTTGGGGGGTGGGGCTGGCCAACTTCGTCCGCCGGACTCGGAATGGCGCGAGACTTTGTAAGCGGCCTCCGTGTGCCAAAAATAGGCCCCGGGCACAGCCGCGCCCAAAAATAACCACCCGAAGGCCTGGGCGCCAAGTTCGTCGGGCGGAAAAAGGCCACAAAAACGGGTGGGCTATAGCCTTGGGGGGTGGGACTGGCCTACTTCGTCCGCCGGACTCAGAATGGCGTGAGACTTTGCGAGCGGCCTCCGTGTGCCAAAAAGAGGACCCGGGCACAGCCGCGCCCAAAAATAAACGCCCGAAGGCCGGGGCCCCAAATTCGTCCAGCGGAAAAAGGCCACAAAAATGGGAGGGCTATAGCCTTGGGGGGTCGGGCTGGCCAACTTCGTCCGCCGGACTCGGAATGGTACGAGACTTTGCGAGTGGCCTCCGTGTGCCAAAAATAGGCCCCCGGCACAGCCTCGCCCAAAAATAACCGCCCGAAGGCCGGATCGCCAAGTTCGTCCTGCGGAAAAAGGCCACAAAAACGGGCGGGCTATAGCCTTGGGGGGTGGGGCTGGCCAACTTCGTCCGGCGGACTCGGAATGGCGTGAGACTTTGCGAGCGTCCTCCGTGTGCCAAAAATAGGCCCCGGGCACAGCCGCGCCCAACAATAACCGCACGAAGGCCGGGGCGCCAAGTTCCTCCAGCGGAAAAAGGCCACAAAAACGGGCGGGCTATAGCCTTGGGGTGTGGGGTAGGCCAACTTCGTCCGCCGGACTCGGAATAGCGCGAGACTTTGCGAGCGGCGTCTGTGAGCCAAAAATAGGGCCCGGGCACAGCCGCGTCCAAAAATAACCGCCCGAAGGCTGGGGCGCCAAGTTCGTCCAGCGGAAAAAGGCCACAAAAACGGGTGGGGTATAGCCTTGGGGGGTGGGGCTGGCCAACTTCGTCCGTCGGACTCGGAATGGCGCGAGACTTTGCAAGCGGCCTCCGTGTGCCAAAAATAGTCCCCGGACACAGCCGCGCCAAAAAATAACCGCCCTAAGGCCGGGGCGCCAAGTTCGTCCAGCGGAAAAAGGCCACAAAAACGGGTGGGCTATAGCCTTGGGGGGTGGGGCTGGCCAACTTCGTCCGCCGGACTCGGAACGGCGCGAGACTTTGCGAGCGGCCTCCGTGTGCCAAAAATAGGCCCCGGGCACAGCCGTGCCCAAAAATAAACCCCCGAAGGCCGGGGCGCCAAGATCGTCCAGCGGAAAAAGGCCGCAAAAACGGGTGGGCTATAGCCTTGGGGGGTTGGGCTGGCCAACTTCGTCCGCCGGACTGGGAATGGTGCAAGACTTTGCAAGTGGCCTCCGTGTGCCAAAAATAGGCCCCGGGCACAGCCTCGCCCAAAAATAACCGCCCGAAGGCCGGATCGCCAAGTTCGTCCTGCGGAAAAAGGCCACAAAAACGGGCGGGCTATAGCCTTGGGGGGTGGGGCTGGCCAACTTCGTCCGGCGGACTCGGAATGGCGTGAGACTTTGCGAGTGGCCTCTGTGTGCCAAAAATAGGCCTCGGACACAGCCGCGCCCAAAAATAACCGCCCGAAGGCCGGGGCGCCAAGTTCCTCCAGCGGAAAAAGGCCACAAAAACGGGCGGGCTATAGCCTTGGGGTGTGGGGCAGGCCAACTTCATCCGCCGGACTCGGAATGGCGAGAGACTTTGCGAGCGGCCTCCGTGTGCTAAAAAGAGGCCCTGGGCACAGCCGCGCGCAAAAATAACAGCCCGAAGGCCGGGGCGCCAAGTTCGTCCAACGGAAAAAGGCCACAAAAACGGGTGGGCTATAGCCTTGGGGGGTGGGGCTGGCCCACTTCGTCCTCCGGACTCGGAATGGCGCCATACTTCGCGAGCGGCCTCCGTGTGCTAAAAAGAGGCCCTGGGCACAGCCGCGCGCAAAAATAACCACCCGAAAACTGCGGCCGCAAGTTCGTCCAGCGGAAAAAGGCCACAAAAACGGGTGGGCTATAGCCTTGGGGGGTGGGGTTGCCAACTTCGTCCGCCGGACTCGGAATGCTGCGACACTTTGCGAGGTGCCTCCGTGTGCCAAAAATAGGCCGCGGGCACAGCCGCGTCCAAAAATACAAGCCCGAAGGCCGCGGCGCCAAGTTCGTCCAGCGGAAAAAGGCCACAAAAACGGGTGGGCTATAGCCTTGGGGGGTGGGGCTGGCCAACTTCGTCCGCCGGACTCGGAATGGCGCGAGACTTTGCGAGCGGCCTCCACGTGCCAAAAATTGGCCCCGGGCACAGCCGCGTCCAAAAATAACCGCCCGAAGGCCGGGGCGCCAAGTTCGTCCAGCGGAAAATGGCCACAAAAACGGGTGGGCTATAGCCTTGGGGGGTGGGGCTGGTCAACTACGTCCGCCGGACTCGGAATGGCTCGAGACATTGCGAGCAGCCTCCGCGTGCCAAAAATAAGCCCCGGGCACAGCCGCACCCAAAAATAACCACCCGAAGGCCGGGGCGCCAAGTTCGTCCAGCGGAAAAAGGCCAGAAAAACGGGTGGGCTATAGCCTTGGGGGGTGAGGCTGGCCCACTTCGTCCGCCGGACTCAGAACGGCGCGAGACTTTGCGAGCGGCCTACACGTGCCAAAAATTGGCCCCGGGCACAGCCGCGCCCAAAAATAACCGCCCGAAGGCCGGGGCGCCAAGTTCGTCCAGCGGAAAAAGGCCACAAAAACGGGTGGGCTATAGCCTTGGGGGGTGGGGCTGGCCAACTTCGTCCGCCGGACTCGGAATGGCGCTACACTTTGTGAGGCGCCTCCGTGTGCCAAAAATAGGCCGCGGGCACAGCCGCGCCCAAAAATACCCGCCCGAAGGCCGCGGCGCCAAGTTCGTCCAGCGGAAAAAGGCCACAAAAACGGCTGGGCTATAGCCTTGGGGGGTGGGGCTGGCGAACTTCGTCCGCCAGACTCGGAATGGGGCGAGACTTTGCGAGCGGCCTCTGCGTGCCAAAAATAGGTCACGGGCATAGCCGCGCCCAAAAATAACCGCCCGAAGGTCGGGCGGCAAGTTCGTCGGGCGGAAAAAGGCCACAAAAACGGGTGGGCTATAGCCTTGGGGGGTGGGACTGGCCTACTTCGTCCGCCGGACTTAGAATGGCGCGAGACTTTGCGAGCAGCCTCCGTGTGCCAAAAATTGGCCCCGGGCCCAGCCGCGCCGAAGAATAACCGCCCGAAGGTCGGCGCGCCCAAACCCCCCAGCGGAAAAATGGCCAAAAAACGGGTGGGTTATAGCCTTGGGGGGTGGGGCTGGCCCACTTCGTCCGCCGGACTCGGAATGGCGCGAGACTTTGCGAGCGGCCTCCGCGTGCCAAAAATAGGCCACGGACACAGCCGCGCCCTAAAATAACCGCCCGAAGGTCGGCGCGCCCAAACCCCCCAGCGGAAAAATGGCCAAAAAACGGGTGTGCTATAGCCTTGGGGGGAGGGGCTGGCCAACTTCATCCGCCGGGCTCGGAATGGGGCGAGACTTTGTGAACGGCCTCCGCGTGCCAAAAATAGGCCGCAGGCACAGCCGCGCCCAAAACTACCCGCCTGAAGGCCGCGGTACCAAGTTCGTCCAGCGGAAAAAGGCCACAAAAACGGGTGGGCTATAGCCTTGGGAGGTGGGGCTGGCCAACTTCGTCCGCCGGACTCGGAAAGGCGCGAGACCTTGCGAGGCGCCTCCGTGTGCCAAAAATAGGCCGCGGGCACAGCCGCGCCCAAAAATACCCTCCCGAAGGCCACGGCGCCAAGTTCGTCCGCGGAAAAAGGCCACAAAAACTGGTGGGCTATAGCCTTGGGGGGTGGGGCTGGCCAACTTCGTCCGCCGGACTCGGAATGGTGCGAGACTTTACGAGGCGCCTCCATTTGCGAAAAATAGGCCGCGGGCACAGTCGCGCCCAAAAATACCCGCCCGAAGGCCGCGGCGCCAAGTTCGTCCAGCGGAAAAAGGCCACAAAAACGGGTGGGCTATAGCCTTGGGGGGTGGGGCTGGCCAACTTCATCCGCCGGACTCGGAATGGCGCGAGACTTTGCGAGGCACCTCCGTGTGCCAAAAATAGGCTGCAGGCACAGCCGCGCCCAAAAATACCCGCCCGAAGGCCACGGCGCCAAGTTCGTCCAGCGGAAAAAGGCCACAAAAACGGGTGGGCTATAGCCTTGGGGGGTGGGGCTGGCCAACTTCGTCCGCCGGACTCGGAATGGTGCGAGACTTTACGAGGTGGCTCCGTGTGCGAAAAATAGGCCGCGGACACAGCCGCGCCCAAAAATACCCGCCCGAAGGCCGCGGCGCCAAGTTTGTCCAGCGGAAAAAGGCCACAAAAACGGGTGGGGTATAGCCTTGGGGGGTGGGGCTGGCCGACTTCGTCCGTCGGACTCGGAATGGTGCTAGACTTTGCGAGGCGCCTCCGTCTGCCAAAAATAGGCCGCGGGCACAACGCGCCCACAAATACCCGCCCGAAGGCCGCGGCGCCAAGTTCGTCCAGCGGAAAAAGGCCACAAAAACGGGTGGGCTATAGCCTTGGGGGGTGGGGCGGGCCAATTTCGTCCGCCGCACTCGGAATGGCGCGAGACTTTGCGAGGCGCCTCCGCGTGCCAAAAATAGGCCACGGGCACAGCCGCGCCCAAAAATAACCCCCCGAAGGCCGGGGCGCCAAGTTTGTCCAGCGGAGAAATGGCCAAAAAACGGGTGGGCTATAGCCTTGGGGGGAGGGGCTGGCCCACTTCGTCCGCCGGACTCGGAATGGGGCGAGACTTTGCGAGCGATCTCCGCGTGGCAAAAATAGGCCACGGGCACAGCCGCGCCCAAAAATAACCGCCCGAAGGTCGGCGCGCCCAAACCCCCCAGCGGAAAAATGGCCAAAAAACGGGTGGGCTATAGCCTTGGGGGGAGGGGCTGGCCCACTTCGTCCGCCAGACTCGGAATGGAGAAAGACTTTGCGAGCAGCCTCCGCGTGCCAAAAATAGGCCGCGGGCACAGCCGCACCCAAAAATAACCCCCCGAAGGTCGTTGCGTCCAAACCCTCCAGCGGAAAAATTGCCAAAAAACGGGTGGGCTATCGCTTTGGGGGGAGCGGCTGGCCGACTTCGTCCGCCGGACTCGGAATGGGGCGAGACTTTGCGAGCGGCCTCCGCATGCAAAAAATAGGCCGCGCGCACAGTTACGCCCAGAATTAACCCCCCGAAGGTCGTTTCGCCCAAACCCCGCAGCGGAAAAATGGCCAAAAAACGGATGGGCTATAGCCTTGGGGGGAGGGGCTGGCCCACTTCGTCCGCCATACTGGGAATGGGACAAGACTTTGCGAGCGGCCTCCGCGTGCCAAAAATAGGCCGCGGGCACAGCCGCATCCAAAAATAACCGCCCGAAGGCCGGGACGCCAAGTTCGTCCAGCGGAAAAATGGCCAAAAAACGGGTGGGCTATAGCCTTGGGGGGAGGGGCTGGCCCACTTCGTCCGCCGGACTCGGAATGGGGCGAGACTTTGCGAGCGGCCTCCACGTGCCAAAAATAGGCCACGGGCAGCGCCGCGCCCAAAAATAACCGCTCAAAGGCCGCGGCGCCAAGTTCGTCCAGCGGACAAATGCCCAAAAAACGGGTGGGCTATAGCCTTGGGGGGAGGGGCTGGCCCACTTCGTCCGCCGGACTCGGAATGGGGCGAGACTTTGCAAGCGGCCTCCGCCTGCAAAAAATAAGCCACGGTTACAGCCGCGCCTAAAAATAACTGCCCGAAGGTCGGCGCGCCCAAACCCCCCAGCGGAAAAATGGCCAAAAAACGGATGGGCTATAGCCTTGGGGGGAGGGGCTGGCCAACTTCGTCCGCCGGACTCGGAATGGGGCGAGACTTTGCGAGCGGCCTCCACGTGCCAAAAATAGGCCATGGGCACAGCCGTGCCCAAAAATAACCGCCCAAAGGCCGGGGCGCCAAGTTCGTCCAGCGGACAAATGGCCAAAAAACGGGTGGGCTATAGCCTTGGGGGGAGGGGCTGGCCAACTTCGTCCGCCGGACTCGGAATGGGGCGACACTTACCGAGCGGCCTCTACGTGCCAAAAATAGGCTGCGGGCACAGCTGCTCCCTAAAATAACCGCCCGAAGGCCGGGGCGCCAAGTTCGTCCAGCGGAAAAGTGGCCAAAAAACGGGTGGGCTATAGCCTTGGGGGGAGGGGCTGGCCAACTTCGTCCGCCGGACTCGGAATGGGGTGATACTTTATGAGCGACCTCCGCGTGCCAAAAATAGGCCGCGGGCACAGCCGCACACAAAAATAACAGCCCGAAGGGCGGGACGCCATGTTCGTCCAGCGGAAAAATGGGCAAAAAACGGGTTGGCTATAGCCTTGGGGGGAGGGGCTGGCCCACTTCGTCCGCCGGACTCGGAATGGGGCGACACTTTGCGAACGGCGTCCGCGTGCCAAAAATAGTCCACGGGCACAGCCGCGCCCGAAAATAACTGCCCGAAGGCCGGGGCGCCAAGTTCGTCCAGCGGAAAAATGGCCAAAAAATGGGTGGGCTGCCTTGGGGGGTGGGGCTGGCCAACTTCGTCCGCCGGACTCGGAATGCGGCGAGACTTTGCGAGCACCCTCCGCGTGCCAAAAATAGGCCGTGGGCACAGCCGCGCCCAAAAATAACCGCCCGAAGGCCGGGGCGCCAAGTTCGTCCAACGGGAAAATGGCCAAAAAACGGGTGGGCTATAGCCTTGGGGGGAGGGGCTGGCCAACTTCGTCCGCCGGACTCGGAATCGGGCGAGACTTTGCGAGCAGCCTCTGCGTGCCAAAAATAAGCCACGGGCACAACCGCGCCTAAAAATAACTGCCCGAAGGTCGGCGCGCCCAAACCCCCCAGCGGAAAAATGGCCAAAAAACGGATGGGCTATAGCCTTGGGGGGAGGGGCTGGCCAACTTCGTCCGCCGGACTCGGAATGGGGCGAGACTTTGCGAGCGGCCTCCGCGTGCCAAAAATAGGCCGCGGGCACAGCCGCGCCCAAAAATAACCGCCCGAAGGCCGGAGCGCCAAGTTCGTCCAGCGGAAAAATGGCCAAAAAACGGGTGGGCTATAGCCTTGGGGGGAGGGGCTGGCCAACTTCGTCCGCCGGACTCGGAATGGGGCGAGACTTTGCGAGCAGCCTCTGCGTGCCAAAAATAAGCCACGGGCACAGCCGCGCCTAAAAATAACTGCCCGAAGGTCGGCGCGCCCAAACCCCCCAGCGGAAAAATGGCCAAAAAACGGATGGGCTATAGCCTTGGGGGGAGGGGCTGGCCAACTTCGTCCGCCGGACTCGGAATGGGGCGAGACTTTGCGAGCGGCCTCCGCATGCCAAAAATAGGCCACGGGCACAGCCGCGCCCAAAAATAGCCACCCGAAGGTCGGCGCGCCCAAACCCCCTGCGGAAAAATGGCCAAAAAACGGATGGGCTATAGCCTTGGGGGGAGGGGCTGGCCAACTTCGTCCGCCGGACTCGGAATGGGGCGAGACTTTGCGAGCGGCCTCCACGTGCCAAAAATAGGCCATGGCACAGCCGTGCCCAAAAATAACCGCCCAAAGGCCGGGGCGCCAAGTTCGTCCAGCGGACAAATGGCCAAAAAACGGGTGGGCTATAGCCTTGGGGGGAGGGGCTGGCCAACTTCGTCCGCCGGATTCGGAATGGGGCGACACTTTGCGAGCGGCCTCTACGTGCCAAAAATAGGCTGCGGGCACAGCCACTCCCTAAAATAACCGCCCGAAGGCCGGGACGCCAAGTTCGTCCAGCGGAAAAATGGCCAAAAATCGGGTGGGCTATAGCGTTGGGGGGAGGGGCTGGCCTACTTCGTTCGCCGGACTCGGAATGGGGCGAGACTTTGCGAGCGGCCTCCGCGTGCCAAAAATATGCCGCGGGCACAGCCGCTCCCAAAAATAACAGCCCGAAGGCCGGGGCGCCAAGTTCGTCCAGCGGAAAAGTGGCCAAAAAACGGGTGGGCTATAGCCTTGGGGGGAGGGGCTGGCCAACTTCGTCCGCCGGACTCGGAATGGGGTGATACTTGCGAGCGGCCTCCGCGTGCCAAAAATAGGCTGCGGCCACAGCTGCACCCAAAAATAACATCCCGAAGGCCGGGGCGCCATGTTCGTCCAGCGGAAAAATGGCCAAAAAACGGGTGGGCTATAGCCTTGGGGGGAGGGGCTGGCCAACTTCGTCCGCCGGACTCGGAATGGGGCGACACTTTGCGAGCGGCCTCCGCGTGCCAAAAATAGTCCACGGGCACAGCCGCGCCCGAAAATAACCGCCCGAAGGCCGGGGCGCCAAGTTCGTCCAGCGGAAAAATGGCCAAAAAATGGGTGGGCTATAGCCTTGGGGGGTGGGGCTGGCAAACTTCGTCCGCCGGACTCGGAATGGGGCGAGACGTTGCGAACGCCCTCCGCGTGCCAAAAATAGGCCGTGGGCACAGCCGCGCCCAAAAATAACCGCCCGAAGGACGGGGCGCCAAGTTCGTCCAACGGGAAAATGGCCAAAAAACGGGTGGGCTATAGCCTTGGGGGGAGGGGCTGGCCAACTTCGTCCGCCGGACTCGGAATGGGGCGAGACGTTGCGAGCGGCCTCCGCGTGCCAAAAATAGGCCGCGGGCACAGCCGCGCCCAAAAATAACCGCCCGAAGGCCGGGGCGCCAAGTTCATCCAGCGGAAAAATGGCCAAAAAATGGGTGGCCCATAGCCTTGGGGGGAGGGGCTGGCCAACTTCGTCCGCCGGACTCGGAATGGGGCGAGACTTTGCGAGCGGCCTCCGCGTGCCAAAAATACGCCACGGGCACAGCCGCGCCCAAAAATAACTGCCCGAAGGCCGGGGCGCCAAGTTCGTCCATTGGAAAAATGGCCAAAAAACGGGTGGGCTATAGCCTTGGGGGGAGGGGCTGGCACACTTCGTCCGCCGGACTCGGAATGGGGCGAGACTTTGTGAGCGGCCTCCGCGTGCCAAAAATAGGCCGCGGGCACAGCTGTACCCAAAAATAACCGCCCGAAGGCCGGGGCGCCAAGTTCGTCCAGCGGAAAAATGGCCAAAAAACGGGTGGGCTATAGCCTTGGGGGGAGGGGCTGGCCAACTTCGTCCGCCGGACTCGGAATGGGGCGAGACTTTGCGAGCGGCCTCCGCGTGCCAAAAATAGGCCGCGGGCACAGCCGCACCCAAAAATAACCCCCCGAAGGTCGTTGCGTCCAAACCCTCCAGCGGAAAAATGGCCAAAAAACGGGTGGGCTATCGCTTTGGGGGGAGCGGCTGGCCGACTTCGTCCGCCGGACTCGGAATGGGGCGAGTCTTTGCGAGCGGCCTCCGCGTGCCAAAAATAGGCCATGGGCAAAGCCGCGCCCAAAAATAACCGCCCGAAGGCCGGGACGCCAAGTTCGTCCAGCGGAAAAATGGCCAAAAATCGGGTGGGCTATAGCGTTGGGGGGAGGGGCTGGCCTACTTCGTTCGCCGGACTCGGAATGGGGTGAGACTTTGCGAGCGGCCTCCGCGTGCCAAAAATACGCCGCGGGCACAGCCGCTCCCAAAAATAACAGCCCGAAGGCCGGGGCGCCAAGTTCGTCCAGCGGAAAAGTGGCCAAAAAACGGGTGGGCTATAGCCTTGGGGGGAGGGGCTGGCCAACTTCGTCCGCCGGACTCGGAATGGGGTGATACTTGCGAGCGGCCTCCGCGTGCCAAAAATAAGCCGCGGGCACAGCCGCTCCCAAAAATAACAGCCCGAAGGCCGGGGCGCCAAGTTCGTCCAGCGGAAAAGTGGCCAAAAAACGGGTGGGCTATAGCCTTGGGGGGAGGGGCTGGCCAACTTCGTCCGCCGGACTCGGAATGGGGCGACACTTTGCGAGCGGCCTCCACGTGCCAAAAATAGGCCACGGGCACAGCCGTGCCCAAAAATAACTGCCCAAAGGCCGGGGCGCCAAGTTCGTCCAGCGGAAAAGTAGCCAAAAAACGGGTGGCCCATAGACTTGGGGGGAGGGGCTGGCCCACTTCGTCCGCCGGACTCGGAATGGGGCGAGACTTTGCGAGTGGCCTACGCGTGCCAAAAATAGTCCACGGGCACAGCCGCACCCAAAAATAACCGCCCGAAGGCCGGGGCGCCAAGTTCGTGCAGCGGAAAAATGGCCAAAAAACGGGTGGGCTATAGCCTTGGGGGGAGGGGCTGGCCCACTTCATCCGCCGGACTCGGAATGGGGCGAGACTTTGTGAGCGGGCTCCACATGAAAAAAATAGGCCGCGCGCACACCCGCGCCCAAAAATAACCGCCCGAAGGCCTGCGCCAAGTTCGTCCAGCGGAAAAATGGCCAAAAAACGGGTGGGCTATAGCCTTGGGGGGAGGGGCTGGCCAACTTTGTCCGCCGGACTCGGAATGGGGCGAGACATTGCGAGCGGCCTCCGTGTGCCAAAAATAGGGCGCGGGCACAAGCGCGCCCAAAAATAACCGCCCGAAGGCCGGGGCGCCAAGTTCATCCAGCGGAAAAATGGCCAAAAAACGAGTGGCCTATAGCCTTGGGGGGAGGGGCTGGCCAACTTTGTCCGCCGGACTCGGAATGGGATGAGACTTTGTGAGTGGCCTCCGCGTGCCAAAAATAGGGCGCGGGCACAAGCGCGCCCAAAAATAACCGCCCGAAGGCCGGGGCGCTAAGTTCGTCCAGCGGAAAAATGGCCAAAAAACGGGTGGGCTATAGCCTTGGGGGGAGGGGCTGGCCAACTTCGTCCGCCGGACTCGGAATGGGGCGAGACATTGCGAGCGGCCTCCGTGTGCCAAAAATAGGGCGCGGGCACAAGCGCGCCCAAAAATAACCGCCCGAAGGCCGGGGCGCCAAGTTCATCCAGCGGAAAAATGGCCAAAAAACGAGTGGGCTATAGCCTTGGGGGGAGGGGCTGGCCCACTTCGTCCGCCGGACTCGGAATGGGACGAGACTTTGCGAATGCCTCCGCGTGCCAAAAATAGGCCGTGGGCACAGCCGCACCCAAAAATAACCGCCCGAAGGCCGGGGCGCCAAGTTCGTGCAGCGGAAAAATGGCCAAAAAACGGGTGGGCTATAGCCTTGGGGGGAGGGGCTGGCCAACTTCGTCCGCCGGACTCGGAATGGGGCGAGACTTTGCGAGCGGCCTCCGTGTGCCAAAAATAGGCCGCGGGCACAGCCGCGCCCAAAAATAACCGCCCGAAGGCCGGGGCGCCAAGTTCATCCAGCGGAAAAATGGCCAAAAAATGGGTGGCCAATAGCCTTGGGGGGAGGGGCTGGCCCACTTTGTTCGCCGGACTCGGAATGGGGCGAGACTTTGCGACCGGTCTCCGCGTGCCAAAAATAGGCCGCGGGCACAGCCGCGTCCAAAAATAACCGCCCGAAGGCCGGGGCGCCAAGTTCGTCCAGCGGAAAAATGGCCAAAAAACGGGTGGGCTATAGCCTTGGGGGGAGGGGCTGGCCAACTTCGTCCGCCGGACTCGGAATGGGGCGAGACATTGCGAGCGGCCTCCGTGTGCCAAAAATAGGGCGCGGGCACAAGCGCGCCCAAAAATAACCGCCCGAAGGCCGGGGCGCCAAGTTCATCCAGCGGAAAAATGGCCAAAAAACGAGTGGGCTATAGCCTTGGGGGGGGGGGGGCTGGCCAACTTCGTCCGCCGGACTCGGAATGGGGCGAGACTTTGCGAGCGGCCTCCACGTGCCAAAAATAGGCCACGGGCACAGCCGTACCCAAAAATAACCGCCCAAAGGCCGGGGCGCCATGTTCGTCCAGAGGAAAAGTGGCCAAAAAACGGGTGGCCCATAGACTTGGGGGGAGGGGCTGGCCCACTTCGTCCGCCGGACTCGGAATGGGACGAGACTTTGCGAATGGCCTCCGCGTGCGAAAAATAGGCCGTGGGCACAGCCGCACCCAAAAATAACCGCCCGAAGGCCGGGGCGCCAAGTTCGTGCAGCGGAAAAATGGCCAAAAAACGGGTGGGCTATAGCCTTGGGGGGAGGGGCTGGCCCACTTCGTCCGCCGGACTCGGAATGGGGCGAGACTTTGTGAGCGGCCTCCGCATGAAAAAAATAGGCCTCGGGCACAGCCGCACCCAAAAATAACCGCCCGAAGGCCTGCGCCAAGTTCGTCCAGCGGAAAAATGGCCAAAAAACGGGTGGGCTATAGCCTTGGGGGGAGGGGCTGGCCAACTTCGTCCGCCGGACTCGGAATGGGGCGAGACATTGCGAGCGGCCTCCGTGTGCCAAAAATAGGGCGCGGGCACAAGCGCGCCCAAAAATAACCGCCCGAAGGCCGGGGCGCCAAGTTCATCCAGCGGAAAAATGGCCAAAAAACGAGTGGGCTATAGCCTTGGGGGGAGGGGCTGGCCAACTTTGTCCGCCGGACTCGGAATGGGACGAGACTTTGTGAGTGGCCTCCGCGTGCCAAAAATAGGGCGTGGGCACAAGCGCGCCCAAAAATAACCGCCCGAAGGCCGGGGCGCCAAGTTCATCCAGCGGAAAAATGGCCAAAAAATGGGTGGCCAATAGCCTTGGGGGGAGGGGCTGGCCCACTTTGTTCGCCGGACTCGGAATGGGGCGAGACTTTGCGACCGGCCTCCGCGTGCCAAAAATAGGCCGCGGGCACAGCCGCGTCCAAAAATAACAGCCCGAAGGCCGGGGCGCCAAGTTCGTCCAGCGGAAAAATGGCCAAAAAACGGGTGGGCTATAGCCTTGGGGGGAGGGGCTGGCCCACTTCGTCCGCCGGACTCGGAATGGGGCGAGACATTGCGAGCGGCCTCCGTGTGCCAAAAATAGGGCGCGGCCACAAGCGCGCCCAAAAATAACCGACCGAAGGCCGGGGCGCCAAGTTCATCCAGCGGAAAAATGGCCAAAAAACGAGTGGGTTATAGCCTTGGGGGGAGGGGCTGGCCAACTTTGTCCGCCGGACTCGGAATGGGACGAGACTTTGTGAGTGGCCTCCGCGTGTCAAAAATAGGCCGCGGACAGAGCTGCGTCCAAAAATAACCGCCCGAAGGCCGGGGCGCCAAACCCGCCAGCGGAAAAATGGCCAAAAAACAGGTGGGGTATAGCCTTGGGGGGAGGGGCCGGCCCACTTCGTCCGCCGGACTCGGAATGGGGCGAGACTTTGCGAGTGGCAACCGCGCGCCAAAAATGGGCCGCGGGCACAGCCGCGCACAAAAATAACCGCCCGAAGGCCGGGGCGCCAACTTCGTCCAGCGGAAAAATGGCCAAAAAACGGGTGGGCTATAGCCTTGGGGGGAGGGGCTGGCCAACTTCGTCCGCCGGACTCCGAATGGGGCGAGACTTTGCGAGCGGCCTCCGTGTGCCAAAAATAGGCCGCGGGCACAGCATCGCCCAAAAATAACCGCCCGAAGGCCGGGGCGCCAAGTTCATCCAGCGGAAAAATGGCCAAAAAATGGGTGGCCAATAGCCTTGGGGGGAGGGGCTGGCCCACTTTGTTCGCCGGACTCGGAATGGGGCGAGACTTTGCGACCGGCCTCCGCGTGCCAAAAATAGGCCGCGGGCACAGCCGCGTCCAAAAATAACAGCCCGAAGGCCGGGGCGCCAAGTTCGTCCAGCGGAAAAATGGCCAAAAAACGGGTGGGCTATAGCCTTGGGGGGAGGGGCTGGCCAACTTCGTCCGCCGGACTCGGAATGGGGCGAGACATTGCGAGCGGCCTCCGTGTGCCAAAAATAGGGCGCGGACACAAGCGCGCCCAAAAATAACCGACCGAAGGCCGGGGCGCCAAGTTCATCCAGCGGAAAAATGGCCAAAAAACGAGTGGGTTATAGCCTTGGGGGGAGGGGCTGGCCAACTTTGTCCGCCGGACTCGGAATGGGACGAGACTTTGTGAGTGGCCTCCGCGTGTCAAAAATAGGCCGCGGACAGAGCTGCGTCCAAAAATAACCGCCCGAAGGCCGGGGCGCCAAACCCGCCAGCGGAAAAATGGCCAAAAAACAGGTGGGCTATAGCCTTGGGGGGAGGGGCCGGCCCACTTCGTCCGCCGGACTCGGAATGGGGCGAGACTTTGCGAGTGGCAACCGTGCGCCAAAAATGGGCGCTTGGCACAGCCGCAAGACAAAATAACCCCCCGTAGGCCGGGGCGCCAACTTCGTCCAGCGGAAAAATGGCCAAAAAACGGGTGGGCTATAGCCTTGGGGGGAGGGGCTGGCCAACTTCGTCCGCCGGACTCGGAATGGGGCGAGCCTTTGCGAGCGGCCTCCGTGTGCCTAAAATAGGCCGCGGGCACAGCCGCGCCCAAAAATAACCGCCCGAAGGCCGGGGCGCCAAGTTCATCCAGCGGAAAAATGGCCAAAAAATGGGTGGCCAATAGCCTTGGGGGGAGGGGCTGGCCAACTTTTTCCGCCGGACTCGGAATGGGACGAGACTTTGTGAGTGGCCTCCGCGTGTCAAAAATAGGCCACGGACAGAGCCGCGTCCAAAAATAACCACCCGAAGGCCGGGGCGCCACGTTCGTCCAGCAGAAAAATGGCCAAAAAACGGGTGGGCTATAGCCTTGGGGGGAGGGGCTGGCCAACTTCGTCCGCCGGACTCGGAATGGGGCGAGACTTTGCGAGCGGCCTCCGCGTGTCCAAAATAAGCAATGGGCACAGCCGCGCCTAAAAATAACTGCCCGAAGGTCGGCGCGCCCAAACCCCCCAGCGGAAAAATGGCCAAAAAACGGATGGGCTATAGGCTTGGGGGGAGGGGCTGGCCAACTTCGTCCGCCGGACTCGGAATGGGGCGAGACTTTGCGAGCGGCCTCCACGTGCCAAAAATAGGCCACGGGCACAGCCGTGCCCAAAAATAACTGCCCAAAGGCCGGGGCGCCAAGTTCGTCCAGCGGACAAATGGCCAAAAAACGGGTGGGCTATAGCCTTGGGGGGAGGGGCTGGCCAACTTCGTCCGCCGGACTCGGAATGGGGCGACAATTTGCGAGCGGCCTCTACGTGCCAAAAATAGGCTGCGGGCACAGCCGCTCCCTAAAATAACCGCCCGAAGGCCGGGACGCCAAGTTCGTCCAGCGGAAAAATGGCCAAAAATCGGGTGGGCTATAGCGTTGGGGGGAGGGGCTGGCCTACTTCGTTCGCCGGACTCGGAATGGGGTGAGACTTTGCGAGCGGCCTCCGCGTGCCAAAAATACGCCGCGGGCACAGCCGCTCCCAAAAATAACAGCCCGAAGGCCGGGGCGCCAAGTTCGTCCAGCGGAAAAGTGGCCAAAAAACGGGTGGGCTATAGCCTTGGGGGGAGGGGCTGGCCAACTTCGTCCGCCGGACTCGGAATGGGGTGATACTTGCGAGCGGCCTCCGCGTGCCAAAAATAAGCCGCGGGCACAGCTGCACCCAAAAATAACAGCCCGAAGGCCGGGACGCCATGTTCGTCCAGCGGAAAAATGGGCAAAAAACGGGTGGGCTATAGCCTTGGGGGGAGGGGCTGGCCAACTTCGTCCGCCGGACTCGGAATGGGGCGACACTTTGCGAGCGGCCTCCGCGTGCCAAAAATAGTCCATGGGCACAGCCGCGCCTGAAAATAACCGCCCGAAGGCCGGGGCGCCAAGTTCATCCAGCGGAAAAATGGCCAAAAAATGGGTGGCCAATAGCCTTGGGGGGAGGGGCTGGCCAACTTTTTCCGCCGGACTCGGAATGGGACGAGACTTTGGGAGTGGCCTCCGCGTGTCAAAAATAGGCCGCGGACAGAGTCGCGTCCAAAAATAACCACCCGAAGGCCGGGGCGCCACGTTCGTCCAGCGGAAAAATGGCCAAAAAACGGGTGGGCTATAGCCTTGGGGGGAGGGGCTGGCCAACTTCGTCCGCCGGACTCGGAATGGGGCGAGACTTTGCGAGCGGCCTCCGCGTGTCCAAAATAAGCAACGGGCACAGCCGCGCCTAAAAATAACTGCCCGAAGGCCGGGGCGCCAAGTTCGTCCAGCGGAAAAGTGGCCAAAAAATGGGTGGGCTATAGCCTTGGGGGGAGGGGCTGGCCAACTTCGTCCGCCGGACTCGGAATGGGGCGATACTTTTCGAGCGGTCTCTGCGTGCCAAAAATAGGCCACGGGCACAGCCGTGCCCAAAAATAACCGCCCAAAGGCCGGGGCGCCAAGTTCGTCCAGCGGAAAAGTGGCCAAAAAACGGGTGGCCCATAGACTTGGGGGGAGGGGCTGGCCCACTTCGTCCGCCGGACTCGGAATGGGGCGAGACTTTGCGAGTGGCCTACGCGTGCCAAAAATAGTCCACGGGCACAGCTACACCCAAAAATAACCGCCCGAAGGCCGGGGCGCCAAGTTCGTGCAGCGGAAAAATGGCAAAAAAACGGGTGGGCTATAGCCTTGGGGGGAGGGGCTGGCCCACTTCATCCGCCGGACTCGGAATGGGGCGAGACTTTGTGAGCGGCCTCCGCATGAAAAAAATAGGCCGCGCGCACAGCCGCGCCCAAAAATAACCGCCCGAAGGCCTGCGCCAAGTTCGTCCAGCGGAAAAATGGCCAAAAAACGGGTGGGCTATAGCCTTGGGGGGAGGGGCTGGCCAACTTCGTCCGCCGGACTCGGAATGGGGCGAGACTTTGCGAGCGGCCTCCGCGTGCCAAAGATAGGCCGCGGGCACAGCCGTACCCAAAAACAACCGCCCGAAGGCCGGGGCGCCAAGTTCGTCCAGCGGAAAAATGGCTAAAAAACGGGTGGGCTATAGCCTTGGGGAGAGGGGCTGGCCAACTTCGTCCGCAGGACTCGGAATGGGGCGATACTTTGCGAGCAGCCTCCACGTGCCAAAAATAGGCTGCAGGCACAGCCGCGCCCAAAAATAACCTCCCGAAGTTCATCCAGCGGAAAAATGGCCAAAAAACGGGTGGGCTATTGCCTTGGGGGGAGGGGCTGGCCAACTTCGTCCGCCGGACTCGGAATGGGACGAGATTTTGCGAGCGGCCTCCGCATGGCAAAAATAGGTCGCGGGGACAGCTGAGCCCAAAAATAGCCGCCCGAAGGTTGGCGTGCCCAAACCCCCAAGCGAAAAAATGGCCAAAAAACGGGTGGGTTATAGCCTTGGGGGGACGGACTGGCCAACTTCGTCCGCCGGACTCGGAATGGGCCGAGACTTTGTAAGCGGCCTCCGCGTGCCAAAAATAGGCCGCGGGCACAGCCGCACCCAAAAATAACCGCCCGATGGCCGAGGCCCCAAGTTCGTCCGGCGGGAAAAGGCCACAAAAACGGGTGGGCTATTGCCTTGTGGAGTGGGGCTGGCCAACTTTGTCCGCCGGACTCGGAATGGCGCGAGACTTTCCGAGGGGCCTCCATGTACCAAAAATAGGCCGCGAGCATAGCCGCGACCAAAAATAACCTCCCGAAGTTCATCCAGCGGAAAAATGGCCAAAAAACGGGTGGGCTATTGCCTTGGGGGGAGGGGCTGGCCAACTTCGTCCGCCGGACTCGGAATGGGACGAGATTTTGCGAGCGGCCTCCGCGTGGCAAAAATAGGTCGCGGGGACAGCCGAGCCCAAAAATAGCCACCCGAAGGTTGGCGCGCCCAAACCCCCCAGCGGAAAAATGCCCAAAAAACGGGTGGGTTATAGCCTTGGGGGGACGGACTGGCCAACTTCGTCCGCCGGACTCGGAATGGGGCGAGACTTTGCAAGCAGCCTCCGCGTGCCAAAAATAGGCCACGGGCACAGCCGTACCAAAAAATAACCGCCCGACGGCCGAGGCCCTAAGTTCGTCCGGCGGGAAAAGGCCACAAAAACGGGTGGGCTATTGCCTTGTGGAGTGGGGCTGGCCAACTTTGTCCGCCGGACTCGGAATGGCGCGAGACTTTGGGAGGGGCCTCCATGTACCAAAAATAGGCCGCGAGCATAGCCGCGACCAAAAATAACCTCCCGAAGTTCATCCAGCGGAAAAATGGCCAAAAAACGGGTGGGCTATTGCCTTGGGGGGAGGGGCTGGCCAACTTCGTCCGCCGGACTTTGAATGGCGTGAGACTTTGCGAGGGGCCTCCTTGTGCTAAAAATAGGCCGCGGGCACAGCCGCACCTAAAAATAACCGTCCGATGGCCGGGGCGCCAAGTTCGTCCAGCGGAAAAAGGCCACAAAAACGGGTGGGCTATAGCCTTGGGGGGTGGGGCTGGCCAACTTTGTCCGCCGGACTTTGAATGGCGTGAGACTTTGCGAGGGGCCTCCATGTGCTAAAAATAGGCCGCGGGCACAGCCGTACCTAAAAATAACCGCCCGATGGCCGGGGCGCCAAGTTTGTCCAGCGGAAAAAGGCCACAAAAACGGGTGGGCTATAGCCTTCGGGGGTGGGGCTGGCGAACTTCGTCCGCCGGACTCGGAATGGCGCGAGGCTTTGCGAGGGGCCTCCGTGTGCCAAAAATAGGTCGTGGGCACAGCCGCACCCATAAATAACCACCCGAATGCTGGGGCGCCGAGTTCGTCCAGCAGAAAAAGGCCACAAAAACGGGTGGTATATAGCCTTGGTGGGTGGGGCTGGCCGACTTCGTCCGCCGGACTCGGAATGGCGCGAGACTTTGCCAGGGGCCTCCGTGTTCCAAAAATAGGATGTGTACACAGCCGCGCCCAAAAATAATCGCCCGAAGGCCGGGGCGCCATGTTCGTCCAGCGGAAAAAGGCCACAAAAACGGGTGGGCTATAGCCTTGGGGGGTGGGGCTGGCCGACTTCGTCCGCCGGACTCGGAATGGCGCGAGACTTTGCGAGGGGCCTCCGTGTGCCAAAAATAAGATGTGTACACAGCCGCGCCCAAAAATAATTGCCCGAAGGCCGGGGCGCCAAGTTCGTCCAGCGGAAAAAGGCCACAAAAACGGGTGGGCTATAGCCTTGGGGGGTGGGGCTGGCCAACATCGTCGGCCGGAATCGGAATGGCGCGAGACTTTGCGAGGGGTCTCCGTGTGCCAAAAATAGGCCACGGGCACAGCCGCGCCCAAAAATAACCGCCTGAAGGCCGGGGCGCCAAGTTCGTCCAGCGGAAAAAGGCCACAAAAACGGGTGGGCTATAGGCTTGGGGGGTGGGGCTGGGCAACTTCGTCCGCCGGACTCGGAATAGCGCGAGACTTTGCGAGGGGGCTCCGTGTGCCAAAAATAGACCGCGGGCACAACTGCGCCCAAAAATGACAGCCCGAAGGCCGGGGCGCCAAGTACGTCCAGCGGAAAAAGGCCACAAAAACGGGTGGGCTATAGCCTTGGGGGGTGGGGCTGGCCAACTTTGTCCGCCGGACTCGGAATGGCGCGAGACTTTTCGAGGGGCCTCCGTGTGCCAAAAATAGGCCGCGGGCACAGCCGCGCCCAAAAATAACAGCCTGAAGGCCGGGGCGCCATGTTCGTCCAGAGGAAAAAGACCACAAAAACGGGTGGGCTATAGCCTTGGGGGGTGGGGCTGGCGAACTTCGTCCGTCGGACTCGGAATGGCGAGAGACTTTACGATGGGCCTCCGTGTGCCAAACATAGGCCGCGGGCACAGCCGCGCCCAAATATAACCGCCCGAAGGCCGGGGCGCCAAGTTCGTCCAGCGGAAAAAGGCCACAAAAACGGGTGGGCTATAGCCTTGGGGGGTGGAGCTGGCAAACTTTGTCCGCCGGACTTGGAATGGCGTGAGACTTTGCGAGGGGCCTCCGTGTGCTTAAAATAGGCCGCGGGCACAGCCGTAACTAAAAATAATCGCCCGATGGCCGGGGCGCCAAGTTCGTCCAGCGGAAAAAGGCCACAAAAATGGGTGGGCTATAGCCTTGGGGGTTGGGGCGCGCCAACTTTGTCCCCCGGACTCGGAATGGCGCGAGACTTTGTGAGGGGCCTACGTGTGCCAAAAATAGGATGTGTGTACAGCCGCGCCCAAAAATAACCGCCCGAAGGCCGGGGCGCCAAGTTCGTCCAGCGGAAAAATGGCCAAAAAACGGGTGGGCTATGGCCTTGGGGGGAGGGGCTGGCCAACTTCGTCCGCGGGACTCGGAATGGGGCGAGACTTTGCGAGCGGCCTCCGCGTACCAAAAATAGGCCGCGGCCTCAGCCGCGCCCAAAAATAACCGCCCGAACGTCGGCGCGCCCAAACCCCCCAGCGGAAAAATGGCCAAAAAACGGGTGGGCTATGGCCTTGGGGGGAGGGGCTGGCCAACTTCGTCCGCCGGACTCGCAATGGGGCGAGACTTTATGAGCGGCCTCCGCGTACCAAAAATAGGCCGCGGCCACAGCCGCGCCCAAAAATAACCCCCCGAAGGCCGGGGCGCGAAGTTCGTCCAGCAGAAAAATGGCCAAAAAACGGGTGGGCTATAGCGTTGGGGGGAGGGGCTGGCCCACTTCGTCCGCCGGACTCGGAAAGGGGCGAGACTTTGCGAGCAGCATCCGCGTGCCAAAAATAGGCCGCGGGCACAGCCGCGCCAAAAAATAACCGCCCGAAGGCCGGGGCGCCAAGTTCGCCCAGCGGAAAAATGGCCAAAAAACGGGTGGGCTATAGCCTTGGGGGGAGGGGCTGGCCAACTTCGTCCGCCGGACTCGGAATGGGGCGAGACTTTGCGAGCGGCCTCCGCGTGCCAAAAATAGGGCGCGGACACAGCCGCACCCAAAAATAACCTTCCGAAGGCCGGGGCGCCAAGTTCGTCCAGCAAAAAAATGGCCAAAAAATGGGTGGGCTATAGCCTTGGGGGGAGGGCTGGCCAACTTCGTCCACCGGACTCGGAATGGGGCGAGACTTTGCGAGCGGCCTCCGCGTGCCAAAAATAGGCCGCGGGCACAGCCGCGTCCAACAATAACCGCCCGAAGGCCGGGGCGCCAAGTTCGTCCAGCGGAAAAATGGCCAAAAAACGGATGCGCTATAGCCTTGGGGGGAGGGGCTTGCCAACTTCGTCCGCCGGACTCGGAATGGGGCGAGACTTTGCGAGCGGCCTCCGCGTACCAAAAATAGGTCGCGGACGCTGCCGCGCCCAAAAATAACCGCCCGAAGGTCGGCGCGCCCAAACCCCCCAGCGGAAAAATGGCCAAAAAACGGGTGGGCTATAGCCTTGGGGGGAGGGGCTGGCCAACTTCGTCCGCCGGACTCGGAATGGGGCGAGACTTTGCGAGCGGCCTCCGCGTGCCAAAAATAGGGCGCGGACACAGCCGCACCCAAAAATAACCTTCCGAAGGCCGGGGCGCCAAGTTCGTCCAGCAGAAAAATGGCCAAAAAATGGGTGGGCTATAGCCTTGGGGGGTGGGGCTGGCCAACTTCGTCCGCCGGACTCGGAATGGCGCGAGACTTTGCGAGCGGCCTCCGTGTGCCAAAAATAGGCCCCGGGCACAGCCGCGCCCAAAAATAACCGCCCGAAGGTCGGGTCGCCAAGTTCGTCCAGCGGAAAACGGCCACAAAAAAGGGTGGGCTGTAGCCTTGGGGGGCGGGGCTGGCCAACTTCGTCCGCCGGACTCGGAATGGCGCGAGACTTTGCGAGCGGCCTCCGTGTGCCAAAAATAGGCCCCAGGCACAGCCGCGCACAAAAATAACCGCCCGAAGGCCGGGGCGCCAATTTCGTCCAGCGGAAAAAGGCCACAAAAACGGGTGGGCTATAGCCTTGGGGAGTGGGGCAGGCCAACTTCGTCCGGCGGACTCAGAATGCCGCGAGACTTTGCGAGGGGCCTCCGCGTGCCAAAAATAGGACGTGGGTAAAGCCGCGCCCAAAAATAACCTCCCGAAGGCCGCGGCGCCAGGTTCGTCCAGCGGAAAAAGGCCACAAAAACGGGTGGGCTATAGCCTTGGCGGGTGGGGCTGGCCAACATCGTCCGCCGGACTCGGAATGGGGCGAGACTTTACGAGCGGCCTCCGCGTTCCAAAAATAGGCCGCGAGCACAACCGCGCCCAAAAATAACCGCCCGAAGGCCGGGGCGCCAGGTTCGTCCAGCGGAAAAATGGCCAAAAAACGGGTGGGCTATAGCCTTGGGGGGAGGGGCTGGCCAACTTCGTCCGCCGGACTCGGAATGGGGCGAGACTTTGCAAGCGACCTACGTGTGCTAAAAATAGGCCGCGGGCACAGCCGCGCCCAAAAATAACCCTCCGAAGGTCGGCGTGCCCAAACCCCCCAGCGGAAAAATGTCAAAAAAACGGGTGGGCTATAGCCTTGGGGGGAGGGGCTGGCCAACTTCGTCCGCCGGACTCGGAATGAGGCGAGACTTTGCAAGCGGCCTCCGCATGCTAAAAATAGGCCGCGGGCACAGCCACGCCCAAAAATAACCCCCTCGATGGTCGGCGTGCCCAAACCCCCCAGTGGAAAAATGGCCAAAAAACGGGTGGGCTATAGCCTTGGGGGGAGGGGCTGGCCAACTTCGTCCGCCGGACTCGGAATGGGGCGAGACTTTGCAAGCGGCCTACGCGTGCTAAAAATAGGCCGCGGGCACAGCCACACCCAAAAATAACCCTCCGAAGGTCGGCGTACCCAAACCCCCCAGCGGAAAAATGGCCAAAAAACGGGTGGGCTATAGCCTTGGGGTGAGGGGCTGGCCAACTTCGTCCGCCGGACTCGGAATGGGGCTAGACATTGCGAGCAGCCTCCACGTGCCAAAATTAGGCCACGGGCACAGCCGCGCCCAAAAATAACCGCCAGAAGTTCGTCCAGCGGAAAAATGGCCAAAAAACGGGTGGGCTATAGCCTTGGGGGGAGGGGCTGGCCGACTTCGTCCGCCGGACTCGGAATGGGGCGAGACTTTGCGAGCGGACTCCGCGTGCCAAAAATAGGCCACGGGCACAGCCGCGCCCAAAAATAACCGCACGAAGGTCGACGCGCCCAAACCCCCCAGCGGAAAAATGGCCAAAAAACGGGTGGGCTATAGCCTTGGGGGGAGGGGCTGGCCAACTTCGTCCGCCGGACTCGGAATGGGGCTAGACTTTGCCAGCGGCCTCCGCATCCCAAAAATAGGCCACGGGCACAGCCATACCAAAAAAAAACCGCCCGAAGGCTGGGGCGCCAAGTTCGTCCAGCGGAAAAATAGCCAAAAAACGGGTGGGCTATAGCCTTGGGGGGAGGGCCTGGCCAACTTCGTCCGCCGGACTCGGAATGGGGCGAGACTTTGCGAACGGCCTCTGGGTGCCAAAAATAGGCCCCGGGCACAGCCGCGCCCAAAAATAACCGCCCAAAGGTCGGCGCGCCCAAACCCCCCAGCGGAAAAATGGCCAAAAAACGGGTGGGCTATAGCCTTGGGCGGAGGGACTGGCCGACTTCGTCCGCCGGACTCGGAATGGGGCGAGACTTTGCGAGCGGCCTCCGCATGCCAAAAATAGGCCACGGGTAGAGCCGCCCGCAAAAATACCCGCACGAAGGTCCGCGCGCCCAAACCCCCCAGCGGAAAAATGGCCAAAAAACGGGTGGGCTATAGCCTTGGGGGGAGGGGCTGGCCCACTTCGTCCGCCGGACTCGGAATGGGTCGAGACTTTGTGAGCATCTTCCGTATGCCAAAAATAGGCCCCGGCCACAGCCGCGCCCAAGAATAACCGCCCGAAGGCCGGGGCGCCAAGTTCGTCCAGCGGAAAAAGGCCACAAAAACGGGTGGGCTATAGCCTTGGGGGGTGGGGCTGCACAACTTCGCCCGCCGGACTCGTAATGGTGCGAGACATTGCGAGCGGCCTCCGTGTGCCAAAAATAGGCCCCGGGCACAGCCGCGCCAAAAAATAACCACCCGAAGGCCGGGACGCCAAGTTCGTCCAGCGGAAAAAGGCCACAAAAACGGGTGGGCTATAGCCTAGGGGGGTGGGGCTGGCCCACTTCGTCCGCTGGACTCTGAATGGCGCGAGACTTTGCGAGCGGCCTCCGTGTGCTAAAAATAGGCCCCGGACACAGCCGCGCCGAAAACTAACGGCCTGAAGGCCGGGGCGCCAGGTTCGTCCAGCGGAAAAAGGCCACAAAAACGGGTGGGCTATAGCCTAGGGGGGTGGGGCTGGCCAACTTCGTCCGCCGGACTCGGAATGGTGCGAGAATTTGGGAGCGGCCTCCGTGTGCCAAAAATAGGCCCCGGGCACAGCCGCGCCCAAAAATAACCGCCCGAAGGCCGGGGCGCGAAGTTCGACCAGCGGAAAAAGGCCACAAAAACGGGTGGGCTATAGCCTTGGGGGGTTGGGCTGGCCAACTTCGTCCGCTGGACTCGGAATGGCGCGAGACCTTACGAGCGGCCTCCGTGTGCCAAAAATAGGCCCCGGGCACAGCCGCGCCCAAAAATAACGGCCCGAAGGCCGGGGCGCCACGTTCGTCCAGCGGAAAAAGGACACTAAAACGGGTGGGCTATAGCCTTGGGCGGTGGGGCTAGCCAACTTCGTCCGCCGGACTCGGAATGGTGCGAGACTTTGGGAGCGGCCTCCGTGTGCCAAAAATAGGCCCCGGGCACAGCCGCGCCCAAAAATAACCGCCCGAAGGCCGGGACGCCAAGTTCGTCCAGCGGAAAAAGGCCACAAAAACGGGTGGGCTATAGCCTTGGGGGGTGGGGCTGGCCAACATCGTCCGCCGGACTCAAAATGGCGCGAGACATTGCGAGCGGCCTCCGTATGTCAAAAATAGGCCCCGGGCACAGCCGTGCCCAAAAATAAAGGCCCGAAGGCCAGGGCGCCAAGTTCGTCCAGCGGAAAAAGGCCACAAAAACGGGTGGGCTATAGCCTTGGGGGGTGGGGCTGGCCGACTTCGTCCGCCGGACTCGGAATGGCGCAAGACTTTACGAGCGGCCTCCATGTGCCAAAAATAGGCCCCGGCCTCAGCCGCGCCCAAAAATAACCGCCCGAAGGCCGGGGCGCCAAGTTCGTCCAGCGGAAAAAGGCCACAAAAACGGGTGGGCTATAGCGTTGGGGGGTGGGGCTGGCCAACTTCGTCCGCCGGACTCGGAATGGTGCGAGACATTGCGAACGGCCTCCGTGTGCCAAAAATAGGCCCCGGGCACAGCCGCGCCAAAAAATAACCACCCGAAGGCCGGGACGCCAAGTTCGTCCAGCGGAAAAAGGACACTAAAACGGGTGGGCTATAGCCTTGGGCGGTGGGGCTAGCCAACTTCGTCTGCCGGACTCGGAATGGTGCGAGACTTTGGGAGCGGCCTCCGTGTGCCAAAAATAGGCCCCGGGCACAGCCGCGCCCAAAAATAACCGCCCGAAGGCCGGGACGCCAAGTTCGTCCAGCGGAAAAAGGCCACAAAAACGGGTGGGCTATAGCCTTGGGGGGTGGGGCTGGCCAACATCGTCCGCCGGACTCAAAATGGCGCGAGACTTTGCGAGCGGCCTCCGTATGTCAAAAATAGGCCCCGGGCACAGCCGTGCCCAAAAATAAAGGCCCGAAGGCCAGGGCGCCAAGTTCGTCCAGCGGAAAAAGGCCACAAAAACGGGTGGGCTATAGCCTTGGGGGGTGGGGCTGGCCGACTTCGTCCGCCGGACTCGGAATGGCGCAAGACTTTACGAGCGGCCTTCATGTGCCAAAAATAGGCCCCGGCCACAGCCGCGCCCAAAAATAACCGCCCGAAGGCCGGGGCGCCAAGTTCGTCCAGCGGAAAAAGGCCACAAAAACGGGTGGGCTATAGCGTTGGGGGGTGGGGCTGGCCAACTTCGTCCGCCGGACTCGGAATGGTGCGAGACATTGCGAGCGGCCTCCGTGTGCCAAAAATAGGCCCCGGGCACAGCCGCGCCAAAAAATAACCACCCGAAGGCCGGGACGCCAAGTTCGTCCAGCGGAAAAAGGCCACAAAAACGGGTGGGCTATAGCCTAGGGGGGTGGGGCTGGCCCACTTCGTCCGCTGGACTCTGAATGGCGCGAGACTTTGCGAGCGGCCTCCGTGTGCCAAAAATAGGCCCCGGACACAGCCGCGCCAAAAACTAACGGCCTGAAGGCCGGGGCGCCAGGTTCGTCCAGCGGAAAAAGGCCACAAAAACGGGTGCGCTATAGCCTTGGGGGGTGGGGCTGGCCAACTTCGTCCGCCGGACTCGGAATGGTGCGAGAATTTGGGAGCGGCCTCCGTGTGCCAAAAATAGGCCCCGGGCACAGCCGCGCCCAAAAATAACCGCCCGAAGGCCGGGGCGCCAAGTTCGACCAGCGGAAAAAGGCCACAAAAACGGGTGGGCTATAGCCTTGGGGGGTTGGGCTGGCCAACTTCGTCCGCTGGACTCGGAATGGTGCGAGACCTTACGAGCGGCCTCCGTGTGCCAAAAATAGGCCCCGGGCACAGCCGCGCCCAAAAATAACGGCCCGAAGGCCGGGGCGCCAAGTTCGTCCAGCGGAAAAAGGCCACTAAAACGGGTGGGCTATAGCCTTGGGCGGTGGGGCTAGCCAACTTCGTCCGCCGGACTCGGAATGGTGCGAGACTTTGGGAGCGGCCTCCGTGTGCCAAAAATAGGCCCCGGGCACAGCCGCGCCCAAAAATAACCGCCCGAAGGCCGGGACGCCAAGTTCGTCCAGTGGAAAAAGGCCACAAAAACGGGTGGGCTATAGCCTTGGGGGGTGGGGCTGGCCAACATCGTCCGCCGGACTCAAAATCGCGCGAGACTTTGCGAGCGGCCTCCGTATGTCAAAAATAGGCCCCGGGCACAGCCGTGCCCAAAAATAAAGGCCCGAAGGCCAGGGCGCCAAGTTCGTCCAGCGGAAAAAGGCCACAAAAACGGGTGGGCTATAGCCTTGGGGGGTGGGGCTGGCCGACTTCGTCCGCCGGACTCGGAATGGCGCAAGACTTTACGAGCGGCCTCCATGTGCCAAAAATAGGCCCCGGCCACAGCCGCGCCCAAAAATAACCGCCCGAAGGCCGGGGCGCCAAGTTCGTCCAGCGGAAAAAGGCCACAAAAACGGGTGGGCTATAGCGTTGGGGGGTGGGGCTGGCCAACTTCGTCCGCCGGACTCAAAATGGCTCGAGACTTTGCGAGCGACCTCCTGTTCCAATAATAGGCCCTGGGCACAGCCGCGCCCAAAAATAACCGCCCGAAGGCCGGGGCGCCAAATTCGTCCAGCGGAAAAAGGCCACAAAAACGGGTGGGCTATAGCCTTGGGGGGTGGGGCTGGCCCACTTCGTCCGCCGGACTCTGAATGGCGCGAGACCTTGCGAGCGGCCTCCGTGTGCCAAAAATAGGCCCCGGGCACAGCCGCGTCCAAAAATAACCGCCCGAAGGCCGGGGCGCCAAGTTCGTCCAGCGGAAAAAGGCCACAAAAACGGGTGGGCTATAGCCTTGGGGGGTGGGGCAGGCCAACTTCGTCCGCCGGACTCGGAATGGCGAGAGACTTTACGAGCGACCTCCTGTGCCAATAATAGGCCCCGGGCACAGCCGCGCCAAAAAATAAAGGCCCGAAGGTCGGGGCGCCAAGTTCGTCCAACGGAAAAAGGCCACAAAAACGGGTGGGCTATAGCCTTGGGGGGTGGGGCTGGCCAACTTCGTCCCCCGGACTCGGAATGGTGCGAGACTTTGGGAGCGGCCTCCGTGTGCCAAAAATAGGCCCCGGGCACAGCCGCGTCCAAAAATAACCGCCCGAAGGCCGGGGCGCCAAGTTCGTCCAGCGGAAAAAGGCCACAAAAACGGGTGGGCTATAGCCTTGGGGGGTGGGGCTGGCCAACTTCGTCCGCCGGACTAAAAATGGCGCCAGACTTTGCGAGCGGCCTCCATTTACCAAAAATAGGCCCGGGCACAGCCGTGCCCAAAAATAAAGGCCCAAAGGCCGGGGCGCCAAGTTCGTCCAGCGGAAAAAGGCCACAAAAACGGGTGGGCTATAGCCTTGGGGGGTGGGGCTGGCCAACTTCGTCCCCCGGACTCGGAATGGCGCGAGACTTTGCGAGCGGACTCCGTGTGCCAAAAATAGGCGCAGGGCACAGCCGCGCCCAAAAAAAACCACCCGATGGCCGGTGCGCCAAGTTCGTCCAGCGGAAAAAGGCCACAAAAACGGGTGGGCTATAGCCTTGGGGGGTGGGGCTGGCCAACTTCGTCCGCCGGACTCGGAATGGCGCGAGACTTTGCGAGCGGCCTCCGTGTGCCAAAAATAGGCCCCGGGCACAGCCGCGCCAAAAAATAACCAACCGAAGGCCGGGGCGCCAAGTTCGTCCAGCGGAAAAAGGCCACAAAAACGGGTGGGCTATAGCCTAGGGGGTGGGGCTGGCCCACTTCGTCCGCCGGACTCTGAATGGCGCGAGACTTTGCGAGCAGCCTCCATGTGCCAAAAATAGGCCCCGGACACAGCCGCGCCCAAAACTAACGGCCCGAAGGCCGGGGCGCCAAGTTCGTCCAGCGGAAAAAAGGCCACAAAAACGGGTGGGCTATAGCCTTGGGGGTGGGGCTGGCCAACTTCGTCCGACGGACTCGGAATGGCGTGAGACTTTGCGAGCGTCTTCCGTGAGCCAAAAATAGGCCCCGGCCACAGCCGCGCCCAAGAATAACCGCCCGAAGGCCGGGGCGCTAAGTTCGTCCAGCGAAAAAAGGCTACAAAAACGGGTGGGCTATAGCCTTGGGGGGTGGGGCTGGACAACCTCGCACGCTGGACTCGGAATGGCGCGAGACTTTGCGAGCGGCCTCCGTGTGCCAAAAATAGGCCCCGGGCACAGCCACGCCCAAAAATAACCACCCGACGGCCGGGGCGCCAAGTTCGTCCAGCGGAAAAAGGCCACAAAAACGGGTGGGCTATAGCCTTGGGGGGTGGGGCGGGCCCACTTCGTCCGCCGGACTCGGAATGGCGCGAGAATTTGCGAGCGGCCTCCGTGTGCCAAAAATAGGCCCAGGGCACAGCCACGCCCAAAAATAACTGCCCGATGGCCGGGGCGCCAAGTTCGTCCAGCGGAAAAATGGCCAAAAAACGGGTGGGCTATAGCCTTGGGGGGAGGGGCTGGCCAACTTCATCCGCCGGAATCGGAATGGGGCGAGACTTTGCGAGCGGCCTCCGCGTGCCAAAAATAGGCCACGGGTACAGCCGCGCCCAAAAATAACTGGCCGGAGGTTGGCGCGCCCAAACCCCCCAGTGGAAAAATGGCCAAAAAACGGGTGGGCTATAGCCCTCGGGGGAGGGGCTGGCCAACTTCGTCCGCCGGACTCGGAATGGGGCGAGACTTTGCGAGCGGCCTCCGCGTGCCAAAAATAGGCCGCGGGCACAGCCGCGCCCGAAAATAACCGGCCGAAGGCCGGGGCGCCAAGTTCGTCCAGCGGAAAAATGGCCAAAAAACGGGTGGGCTATAGCCTTGGGGGGAGGGGCTGGCCAACTTCATCCGCCGGAATCGGAATGGGGCGAGACTTTGCGAGCGGGCTCCGCGTGCCAAAAATAGGCCACGGGTACAGCCGCGCCCAAAAATAACCAGCCGGAGGTTGGCGCGCCCAAACCCCCCAGTGGAAAAATGGCCAAAAAACGGGTGGGCTATAGCCCTCGGGGGAGCGGCTGGCCAACTTCGTCCGCCGGACTCGGAATGGGGCGAGACTTTGCGAGCGGCCTCCGCGTACCAAAAGTAGGCCGGGGGAACAGCCGCGCCCAAAAATAATCCCCCGAAGCCCGGGGCGCCAAGTTCGTCCAGCGGAAAAATGGCCAAAAAACGGGTGGGCTATAGCCTTGCGGGGAGGGGCTGCCCAACTTCGTCCGCCGGACTCGGAATGGGGCGAGACTTTGCGAGAGGCCTCCACGTGCCAAAAATAGGCCGCGGGCACAGCCGCACCCAAAAATACCCGCCCGAAGGCCGGGGCGCCAAGGTCGTCCAGCGGAAAAATGGCACAAAAACGGGTGGGCTATATAGCCTTGGGGGGTGGGGCTGGCCTACTTCGTCCGCCGGACTCAGAATTGCGTGAGACTTTGCGAGCGGCCTCCGTGTGCCAAAAATAGGCCCCGGTCACAGCCGCGCCCAAAAATAACCGCCCGAAGGCCGGGGCGCCAAGTTCGTCCAGCGGAAAAAGGCCACAAAAACGAGTGGGCTATAGCCTGGCGGGGTGGGGCTAGCAAACTTCGTCCGCCGGACTCGGAATGGCGCGAGACTTTCCGAGTGGCCTCCGTGTGCCGAAAATAGGCCCCGGGCACAGCCGCTCCCGAAGGCCGGCGCGCCAAGTTCGTCCAGCGGAAAAAGGCCACAAACACGGGTGGGCTATATCCTTGGGGGGTGGGGCTGGCCAATTTCGTCTGCCGGACTCAGAATGGCGCGAGACTTTGCGAACGGCCTTCGTGTGCCAAAAATAGGCCCAGGGCACAGCCGTGCCCAAAAATAACCGCCCGAAGGCCGGGGCGCCCAGTTCGCCCAGCGGAAAAAGGCCACAAAAATGGGTTGGCTATAGCCTTGGGGGGTGGGGCTGGCCCACTTCGTCCGCCGGAGTCGGAATGGTGCCAGACTTTGCGAGCGGCCTCCGTATGCCAAAAATAAGCCCCGGGCACAGCCGCGCCCAAAAATAACCGCCCGAAGGCCGGGGCGCCAAGTTCGTCCAGCAGAAAAATGGCACAAAAACGGGTGGGGTATATAGCCTTGGGGGGTGGGGCTGGCCTACTTCTTCCGCTGGACTCGGAATGGCGCGAGACTTTGTAAGCGGCCTTCGTGCGCCAAAAATAGGCCCCGGGCACAGCCGTGCCCAAAAATAACCGCCCGAAGGCTGGGGCGCCCAGTTCGCCCAGCGGAAAAAGGCCACAAAAATGGGTTGGCTATAGCCTTGGGGGGTGGGGCTGGCCTACTTCGTCCGCCGGACTCGGAATGGCGCGAGACTTTGCGAGCGGCCTCCGTGTGCCAAAAATAGGCCCCGCGCACAGCCGCGCCCAAAAATAACCGCCCGAAGGCCGGGGCGCCAAGTTCGTCCAGCGGAAAAAGGGCACAAAAACGGGTGGGCTATATAGCCTTGGGGGGTGGGGCTGGCCTACTTCGTCCGCCGGACTCGGAATGGCGCGAGACTTTGCGAGCGGCCTCCGTGTGCCAAAAATAGGCCCCGGGCACAGCCGCGCCCAAAAATAACCGCCCGAATGCCGGGGCGGCCAGTTCGCCCAGCGGAAAAAGGCCACAAAAATGGGTTGGCTATAGCCTTGGGGGGTGGGGCTGGCCAACTTCGTCCGCCGGACTCGGAATGGCGCGAGACTTTGCGAGTGGCCTCCGTGTGCCAAAAATAGGCCCCGGTCACAGCCGCGCCCAAGAATAACCGCCCGAAGGCCGGTGCGCCAAGTTCGTCCAGCGGAAAAATGCCACAAAAACGGGTGGGCTATAGCCTTGGGGGGTGGGGCTGGCCAACTTCGCCCGCCGCACTCGGAATGGCGCGAGACTTTGCGAGCGGCCTCCGTGTGCCAAAAATAGGACCCGGGCTCAGCCGCTCCCAAAAATAACCGCCTGAAGGCCGGGGCACCGAGTTCGTCCAGCGGAAAAAGGGCACAAAAACGGGTGGGCTATATAGCCTTGGGGGGTGGGGCTGGCCTACTTCGTCCGCCGGACTCGGAATGGCGCGAGACTTTGCGAGTGGCCTCCGTGTGCCAAAAATAGGCCCCGGTCACAGCCGCGCCCAAGAATAACCGCCCGAAGGCCGGTGCGCCAAGTTCGTCCAGCAGAAAATGGCCACAAAAACGGGTGGGTTATAGCCTTGGGGGGTGGGGCTGGCAAACTTCGTCCGCCGGACTCGGAATGGCGCGAGACTTTCCGAGCGGCCTCCGTGTGCCGAAAATAGGCCCCGAGCACAGCCGCACCCGAAGGCCGGGGCGCCAAGTTCGTCCAGCGGAAAAAGGCCACAAAAACGGGTGGGCTATATCCTTGGGGGGTGGGGCTGGCCAACTTCGTCCGCCGGACTCGGAATGGCGCGAGACTTTGCGAGCGGCCTTCGTGTGCCAAAAATAGGCCCCGGGCAGAGCCGTGCCCAAAAATAACCGCCCGAAGGCCGGGGCGCCAAGTTCGCCCAGCGGAAAAAGGCCACAAAAATGGGTCGGCTATAGCCTTGTGGGGTGAGCCTGGCCGACTTCGTCCGCCGGACTCGGAATGGCGTGAGACTTTGCGAGTGGCCTCCGTGTGCCAAAAATAGGCCCCGGTCACAGCCGCGCCCAAGAATAACCGCCCGAAGGCCGGGGCACCAAGTTCGTCCAGCGGAAAAAGGCCAAAAAAACGGGTGGGCTATAGCCTTGGGGGGTGGGGCTGGCCAACTTCGTCCGCCGGACTCGGAATGGCGCGAGACTTAGCGAGCGGCCTCCATGTGCCAAAAATAGGCCCCGGGCACAGCCGCGGCCAAAAATAACTGCCCGAAGACCGGGGCGCCAAGTTCGTCCAGCGGAAAAAGGACAAAAAAAGGGGTGGGCTATAGCCTTGGGGGGTGGGGCTGGCCAACTTCGTCCGCCGGACTCGGAATTGCGCGAGACTTTGCGAGGGGCCTCCGTGTGCCAAAAATAGGCCGCGGGCACAGCCGCGTCCAAAAATAACCGCCCGAAGGCCGGGGCGCCATGTTCGTCAGCGGAAAAAGCCACAAAAATGGGTGGGCTATAGCCTTGGGGGGTGGGGCTGGCCAACTTCTTCCGCCGGACTCGGAATGGCGCGAGACTTTGCGAGTGGCCTCCATGTGCCAAAAATAGACCCCGGCAACAGCCGTACCCAAAAATAACCGCCCGAAGGCCGGGGCCCCAAGTTCGTCCAGCGGAAAAAGGCCACAAAAACGGGTGGGCTATAGCCTTGGGGGGTGGGGCTGGCCAACTTCGTCCGCCGGACTGGGAATGGCGCGAGACTTTGCGAGCGGCCTTCGTGTGCTAAAAATATACCCGGGCACAGCCTCGCCCAAAAATAACCGCCCGAAGGCCGGGGCGCCAAGTTCGTCCAGCGGAAAAAGGCCACAAAAACGGGTGGGCCATAGCCTTGGGGGGTGGGGTTGGCCAACTTCGTCCGCCGGACTGGGAATGGCGCGAGACTTTGCGAGCGGCCTTCGTGTGCCAAAAATAGACCCCGGACACAGCCGCGCTCAAAAATAACCGCCCGAAGGCCGGGGCGCCAAGTTCGTCCAGCGGAAAAAGGCCACAAAAACGGGTGGGCTATAGCCTTGGGGGGTGCGGCTGGCCAACTTCGTCCGCCGGACTCGGAATGGCGCGAGACTTTGCGTGCGGCCTCCGTGTGCCAAAAATAGGCCCCGCGCACAGCCCTGCCCAAAAATTACCGTCCGAAGGCCGGGGCGCCAAGTTCATCCAGCGGAAAAAGGCCACAAAAACGGGTGGGCTATAGCCTTGGGGGGTGGGGCTGGCCAACTTCGTCCGCCGGACTCGGAATGGCGCGAGACTTTGTGAGCTGCCTCCGTATGCCAAAATAGGCCCCGCGCACAGCCGCTCCCAAAAATAACCGCCCGAAGGCCGGGGCGCCAAGTTCGTCCAGCGGAAAAAGGCCATAAAAACGGGTGGGCTATAGCCTTGGGGGGTGGGGCTGGCCAGCTTCGTCCGCCGGACTCGAAATGGCGCGAGACTTTGCGAGCGGCCTCCGTCTGCAAAAAATAGGCCCCGGACACAGCCGCGCCCAAAAATAACCTCCCCAAGGCCGGGGCCCCAAGTTCGTCCAGCGGAAAAAGGCCACAAAAACGGGTGGGCTATAGTCTTGGGGGGTGGGGCTGGCCAGCTTCGTCTGCCGGACTCGGAATGGCGCGAGACTTTCCGAACGGCCTCCGTGTGCCAAAAATAGGCCCCGGACACAGCCGTGCCCAAAAATAACCGCCCGAAGGCCGGGGCACCAAGTTCGTCCAGCGGAAAAAGGCCACAAAAACGGGCGGGTTATAGCCTTGGGGTGTGGGGCTGGCCAACTTCGTCCGCCGGACTCGGAATGGCGCGAGACTTTGCGAGCGGCCTCCGTGTGCCAAAAATAGGCCCCGGGCAAAGCCGCGCCCGAAAATAACGGCCCGAAGGCTGGGGCGCCAAGTTCGTCCAGCGGCAAAAGGTCACAAAAACGGGTGGGCTATAGGCTTGGGGGGTGGGGCTGGCCCACTTCGTCCGCCGGACTGAGAATGGTGCGAGACTTTGCGAGCGGCCTCCGTGCGCCAAATATAGGCCCCGGGGACAGCCGCGCCCAAAAATAACCGCCCGAAGGCCGGTGCGCCAAGTTCGTCCAGCGGAAAAACGCCACAAAATTCGGGTGGGCTATAGCCTTGGGGGGTGGGGCTGGCCAACTTCGTCCGCCGGACTCGTAATGGCGCGAGACTATGCGAGCGGCCTCCGTGTGCCAAAAATAGGCCCCGGGCACAGCCGCGCCCAAAAATAACCGCCCGAAGGCCGGGGCGCCAAGTTCGTCCAGCGGAAAAAGGCCACAAAAACGGGAGGGCTATAGCCTTGGGGGGTGGGGCTGGCCAACTTCGTCCGCCGGACTCGGAATGGTGCGAGACTTTGCGAGCGGCCTCCGTGTGCCAAAAATAGGCGCCGGGCACAGCCGCGCCCAAAAATAACCGCCCGAAGGCCGGGACGCCAAGTTCGTCCAGCGGAAAAAGGCCACAAAAACGGGTGGGCTATAGACTTTGGGTGTGGGGCTGGCCAACTTCATCCGCCGGACTCGGAATGGCGCGAGACTTTGCGAGCGGCCTCTGTGTGCCAAAAATAGGCCCCGGGCACAGCCGCGCCCAAAAATATCTGCCCGAAGGCCGGGGCGCCATGTTCGTCCAGCAGAAAAAGGCCACAAAAACGGGCGGGCTATAGCCTTGGGGGGTGGGGCTGGCCAACTTCGTCCGGCGGACTCGGAATGGCGCGAGACTTTGCGAGCGGGCTCCGTGTGCCAAAAATAGGACCCGGGCACAGCCGCACCCAACAATAACCACCCGAAGGCCGGGGCGCCAAGTTCCTCCAGCGGAAAAAGGCCACAAAAACGGGCGGGCTATAGCCTTGGGGGGTGGGGCTGGCCAACTTCGTCCGGCGGACTCGGAATGGCGCGAGACTTTGCGAGCGGGCTCCGTGTACCAAAAATAGGACCCGGGCACAGCCGTACCCAACAATAACCACCCGAAGGCCGGGGCGCCAAGTTCCTCCAGCGGAAAAAGGCCACAAAAACGGGCGGGCTATAGCCTTGGGGGGTGGGGCAGGCCCACTTCGTCCGCCGGACTCGGAATGGCGCGAGACTTTGCGAGCGGCATCCGTGAGCCAAACATAGGGCCCGGGTACAGGCGCGTCCAAAGATAACCGCCCGAAGGCCGGGGCGCCAAGTTCGTCCAGCGGAAAAAGGCCACAAAAATGGGCGGGCTATAGCCTTGGGGGGTGGGGCTGGCCAACTTCGTCCGCCGGACTCGGAATGGCGCGAGACTTTGCGAGCACCCACCGTGTGCCAAAAATAGGCCCTGGGCACAGCCGCGTCCAAAAATAACCGCCCGAAGGCCGGGGCACCAAGTTCGTCCAGCGGAAAAAGGCCACAAAAACGGGCGGGTTATAGCCTTGGGGTGTGGGGCTGGCCAACTTCGTCCGCCGGACTCGGAATGGCGCGAGACTTTGCGAGCGGCCTCCGTGTGCCAAAAATAGGCACCGGGCACAGCCGCGCCCAAAAATAACCGCCCGAAGGCCGGGACGCCAAGTTCGTCCAGCGGAAAAAGGCCACAAAAACGGGTGGGCTATAGACTTTGGGAGTGGGGCTGGCCAACTTCGTCCGCCGGACTCGGAATGGCGCGAGACTTTGCGAGCGGCCTCTGTGTGCCAAAAATAGGCCCCGGGCACAGCCGCGCCCAAAAATATCTGCCCGAAGGCCGGGGCGCCATGTTCGTCCAGCAGAAAAAGGCCACAAAAACGGGCGGGCTATAGCCTTGGGGGGTGGGGCTGGCCAACTTCGTCCGGCGGACTCGGAATGGCGCGAGACTTTGCGAGCGGGCTCCGTGTGCCAAAAATAGGACCCGGGCACAGCCGCACCCAACAATAACCACCCGAAGGCCGGGGCGCCAAGTTCCTCCAGCGGAAAAAGGCCACAAAAACGGGCGGGCTATAGCCTTGGGGGGTGGGGATGGCCAACTTCGTCCGGCGGACTCGGAATGGCGCGAGACTTTGCGAGCGGGCTCCGTGTACCAAAAATAGGACCCGGGCACAGCCGTACCCAACAATAACCACCCGAAGGCCGGGGCGCCAAGTTCCTCCAGCGGAAAAAGGCCACAAAAACGGGCGGGCTATAGCCTTGGGGGGTGGGGCAGGCCCACTTCGTCCGCCGGACTCGGAATGGCGTGAGACTTTGCGAGCGGCATCCGTGAGCCAAACATAGGGCCCGGGTACAGGCGCGTCCAAAGATAACCGCCCGAAGGCCGGGGCGCCAAGTTCGTCCAGCGGAAAAAGGCCACAAAAATGGGTGGGCTATAGCCTTGGGGGGTGGGGCTGGCCAACTTCGTCCGCCGGACTCGGAATGGCGCGAGACTTTGCGAGCACCCACCGTGTGCCAAAAATAGGCCCTGGGCACAGCCGCGTCCAAAAATAACCGCCCGAAGGCCGGGGCACCAAGTTCGTCCAGCGGAAAAAGGCCACAAAAACGGGCGGGTTATAGCCTTGGGGTGTGGGGCTGGCCAACTTCGTCCGCCGGACTCGGAATGGCGCGAGACTTTGCGAGCGGCCTCCGTGTGCAAAAAATAGGCCCCGGGCAAAGCCGCGCCCAAAAATAACGGCCCGAAGGCCGGGGCGCCAAGTTCGTCCAGCGGCAAAAGGTCACAAAAACGGGTGGGCTATAGCCTTGGGGGGTGGGGCTGGCCAACTTCGTCCGCCGGACTTGGAATGGCGCGAGACTTTGCGAGGCGCCTCCGTGTGCCAAAAATAGGCCGCGGGCACAGCCGCGCCCAAAAATACCCGCCCGAAGGCCGGGGAGCCAAGTTCGTCCAGCAGAAAATGGCCACAAAAACGGGTGGGTTATAGCCTTGGGGGGTGGGGCTGGCAAACTTCGTCCGCCGGACTCGGAATGGCGCGAGACTTTCCGAGCGGCCTCCGTGTGCCGAAAATAGGCCCCGAGCACAGCCGCACCCGAAGGCCGGGGCGCCAAGTTCGTCCAGCGGAAAAAGGCCACAAAAACGGGGGGGCTATATCCTTGGGGGGTGGGGCTGGCCAACTTCGTCCGCCGGACTCGGAATGGCGCGAGACTTTGCGAGCGGCCTTCGTGTGCCAAAAATAGGCCCCGGGCAGAGCCGTGCCCAAAAATAACCGCCCGAAGGCCGGGGCGCCAAGTTCGCCCAGCGGAAAAAGGCCACAAAAATGGGTCGGCTATAGCCTTGTGGGGTGAGCCTGGCCGACTTCGTCCGCCGGACTCGGAATGGCGTGAGACTTTGCGAGTGGCCTCCGTGTGCCAAAAATAGGCCCCGGTCACAGCCGCGCCCAAGAATAACCGCCCGAAGGCCGGGGCACCAAGTTCGTCCAGCGGAAAAAGGCCAAAAAAACGGGTGGGCTATAGCCTTGGGGGGTGGGGCTGGCCAACTTCGTCCGCCGGACTCGGAATGGCGCGAGACTTAGCGAGCGGCCTCCATGTGCCAAAAATAGGCCCCGGGCACAGCCGCGGCCAAAAATAACTGCCCGAAGACCGGGGCGCCAAGTTCGTCCAGCGGAAAAAGGACAAAAAAAGGGGTGGGCTATAGCCTTGGGGGGTGGGGCTGGCCAACTTCGTCCGCCGGACTCGGAATTGCGCGAGACTTTGCGAGCGGCCTCCGTGTGCCAAAAACAGGCCAAGGACATAGCCGCGCCCAAAAATAACCGCCCGAAGGCCGGGGCGCCATGTTCGTCCAGCGGAAAAAGGCCACAAAAACGGGTGGGCTATAGCCTTGGGGGGTGGGGCTGGCCAACTTCGTCCGCCGGACTCGGAATGGCGCGAGACTTTGCGAGTGGCCTCCGTGTGCCAAAAATAGACCCCGGCAACAGCCGTACCCAAAAATAACCGCCCGAAGGCCGGGGCCCCAAGTTCGTCCAGCGGAAAAAGGCCACAAAAACGGGTGGGCTATAGCCTTGGGGGGTGGGGCTGGCCAACTTCGTCCGCCGGACTGGGAATGGCGCGAGACTTTGCGAGCGGCCTTCGTGTGCTAAAAATATACCCGGGCACAGCCTCGCCCAAAAATAACCGCCCGAAGGCCGGGGCGCCAAGTTCGTCCAGCGGAAAAAGGCCACAAAAACGGGTGGGCCATAGCCTTGGGGGGTGGGGCTGGCCAACTTCGTCCGCCGGACTGGGAATGGCGCGAGACTTTGCGAGCGGCCTTCGTGTGCCAAAAATAGACCCCGGACACAGCCGCGCTCAAAAATAACCGCCCGAAGGCCGGGGCGCCAAGTTCGTCCAGCGGAAAAAGGCCACAAAAACGGGTGGGCTATAGCCTTGGGGGGTGGGGCTGGCCAACTTCGTCCGCCGGACTCGGAATGGCGCGAGACTTTGCGTGCGGCCTCCGTGTGCCAAAAATAGGCCCCGCGCACAGCCCTGCCCAAAAATTACCGTCCGAAGGCCGGGGCGCCAAGTTCATCCAGCGGAAAAAGGCCACAAAAACGGGTGGGCTATAGCCTTGGGGGGTGGGGCTGGCCAACTTCGTCCGCCGGACTCGGAATGGCGCGAGACTTTGTGAGCTGCCTCCGTATGCCAAAATAGGCCCCACGCACAGCCGCTCCCAAAAATAACCGCCCGAAGGCCGGGGCGCCAAGTTCGTCCAGCGGAAAAAGGCCATAAAAACGGGTGGGCTATAGCCTTGGGGGGTGGGGCTGGCCAGCTTCGTCCGCCGGACTCGAAATGGCGCGAGACTTTGCGAGCGGCCTCCGTCTGCAAAAAATAGGCCCCGGACACAGCCGCGCCCAAAAATAACCTCCCGAAGGCCGGGGCCCCAAGTTCGTCCAGCGGAAAAAGGCCACAAAAACGGGTGGGCTATAGTCTTGGGGGGTGGGGCTGGCCAGCTTCGTCTGCCGGACTCGGAATGGCGCGAGACTTTCCGAACGGCCTCCGTGTGCCAAAAATAGGCCCCGGACACAGCCGCGCCCAAAAATAACCGCCCGAAGGCCGGGGCACCAAGTTCGTCCAGCGGAAAAAGGCCACAAAAACGGGCGGGTTATAGCCTTGGGGTGTGGGGCTGGCCAACTTCGTCCGCCGGACTCGGAATGGCGCGAGACTTTGCGAGCGGCCTCCGTGTGCCAAAAATAGGCCCCGGGCAAAGCCGCGCCCGAAAATAACGGCCCGAAGGCTGGGGCGCCAAGTTCGTCCAGCGGCAAAAGGTCACAAAAACGGGTGGGCTATAGGCTTGGGGGGTGGGGCTGGCCCACTTCGTCCGCCGGACTGAGAATGGCGCGAGACTTTGCGAGCGGGCTCCGTGTACCAAAAATAGGACCCGGGCACAGCCGTACCCAACAATAACCACCCGAAGGCCGGGGCGCCAAGTTCCTCCAGCGGAAAAAGGCCACAAAAACGGGCGGGCTATAGCCTTGGGGGGTGGGGCAGGCCCACTTCGTCCGCCGGTCTCGGAATGGCGCGAGACTTTGCGAGCGGCATCCGTGAGCCAAACATAGGGCCCGGGTACAGGCGCGTCCAAAGATAACCGCCCGAAGGCCGGGGCGCCAAGTTCGTCCAGCGGAAAAAGGCCACAAAAACGGGTGGGCTATAGCCTTGGGGGTGGGGCTGGCCCACATCGTCCGCCGGACTCGGAATGGGGCGAGACATTACGAGCGGCCTCCTCCGTGTGTCAAAAATAGGCCCCAGGCACAGCCGCGTCAAAAATAACCGCCCAAGGCCGGGCGCCAAGTTCGTCCAGCGTAAAAAGGCCACAAAACGGGGTGGGCTATAGCCTTGGGGGGTGGGGCTGGCCAACTTCGTCCGCCGGACTCGGAATGGCACGAGACTTTGCGAGCGGCCTCCGTGTGCCAAAAATAGGCCCCAGGCACAGCCGCGTCCAAAAATAACCACCCGAAGGCCGGGGCGCCAAGTTCGTCCAGCGGAAAAAGGCCACAAAAACGGGTGGGCTATAGCGTTGGGGGGTGGGGCTGGCCCACTTCGTCCGCCGGACTCGGAATGGCGCGAGACTTTGCGAGCGGGCTCCGTGCGCCAAAAATAGAGCCCGGACACAGCCGCGCACAAAAATAACCGCCCGAAGGCCGGGGCGCCAAGTTCGTCCAGCGGAAAAAGGCCACAAAAACGGGTGGGCTATATCCTTGGGGGCTGGGGCTGGCCAACTTCGTCCGCCGGACTCGGAATGGCGCGAGACTTTGCGAGCAGCCTCCGTGTGCCAAAAATAGGCCCCGGGCACAGCCGCACCCGAAAATAACCGCCCGAAGGCCGGGGCGCCAAGTTCGTCCAGCGGAAAAAGGCCACAAAAACGGGTGGGCTATAGCCTTGGGGGGTGGGGCTGGCCAACTTCGTCCGCCGGACTCGGAATGGCGCGACACTTTGCGAGCGGCCTCCGTGTGCCAAAAATAGGCCCCGGGCACAGCCGCGCTAAAAAATAACCGCCCGAAGGCCTGGGCGCCAAGTTCATCCAGCGGAAAAAAGCACAAAAACGGGTGGGCTATAGCCTTGGGGGGTGGGGCTGGCCAACTTCGTCCGCCGGACTCGGAATGGCGCGAGACTTTGCGAGCGGCCTCCGTGTGCCAAAAATAGGCCCCGGACACAGCCGCGCACAAAAATAACCGCCCGAAGGCCGGGGCGCCAAGTTCGTCCAGCGGAAAAAGGCCACAAAAACGGGTGGGCTATAGCCTTGGGGGGTGGGGCTGGCCAACTTCGTCCGCCGGACTCGGAATGGCGCGAGACTTTGCGAGCGGCCTCCGCGTGAGAAAAATAGGCCCCGGACACAGCCGCGCACAAAAATAACCGCCCGAAGGCCGGGACGCCAAGTTCGTCCAGCGGAAAAAGGCCACAAAAACGGGTGGGCTATATCCTTGGGGGCTGGGGCTGGCCAACTTCGTCCGCCGGACTCGGAATGGCGCGAGACTTTGCGAGCGGCCTCCGTGTGCCAAAAATAGGCCCCGGGCAAAGGCGCACCCGAAAATAACCGCCCGAAGGCCGGGGCGCCAAGTTCATCCAGCGGAAAAAGGCCACAAAAACGGGTGGGCTATAGCCTTGGGGGGTGGGGCTGGCCAACTTCGTCCCCCGGACTCGGAATGGCGCGACACTTTTCGAGCGGCCTCCGTGTGCCAAAAATAGGCCCCGGTCACAGCCGCGCTAAAAAATAACCGCCCGAAGGCCTGGGCGCCAATTTCGTCCAGCGGAAGAAGGCCACAAAAACGGGTGGGCTATAGCCTTGGGAGGTGGGGCTGGCCAACTTCGTCCGCCCGACTCGGAATGGCGCGAGACTTTGCGAGCGGCATCCGTGTGCCAAAAATAGCCCCGGACACAGCCGCGTCCAAAAATAACCACCCGAAGGCTGGGGCGCCAAGTTCGTCCAGCGGAAAAAGGACACAAAAACGGGTGGGCTATAGCCTTGGGGGGTGGGGCTGGCCAACCTCGTCCGCCGGACTCGGAATGGCGCGAGACTTTGCGAGCGGCCTCCGTGTGCCAAAAATAGGCCCCAGGCACAGCCGCGTCCAAAAATAACCACCCGAAGGCCGGGGCGCCAAGTTCGTCCAGCGGAAAAAGGCCACAAAAACGGGTGGGCTATAGCGTTGGGGGGTGGGGCTGGCCCACTTCGTCCGCCGGACTCGGAATGGCGCGAGACTTTGCGAGCGGGCTCCGTGCGCCAAAAATAGAGCCCGGACACAGCCGCGCACAAAAATAACCGCCCGAAGGCCGGGGCGCCAAGTTCGTCCAGCGGAAAAAGGCCACAAAAACGGGTGGGCTATAGCCTTGGGGGGTGGGGCTGGCCAACTTCGTCCGCCGGACTCGGAATGGCGCGACACTTTGCGAGCGGCCTCCGTGTGCCAAAAATAGGCCCCGGGCACAGCCGCGCTAAAAAATAACCGCCCGAAGGCCTGGGCGCCAAGTTCATCCAGCGGAAAAAAGCACAAAAACGGGTGGGCTATAGCCTTGGGGGGTGGGGCTGGCAAACTTCGTCCGCCGGACTCGGAATGGCGCGAGACTTTGCGAGCGGCCTCCGTGTGCCAAAAATAGGCCCCGGACACAGCCGCGCACAAAAATAACCGCCCGAAGGCCGGGGCGCCAAGTTCGTCCAGCGGAAAAAGGCCACAAAAACGGGTGGGCTATAGCCTTGGGGGCTGGGGCTGGCCAACTTCGTCCGCCGGACTCGGAATGGCGCGAGACTTTGCGAGCGGCCTCCGTGCGCCAAAAATAGACCCCGGACACAGCCGCGCACAAAAATAACCGCCCGAAGGCCGGGACGCCAAGTTCGTCCAGCGGAAAAAGGCCACAAAAACGGGTGGGCTATATCCTTGGGGGCTGGGGCTGGCCAACTTCGTCCGCCGGACTCGGAATGGCGCGAGACTTTGCGAGCGGCCTCCGTGTGCCAAAAATAGGCCCCGGGCAAAGGCGCACCCGAAAATAACCGCCCGAAGGCCGGGGCGCCAAGTTCATCCAGCGGAAAAAGGCCACAAAAACGGGTGGGCTATAGCCTTGGGGGGTGGGGCTGGCCAACTTCGTCCCCCGGACTCGGAATGGCGCGACACTTTTCGAGCGGCCTCCGTGTGCCAAAAATAGGCCCCGGTCACAGCCGCGCTAAAAAATAACCGCCCGAAGGCCTGGGCGCCAAGTTCGTCCAGCGGAAAAAAGCACAAAAACGGGTGGGCTATAGCCTTGGGGGGTGGGGCTGGCAAACTTCGTCCGCCGGACTCGGAATGGCGCGAGACTTTGCGAGCGGCCTCCGTGTGCCAAAAATAGGCCCCGGACACAGCCGCGCACAAAAATAACCGCCCGAAGGCCGGGGCGCCAAGTTCGTCCAGCGGAAAAAGGCCACAAAAACGGGTGGGCTATAGCCTTGGGGGGTGGGGCTGGCCAACTTCGTCCGCCGGACTCGGAATGGCACGAGACTTTGCGAGCGGCCTCCGTGTGCCAAAAATAGGCCCCAGGCACAGCCGCGTCCAAAAATAACCACCCGAAGGCCGGGGCGCCAAGTTCGTCCAGCGGAAAAAGGCCACAAAAACGGGTGGGCTATAGCGTTGGGGGGTGGGGCTGGCCCACTTCGTCCGCCGGACTCGGAATGGCGCGAGACTTTGCGAGCGGGCTCCGTGCGCCAAAAATAGAGCCCGGACACAGCCGCACAGAAAAATAACCGCCCGAAGGCCGGGGCGCCAAGTTCGTCCAGCGGAAAAAGGCCACAAAAACGGGTGGGCTATAGCCTTGGGGGGTGGGGCTGGCCAACTTCGTCCGCCGGACTCGGAATGGCGCGAGACTTTGCGAGCGGCCTCCGTGTGCCAAAAATAGGAACCGGGCAGAGCCGCGCCCAAAAATAACCGCCCGAAGGCCGGGGCGCCAAGATCGTCCAGCGGAAAAAGGCCAAAAAACGGGTGGGCTATAGCCTTAGCGGGTGGGGATGGCCAACTTCGTCCGCCGGACTCGGAATGGCGCGACACTTTGCGAGCGTCCTCCGTGTGCCTAAAATAGGAACCGGGCAGAGCCGCGCCCAAAAATAACCGCCCGAAGGCCGGGGCGCAAAGTTCGTCCAGCGGAAAAAGGCCACAAAAACGGGTGGGCTATAGCCTTGGGGGGTGGGGCTGGCCGACTTCGTCCGCCGGACTCGGAATGGCGCGAGACTTTGCAAGCGGCATTGGTGTGCCAAAATAGGCCCCGGACACAGCCGCGCACAAAAATAACCGCCCGAAGGCCGGGGCGCCAAGTTCGTCCAGCGGAAAAAGGCCACAAAAACGGGTGGGCTATAGTCTTGGGGGGTGGGGCTGGCCAGCTTCGTCTGCCGGACTCGGAATGGCGCGAGACTTTGCGAACGGCCTCCGTGTGCCAAAAATAGGCCCCGGACACAGCCGCGCCCAAAAATAACCGCCCGAAGGCCGGGGCACCAAGTTCGTCCAGCGGAAAAAGGCCACAAAAACGGGCGGGTTATAGCCTTGGGGTGTGGGGCTGGCCAACTTCGTCCGCCGGACTCGGAATGGCGCGAGACTTTGCGAGCGGCCTCCGTGTGCCAAAAATAGGCCCCGGGCAAAGCCGCGCCCGAAAATAACGGCCCGAAGGCTGGGGCGCCAAGTTCGTCCAGCGGCAAAAGGTCACAAAAACGGGTGGGCTATAGGCTTGGGGGGTGGGGCTGGCCAACTTCGTCCGCCGGACTGAGAATGGTGCGAGACTTTGCGAGCGGCCTCCGTGCGCCAAATATAGGCCCCGGGGACAGCCGCGCCCAAAAATAACCGCCCGAAGGCCGGTGCGCCATGTTCGTCCAGCGGAAAAACGCCACAAAATTCGGGTGGGCTATAGCCTTGGGGGGTGGGGCTGGCCAACTTCGTCCGCCGGACTCGTAATGGCGCGAGACTATGCGAGCGGCCTCCGTGTGCCAAAAATAGGCCCCGGGCACAGCCGCGCCCAAAAATAACCGCCCGAAGGCCGGGGCGCCAAGTTCGTCCAGCGGAAAAAGGCCACAAAAACGGGAGGGCTATAGCCTTGGCGGGTGGGGCTGGCCAACTTCGTCCGCCGGACTCGGAATGGTGCGAGACTTTGCGAGCGGCCTCCGTGTGCCAAAAATAGGCGCCGGGCACAGCCGCGCCCAAAAATAACCGCCCGAAGGCCGGGACGCCAAGTTCGTCCAGCGGAAAAAGGCCACAAAAACGGGTGGGCTATAGACTTTGGGAGTGGGGCTGGCCAACTTCATCCGCCGGACTCGGAATGGCGCGAGACTTTGCGAGCGGCCTCTGTGTGCCAAAAATAGGCCCCGGGCACAGCCGCGCCCAAAAATATCTGCCCGAAGGCCGGGGCGCCATGTTCGTCCAGCAGAAAAAGGCCACAAAAACGGGCGGGCTATAGCCTTGGGGGGTGGGGCTGGCCAACTTCGTCCGGCGGACTCGGAATGGCGCGAGACTTTGCGAGCGGGCTCCGTGTGCCAAAAATAGGACCCGGGCACAGCCGCACCCAACAATAACCACCCGAAGGCCGGGGCGCCAAGTTCCTCCAGCGGAAAAAGGCCACAAAAACGGGCGGGCTATAGCCTTGGGGGGTGGGGCTGGCCAACTTCGTCCGGCGGACTCGGAATGGCGCGAGACTTTGCGAGCGGGCTCCGTGTACCAAAAATAGGACCCGGGCACAGCCGTACCCAACAATAACCACCCGAAGGCCGGGGCGCCAAGTTCCTCCAGCGGAAAAAGGCCACAAAAACGGGCGGGCTATAGCCTTGGGGGGTGGGGCAGGCCCACTTCGTCCGCCGGTCTCGGAATGGCGCGAGACTTTGCGAGCGGCATCCGTGAGCCAAACATAGGGCCCGGGTACAGGCGCGTCCAAAGATAACCGCCCGAAGGCCGGGGCGCCAAGTTCGTCCAGCGGAAAAAGGCCACAAAAACGGGTGGGCTATAGCCTTGGGGGGTGGGGCTGGCCCACATCGTCCGCCAGACTCGGAATGGCGCGAGACCTTGCGAGCGGCCTCCGTGTGTCAAAAATAGGCCCCAGGCACAGCCGCGTCCAAAAATAACCGCCCGAAGGCCGGGGCGCCAAGTTCGTCCAGCGGAAAAAGGCCACAAAAACGGGTGGGCTATAGCCTTGGGGGGTGGGGCTGGCCAACTTCGTCCGCCGGACTCGGAATGGCACGAGACTTTGCGAGCGGCCTCCGTGTGCCAAAAATAGGCCCCAGGCACAGCCGCGCCCAAAAATAACCACCCGAAGGCCGGGGCGCCAAGTTCGTCCAGCGGAAAAAGGCCACAAAAACGGGTGGGCTATAGCGTTGGGGGGTGGGGCTGGCCCACTTCGTCCGCCGGACTCGGAATGGCGCGAGACTTTGCGAGCGGGCTCCGTGCGCCAAAAATAGAGCCCGGACACAGCCGCGCACAAAAATAACCGCCCGAAGGCCGGGGCGCCAAGTTCGTCCAGCGGAAAAAGGCCACAAAACGGGTGGGCTATATCCTTGGGGGCTGGGGATGGCCAACTACGTCCGCCGGACTCGGAATGGCGCGAGACTTTGCGAGCCGCCTCCGTGTGCCAAAAATAGGCCCCGGTCACAGCCGCACCCGAAAATAACCGCCCGAAGGCCGGGGCGCCAAGTTCGTCCAGCGGAAAAAGGCCACAAAAACGGGTGGGCTATAGCCTTGGGGGGTGGGGCTGGCCAACTTCGTCCGCCGGACTCGGAATGGCGCGACACTTTGCGAGCGGCCTCCGTGTGCCAAAAATAGGCCCCGGGCACAGCCGCGCTAAAAAATAACCGCCCGAAGGCCTGGGCGCCAAGTTCATCCAGCGGAAAAAAGCACAAAAACGGGTGGGCTATAGCCTTGGGGGGTGGGGCTGGCAAACTTCGTCCACCGGACTCGGATTGGCGCGAGACTTTGCAAGGCATCTCCGTGTGCCAAAAATAGGCCGTGGTCACAGCCGTACCCAAAAATACCCACCCAAACGCCGGGGCGCCAAGTTCGTCCAGCGGAAAAAGGCCACAAAAACGGGTGGGCTATAGCCTTGGGGGGAGGGGCTGGCCAACTTCGTCCACCGGACTCGGAATGGCGCAAGACTTTGCGAGGCACCTCCGTGTGCCAAAAATAGGCCGCGGGCATGGCCGAGCCCAAAAATACCCGCCCGAAGGCCGGGGCGCCAAGTTCGTCCAGCGGAAAAAGGCCACAAAAACGGGTGGGCTATAGCCTTGGGGGGAGGGGCTGGCCAACATCGTCCGCCGGACTCGGAATGGCGCGAAACTTTGCGAGGCGCCTCCATGTGCCAAAAATAGGCCTCGGGCACAGCCGCGTCCAAAAATACCCGTCCAAAAGCCGGGGGCGCCAAGTTCGTCCAGCGGAAAAAGGCTACAAAAACGGGTGGGCTATAGCCTTGGGGGATGGGGCTGGCCAACTTCGTCCGCCGGACTCGGAATGGCGCGAGACTTTAGGAGGCGCCTCCGTGTTCCAAAAATAGGACGCGGGCACAGCCGCGCCCAAAAATAACCGCCCAAAGGCCGGGGGCGCCAAGTTCGTCCAGCGGAAAAAGGCCACAAAAACGGGTGGGCTATAGCCTGGCGGGGTGGGGCTGGCCAACATCGTCCGCCGGACTCGGAATGGCGCGAAACTTTGCGAGGCGCCTCCATGTGCCAAAAATAGGCCTCGGGCACAGCCGCGTCCATAAATACCCGCCAAAGGCCGGGGCGCCAAGTTCGTCCAGCGGAAAAAGGCCACAAAAACTGGTGGGCTATAGCCTTGGGGGGAGGGGCTGGCCAACTTCGTCCACCGGACTCGGATTGGCGCGAGACTTTGCAAGGCATCTCCGTGTGCCAAAAATAGGCCGTGGTCACAGCCGTACCCAAAAATACCCACCCAAACGCCGGGGCGCCAAGTTCGTCCAGCGGAAAAAGGCCACAAAAACGGGTGGGCTATAGCCTTGGGGGGAGGGGCTGGCCAACTTCGTCCACCGGACTCGGAATGGCGCAAGACTTTGCGAGGCACCTCCGTGTGCCAAAAATAGGCCGCGGGCATGGCCGAGCCTAAAAATACCCGCCCAAGGCCGGGCGCCAAGTTCGGCCCAGCGGAAAAAGGCCACAAAACGGGTGGGCTATAGCTCAGGCGGGGTGGGGCTGGCCAACATCGTCCGCCGGACTCGGAATGGCGCGAAACTTGCGAGGCGCCTCCCTGTGCCAAAAATATGCCTCGGGCACAGCCGCGTCCATAAATACCCGCCAAAGGCCGGGGCGCCAAGTTCGTCCAGCGGAAAAAGGCCACAAAAACAGGTGGGCTATAGCCTTGGGGGAGGGGCTGGCCAACTTCGTCCACCGGACTCGGATTGGCGCGAGACTTTGCAAGGCATCTCCGTGTGCCAAAAATAGGCCGTGGTCACAGCCGTACCCAAAAATACCCACCCAAACGCCGGGGCGCCAAGTTCGTCCAGCGGAAAAAGGCCACAAAAACGGGTGGGCTATAGCCTTGGGGGGAGGGGCTGGCCAACTTCGTCCACCGGACTCGGAATGGCGCAAGACTTTGCGAGGCACCTCCGTGTGCCAAAAATAGGCCGCGGGCATGGCCGAGCCCAAAAATACCCGCCCGAAGGCCGGGGCGCCAAGTTCGTCCAGCGGAAAAAGGCCACAAAAACGGGTGGGCTATAGCCTGGCGGGGTGGGGCTGGCCAACATCGTCCGCCGGACTCGGAATGGCGCGAAACTTTGCGAGGCGCCTCCATGTGCCAAAAATAGGCCTCGGGCACAGCCGCGTCCATAAATACCCGCCAAAGGCCGGGGCGCCAAGTTCGTCCAGCGGAAAAAGGCCACAAAAACTGGTGGGCTATAGCCTTGGGGGGAGGGGCTGGCCAACTTCGTCCACCGGACTCGGATTGGCGCGAGACTTTGCAAGGCATCTCCGTGTGCCAAAAATAGGCCGTGGTCACAGCCGTACCCAAAAATACCCACCCAAACGCCGGGGCGCCAAGTTCGTCCAGCGGAAAAAGGCCACAAAAACGGGTGGGCTATAGCCTTGGGGGGAGGGGCTGGCCAACTTCGTCCACCGGACTCGGAATGGCGCAAGACTTTGCGAGGCACCTCCGTGTGCCAAAAATAGGCCGCGGGCATGGCCGAGCCCAAAAATACCCGCCCGAAGGCCGGGGCGCCAAGTTCGTCCAGCGGAAAAAGGCCACAAAAACGGGTGGGCTATAGCCTGGCGGGGTGGGGCTGGCCAACATCGTCCGCCGGACTCGGAATGGCGCGAAACTTTGCGAGGCGCCTCCATGTGCCAAAAATAGGCCTCGGGCACAGCCGCGTCCAAAAATACCCGTCCAAAAGCCGGGGGCGCCAAGTTCGTCCAGCGGAAAAAGGCTACAAAAACGGGTGGGCTATAGCCTTGGGGGATGGGGCTGGCCAACTTCGTCCGCCGGACTCGGAATGGCGCGAGACTTTAGGAGGCGCCTCCGTGTTCCAAAAATAGGACGCGGGCACAGCCGCGCCCAAAAATAACCGCCCAAAGGCCGGGGGCGCCAAGTTCGTCCAGCGGAAAAAAGCCACAAAAATGGGTGGGCTATAGCCTTGGGGGGTGGGGCTGGCCAACTTCGTCCACCGGACTCGGAATGGTGGGAGACTTTGCGAGGTGCCTCCGTGTGCCAAAAATAGGCCTTGGGCACAGCCGCGTCCAAAAATACCCGCCCGAAGGCCGGGGCGCCAAGTTCGTCCAGCGGAAAAAGGCCACAAAAACTGGTGGGCTATAGCCTTGGGGGGAGGGGCTGGCCAACTTCGTCCGCCGGACTCGGAATGGGGTGAGACTTTGCGAGCAGCCTCCGCGTGCCAAAACTAGGCCGCGGGCACAGCCGCGCCCAAAAATAACCACCCGAAGGCCGGGGCGCCAAGTTCGTCTCGCGGAAAAATGGCCAAAAAACGGGTGGGCTATAACCTTGGGGGGAGGGCTGGCCAACTTCGTCCGCTGGACTCGGAATGGGGCGAGACTTTGTGAGCGCCCTCCGCGTGCCAAAAATAGGCCACGGCCACAGGCGTACCCAAAAATAACCCCCCGAAGGTCGGCGCACCCAAACCCCTCAGCGGAAAAATGGCCAAAAAATGGGTGGGCTATAGCCTTGGGGGGAGGGGCTGGCCCACTTCGTCCGCCCGACTCGGAATGGGGTGAGACTTTGCGAGCGGCCTCGGTGTGCCAAAAATAGCCGTCGGGGACAGCCGCGCCCAAAAATAACCGCCCAAAGGCGGGGCGCCAAGTTCGTCCAGCGGAAAAATGGCCAAAAAACGGGTGGGCTATGGCCTTGGGGGGAGGGGCTGCCCAACCTCGTCCGCCGGACTCGGAATGGGGCAAGACTTTACGAGCGGCCTCCGCATGCCGAAAATAGGCCGCGGGCACAGCCGCGCCCAAAAATAACCGCCCGAAGGCCGGGGCGCCAAGTTCGTCCAGCGGAAAAATGGCCAAAAAACTGGTGGGCTATAGCCTTGGGGGGAGGGGCTGGCAAACTTCGTCCGCCGGACTCGGAATTGGGCGAGACTTTGCGAGCGGCCTCTGCGTGCCAAAAATAGACCACGGACACCGCCGCGCCCAAAAATAACCCCCCGAAGGATGGCGCGCCCAAACCCCCCAGCGAAAAATTGGCCAAAAAACGGGTGGGCTATAGCCTTGGGGGGAGGGGCTGGCCAACTTTGTCCGCCGGACTCGGAATGGGGCAAGCCTTTGCGAGCGGCCTCCGCATGCCAAAAATAGGCCGCGGGCACAGCCGCGCCCAAAAATAACCCCCCGAAGGCCGGGTCACCAAGTTCGTCCAGCGGAAAAATGCCCAAAAAATGGGTGGGCTATAGACTTCGGGGGAGGGGCTGGCCCACTTCGTCCGCCAGACTCGGAATGGGGCGAGACTTTGCGAGCGCCCTCTGCGTGCCAAAAATAGGCCGCGGGCGCAGCCGCGCCCAAAAATAACCGCCCGAAGGCCGGGGCGCAAAGTTCGTCCAGCGGAAAAATGGCCAAAAAACGGGTGGGCTTTAGCCTTGGGCGGAGGGGATGACCAACTTCTTCCGCCGGACTCGGAATGGGGCGAGACTTTGCGAACGGCCTCCGCGTGCCAAAAATAGGCCGCGGGCACATCCGTGCCCAAAAATAACCCCCTGAAGGTCGGCGCGCCAAAACCCCCCAGCGGAAAAATGGCCAAAAAATGGGTGGGCTATAGCCTTGGGGGGAGGGGCTCGCCAACTTAGTCCGCCGGACATGGAATGGGGTGAGACTATGCGAGCGGCTTCCGCTTGCCAAAAATAGGCCGCGGGCACAGCCGCGCCCAAAAATAACCGCCCGAAGGCCGGGGCGCCAAGTTCGTCCAGCGGAAAAATGGCCAAAAAACGGGTGGGCTTTAGCCTTGGGCGGAGGGGATGACCAACTTCTTCCGCCGGACTCGGAATGGGGCGAGACTTTGCGAATGGCCTCCGCGTGCCAAAAATAGGCCGCGGGCACATCCGCGCCCAAAAATAACCCCCTGAAGGTCGGCGCGCCAAAACCCCCCAGCGGAAAAATGGCCAAAAAATGGGTGGGCTATAGCCTTGGGGGGAGGGGCTCGCCAACTTAGTCCGCCGGACTTGGAATGGGGTGAGACTATGCGAGCGGCTTCCGCTTGCCAAAAATAGGCCGCGGGCACAGCCGCGTCCAAAAATAACCGTCCGAAGGCCGGGGCGCCAAGTTCGTCCAGCGGAAAAATGGCCAAAAAACTGGTGGGCTATAGCCTTGGGGGGAGGGGCTGGCAAACTTCGTCCGCCGGACTCGGAATTGGGCGAGACTTTGCGAGCGGCCTCCGCGTGCCAAAAATAGACCGCGGACACCGCCGCGTCCAAAAATAACCCCCCGAAGGATGGCGCGCCCAAACCCCCCAGCGAAAAAATGGCCAAAAAACGGGTGGGCTATAGCCTTGGGGGGAGGGGCTGGCCAACTTCGTCCGCCGGACTCGGAATGGGGCAAGACTTTGCGAGCGGCCTCCGCGTGCCAAAAATAGGCCGTGGGCACAGCCTCGCCCAAAAATAACCCCCCGAAGGCCGGGTCACCAAGTTCGTCCAGCGGAAAAATGCCCAAAAAACGGGTGGGCTATAGCCTTCGGGGGAGGGGCTGGCCCACTTCGTCCGCCAGACTCGGAATGGGGCGAGACTTTGCGAGCGCCCTCTGCGTGCCAAAAATAGGCCGCGGACGCAGCCGCGCCCAAAAATAACCACCCGAAGGCCGGGGCGCAAAGTTCGTCCAGCGGAAAAATGGCCAAAAAACGGGTGGGCTTTAGCCTTGGGCGGAGGGGATGACCAACTTCTTCCGCCGGACTCGGAATGGGGCGAGACTTTGCGAACGGCCTCCGCGTGCCAAATATAGGCCGCGGGCACATCCGCGCCCAAAAATAACCCCCTGAAGGTCGGCGCGCCAAAACCCCCCAGCGGAAAAATGGCCAAAAAATGGGTGGGCTATAGCCTTGGGGGGAGGGGCTCGCCAACTTAGTCCGCCGGACTTGGAATGGGGTGAGACTATGCGAGCAGCTTCCGCTTGCCAAAAATAGGCCACGGGCACAGCCGCGCCCAAAAATAACCCCCCGAAGGTCGGCGCGCCCAAACCCCCCAGCGGAAAAATGGCCAAAAAACGGGTGGGCTATAGCCTTGGGGGGAGGGGCTGGCCGACTTCGTCCGCCGGACTCGGAATGGGGCGAGACTTTGTGAGCGGCCTCTGCATGCCAAACATAGGCCGCGGGCACAGCCGCGCCCAAAAATAACCGCCCGAAGGCCGGGGCGCCAAGTTCGTCCAGCGGAAAAATGGCCAAAAAACGGGTGGGCTATAGCCTTGGGGGGAGGGGGTGGCCAACTTCGTCCGCCGGACTCGGAATGGGGCGAGACTTTGCGAGCGGCTTTCGCGTGCCAAAAATAGACGGCGGGCACAGCTGTGCCCAAAAATAACCCCCTGAAGGTCGGCGCGCCCAAACCTCCCAGCGGAAAAATGGCCAAAAAACGGGTGCGCTATAGCCTTGGGGGGAGGGGCCGGCCCACTTCGCCCGCCGGACTCGGAAAGGGGTGAGACTTTCCCAACGGACTCCGCGTGCCAAAAATAGACCGCGGACACAGCCGCGCCCAAAAATAACCACCCAAAGGCCGGGGCGCTAAGTTCGTCCAGCGGAAAAATGGCCAAAAAACGGGTGCGCTATAGGCTTGGGGGGAGGGGCTGGCCCACTTCGTCCGCCAGACTCGGAATGGGGCGAGACTTTACGAGCGGCCTCCGCGTGCCAAAAATAGGCCGCGGGCACAGCCGCGCCCAAAAATAAACCCCCGAAGGTCGGCGCGCCCAAACCCCCCAGCGGAAAAATGGCCAAAAAACGGGTGGGCTATAGCCTTGTGGGGAGGGGCTGGCCGACTTCGTCCGCCAGACTCGGAATGGGGCGAGACTTTCTGAGCGGCCTCCGCGTGCCAAAAATAGACGGCGGGCACAGCCGCACCCAAAAATAACTGCCCGAAGGCCGGGGCGCCTAGTTCGTCCAGCGAAAAAAGGCCACAAAAACGGGTGGGCTATAGCCTTGGGGGGTGGGGCTGGCCAACTTCGTCCGCCTGACTTGAAATGGTGCAAGACTTTGCGAGGGGCCTCCGTGTGCCAAAAATAGGCCGCATGTACTGCCGCGCCCAAATATAACCGCCTGAAGGCCGGGGAGCCAAGTTCGTCCAGCGGAAAAAGGCCACAAAAATGGGTGGGCTATAGCCTTGGGGGGTGGGGCTGGCCCACTTTGTCCGCCGGACTCGGAATGGCGCAAGACTTTGTAAGGGACCGCCGTGTGCCAAAAATAGGCCGCGGGCACAGTTGCGCGAAAAAATAACGGCCCGAAGGCCTGGGCGCCAAGTTTGTCCAGCGGAAAAAGGCCACAAAAACGGGTGGGCTATAGCCTTCGGCGGTGGGGCTGGCCCACTTCGTCCGCCGGACTCGGAATGGCGCGAGCCTTTGCGAGGGGCCTCCGTGTGCCAAAAATAGGCCGCGGGCACAGCCGCGCCCAAAAATAACCGCCCGATGGCCGGGGCGCCAAGTTCGTCCAGCGGAAAAAGGCCACAAAAACGGGTGGGCTATAGCCTTGGGGGGTGGGGCTGGCCCGCTTCGTCCGCCGGACTCGGAATGGCGCGAGACTTTGTGATGGGCCTCCGTGTGCCAAAAATAGGCCGCGGGCACAGCCGCGGCCAAAAATAACCGCCCGATGGCCGGGGCGCCAAGTTCGCCCAGCGGAAAAAGGCCACAAAAACGGGTGGGCTATGGCCTTGGGTGTGGGGCTGGCCAACTTCGTCCGCCGGACTCGGAATGGCGCGAGTATTTGTGAGGCACCTCCGTGTGCCAAAAATAGGCCGCGGGCACAGCCGCGCCCAAAAATACCCGTCCGAAGGCCGGGGCACCAAGTTCGTCCAGCGGAAAAAGGCCACAAAAACGGGTGGGCTATAGCCTTGGCGGGTGGGGATGGCCAACTTCGTCTGCCGGACTTGGAATGGGGCGAGACTTTGCGAGGCACCTCCGTGCGCCAAAATTAGTCAGCGGGCACAGCCGTACCCAAAAATACCCGCCCGAAGGCCGGGGCGCCAAGTTCGTCCAGCGGAAAAGGCCACAAAAACGGGTGGGCTATAGCCTTGGGGGGTGGGGCTGGCCAACTTCGTCCGCCGGACTCGGAGTGGCGCGAGACTTTACGAGGAACCTCCGTGTGCCAAAAATAGGCCGTGGGGACAGCCGCGCCCAAATATAACAGCCCGAAGGCCGGGGCACCAAGTTCGTCCAGCGGAAAAAGGCCACAAAATCGGGTGGGCTATAACCTTGGGGGGTGGGGCTGGCCCACTTCGTCCGCCGGACTCTGATTGGTGCGAGACTTCGCGAGGCGCCTCCGTGTGCCAAAAATAGGCCGCGGTCACAGCCGCGCCCAAAAGTAACCGCCCGAAGGCCGGGGCGCCAAGTTCGTCAAGCGGAAAAAGGCCACAAAAACGGGTGGGCTTTAGCCTTGGGGTGTGGGGCTGGCCAACTTCATCCGCCGGACTCGGAATGGTAAGAGACTTTGCGAGGTGCCTCCATGTGCCAAAAATAGGCCGCGGGCACAGCCGCGGCAAAAAATAACAGACCGAAGGCCGGGGCGCCAAGTTCGTCCAGCGGAAAAAGGGCACAAAAACGGGTGGGCTATAGCCTTGGGGGGTGGGGCTGGCCAACTTCGTCTGCCAGACTCGGAATGGCTCGAGACTTTGCGAGGTGCCTCCGTGTGCCAAAAATAGGCCGCGGTCCCAGCCGCGCCCAAAACTACCCGCCCGAAGGCCGGGGCGCCAGGTTCGTCCAGCGGAAAAAGGCCACAAAAACGGGTGTGCTATAGCCTTGGGGGGTGGGGCTGGCCAACTTCGTCCGCCGGACTCGGAATGGCGGGAGACTTTGCGAGGTGCCTCCGTGTGGCAAAAATAGGCCGCGGACACAGCCGCGCCCAAAAATAACCGACCGAAGGCCGGGGCGCCATGTTCGTCCAGCGGAAAAAGGCCACAAAAACGGGTGGGCTATGGCCTTGGGGGGTGGGCCTGGCCCGCTTCGTCCGCCGGACTCGGAATGGCGCGAGACTTTGCGAGGTACCTCCGCGTGCCAAAAATATGCTGTGGGCACAGCCGCGCCCAAAAATAACCGCCCGAAGGCCGGGGCGCCAAGTTCGTCCAGCGGATAAAGGCCACAAAAACGGGTGGGCTATAGCCTTGGGTGGTGGGGCTGGCCAACTTCGTCCGCTGGACTCGGAATGGTTCGAGACTTTGTGAGGCGCCACCGTGTGCCAAAAATAGACCGCGGTCACAGCCGCGCCCAAAAATAACTGCCCGAAGGCCGGGGCGCCAAGTTCGTCCAGCGGAAAAAGGCCACAAAAACGAGTGGGCTACAGCCTTGGGGGGTGGGGCTGGCCAACTACGTCCACCGGACTCGGAATGGCGCGAGACTTTGCGAGGCATCTCCGTGTGCCAAAAATAGGCCGCGGGCACAGCCGCGCCCAAAAATAACCACCCGAAGGCCGGGGCGCCAAGTTCGTCCAGCGGAAAAAGGCCACGAAAACGGGTAGGCTATAGCCTTGGGGGGTGGGGCTGGCCAACTTCGTCCGCCGGACTCGGAATGGCGCGAGACTTTACGAGGAACCTCCGTGTGCCAAAAATAGGCCGCGGGCACAGCCGCGCCCAAAAATAACCGCCTGAAGGCTGGGGCGCCAAGTTCGTCCAGCGGAAAAAGGCCACAAAAACGGGTGGGCTATAGCCTTGGGGGTGAAATACAAGTATGCAACCCAAGAGGGGGGGTGAATTGGGATTCTTAAAAATTATTCAATTTATTAAAAAAAAATCTTAATGCAATTATAAATCAAATTCAAAGCAATAACAATTAAGATGATCACAATATAAAAAGATAAGGGAAGAGAGATTCAAACACCGAGATTTTTACGTGGTTCGGCCAACCTCGCCTACGTCCACGCCTCCAAGCTTTCCGGGCTTGAGGATTCCACTAAGCAAGCCTCCAAGGCTTCAAATGCTTACACTTGACTTCCAAGGTGTCAATGGACCTTTACAACAAGAGATTATCCCCAATCTCTTAACCCAAGTGTATCTCAACACTTACAATCACTCAAAGTAAAAGATTACAAACTGTTTTGCCTCTGACAATATATAAGATTACACAATGATGCTTAATACGTGAATATATGAAGCAAGAATATGTTCTAAGCTCTATGAAGATCGTATTCTCGAATATTAGCTCAAATGGTCGTGTTGTGATCAGCCTTCTTTGAATTTGAATGAGCTTATTTATATTTGGAGCTGAAAATCTAGCCGTTACAAACTGTCGGACACAAAACGGTTCGCCGTTAACCATTAACGGTTAACCGTTTAGGCTGGTCAAAGTTACCGTTGGGCCAATTTTCAAATAAACGGTTAGCCGTTTAGGCTTAACCTTTCGCCGTTAACTTCCAGAGACTTGCAAGATAAACATTGGTTATCCGTTTACACTAAACGGTTAAGGACTTACGTGAAGTGGCTTCTCTGGATATTATCGGTTAACCGTTTGAAATAAACGGATCGCCGTTTGTCTCCAGTAACCTGCAAAATGATCATCAGTTATCCGTTTTCATTAAGCGGTTAAGGGATTGCAGGAAGTGGCTTCTCTGGATATTATCGGTTGACCGTTTAAAATAAATGGTTTGCCGTTTGGCTTCGAGAAGTCGCAAAACAATTTAGCCTTATCAGTTTTCGTTAATCAATGCCAGAGGAGGACAACCTTCAATTCTGGACGTTATCGGTTAACCGTTTAAAAAATAAACGGTTCACCGTTAGGTTCCAGTAGCCTTCCCATCTTTGGTGTTTTCCGTTAAACATAAACGGCTAGAGCTTAGGCAATATGTTGCTCTCTGGTGCTAATCGGTTAACCGTTTAAAAGAGAACGGTTTACCGTTAATTTCTAGTAACCTCCCCATCTTTTGTGTTTTCCATTTTTCATAAACGGTTAGAGGTTTTAGGAAATGTGTTGCTCTCTGCCTTTAATCCGTTAACCGTTTTATATAAACGGTTCACCGTTTTAAACAAACGGTTCACCGTTTATAACCAGAATTGCAATTTTAAACAAGTTTTTGCAGAGAATCTCTTTCTAATTTGAAAATTCATCTTTTATGAAGACATAAGGCAATGATTAAAAGGGCTTTTCGTTTATTAAGAAAGAGCTCCAATATTTTTGTCAAAAACCATATAAAATTTGTTATCATCAAAATCAATATTATTAACATATTCATGTTAACAGGGGGTGGGGCTGGCCAACTTCGTCCGCCGGACTCGGAATGGCACGAGACTTTGCGAGGCACCTCCGTGTGCCAAAAATAGGCTGCGGCCACAGCCGCGCCCAAAAATAACCGCCCGAAAGCTGGGGCGCCAAGTTCGTCCAGCGGAAAAAGGCCACAAAATCGGGTGGGCTATAGCCTTGGAGAGTGGGGCTGGCCAACTTCGTCCGCCGGACTCGGAATGGCACGAGACTTTGCGAGGCACCTCCGTGTGCCAAAAATAGGCCGCGGGGACAGCCCACCCAAAAATAACCCCCCGAAGGTCGGCGCGCCCAAACCCCCCAGCGGAAAAATGGCCAAAAAACGAGTCGGCTATAGCCTTGGGGGGAGGCGTTGGCCGACTTCGTCCGCCGGACTCGGAATGGGGTGAGACTTTGCGAGCGGCCTCCGCGTGCCAAAAATAGGCCGCGGGCTCATCCGCGCCCAAAAATAACCCCCCGAAGGTCGGCGCGCCAAAACTCCCCAGCGGAAAAATGGTCAAAAAACGGGTGGGCTATAGCCTTGGGGGGAGGGGCTGGCCCACTTCGTCCGCCGGACTCGGAATGGCGCGAGACTTTGCGAGCGGCCTCCACGTGCCAAAAATAGGCCGCGGGCATAGCTGCGCCCAAAAATAATAACCCGAAGGCCGGGGCGCCAGGTTCGTCCAGAGGAAAAATGGCCAAAAAACGGGTGGGCTATAACCTTGGGGGGTGGGGCTGGCCTACTTCGTCCGCCGGACTCGGAATCGCGCGAGACTTTGCGAGGCACCTCCGTGTGCCAAAAAGAGGCTGCGGGCACAGCCGTGCCCAAAAATAACCGCGCGAAGGCCGGAGGGCCAAGTTCGTCCAGCGGAAAAAGGCCACAAAAACGGGTGGGCTATAGCCTTGGGGGGTGGGGCTGGCCCACTTCGTCCGCCGGACTCGGAATGGGGCGAGAATTTGCGAGCGGCCTCCGCATGCCAAATATAGGCCACGGGCACAGCCGGGCCCAAAAATAACCCCCCGAAGGTCGGCGCTCCCAAACCCCCCAGCGGAAAAATGGCCAAAAAACGGGTGGGCTATAGCCTTGGGGGGAGGGGCTGGCCCACTTCGTCCGCTGGACTCGGAATGGGGCGAGACTTTGTGAGCGGCCTCCGCGTACCAAAAATAGGCCGCGGGTACAGCCGCGCCCAAAAATAACCGCCCGAAGGCCGGGGCGCCAAGTTCGTCCAGCGGAAAAATGGCCAAAAAACGGGTGGGCTATAGCCTTGGGGAGAGGGGCTGGCCAACTTCGTCCGCCGGACTCGGAATGGCGCGAGACTTTGCGAGGCACCTCCGTGTGCCAAAAAGAGGCCGCGGACACAGCCGTGCCCAAAAATAACCGCGCGAAGGCCGGGGGGCCAAGTTAGTCCAGCGGAAAAAGGCCACAAAAACGGGTGGGCTATAGCCTTGGGGGGTGGGGCTGGCCCACTTCGTCCGCCGGACTCGGAATGGGGCGAGAGTTTGCGAGCGGCCTCCGCATGCCAAAAATAGGCCGCGGGCACAGCAGTGCCCAAAAATAACCGCCCGAAGGCCGGGGCGCCAAGTTCGTCCAGCGGAAAAATGCCACAAAAACGGGTGGGTTATAGCCTTGGGGGGAGGGGCTGGCCCACTTCGTCCGCCGGACTCGGAATGGGGCGAGACTTTGCGAGCGGCCTACGTGTGCCAAAAATAGGCCGCGGGCACAGTCGCGCCCAAAAATAACCCCCCGAAGGTCGGCACGCCCAAACCCCCCAGCAGAAAAATGGCCAAAAAACGGGTGGGCTATAGCCTTGGGAGGAGGGGCTGGCTCACTTCGTCCGCCGGACTCGGAATGGGGCGAGACTTTGTGAGCGGCCTCCGCGTGCCAAAAATAGGCCGCGGGCACAGCCGCGCCCAAAATTAACCCCCCGAAGGTCGGCACGCCCAAAAACGGGTGGGCTATAGCCTTGGGGGGAGGGGCTGTCCAACTTCGTCCGCCGGACTCGGAATGGGGCGAGACTTTGCGAGCGGCCTCCGCGTGCCAAAAGTAGGCGTGGGCACAGCCGCACCCAAAAATAACCCCCCGAAGGTCAGCACGCCCACACTCCCCAGCGGAAAAATGGCCAAAAAACGGGTGGGCTATAGCCTTGGGGGGAGGGACTGGCCAACTTCGACCGCCGGATTCGGAATGGGGCGAGACTTTGCGAGCGGCCTCCGCGTGCTAAAAATAGGCCGCGGGCACAGCCGCGCCCAAAAATAACCGCCCGAAGGCCGTGGCGCCAAGTTCGTCCAGCGGAAAAATGGCCAAAAAACGGGTGGGCTATAGCCTTGGTGGGAGGGGCTGGCCAACTTCGTCCGCCGGACTCGGAATGGGGCGAGAATTTGCGAGCGGCCTCCGCGTGCCAAATATAGGCCACGGGCACAGCCGGGCCCAAAAATAACGCCCCGAAGGTCGGCGCTCCCAAACCCCCCAGCGGAAAAATGGCCAAAAAACGGGTGGGCTATAGCCTTGGGGGGAGGGGCTGGCCCACTTCGTCCGCCGGACTCGGAATGGGGCGAGACTTTGTGAGCGGCCTCCGCGTGCCAAAAATAGGCTGCGGGCTCATCCCCGCCCAAAAATAACCCCCCGAAGGTCGGCGCGCCAAAACTCCCCAGCGGAAAAATGGTCAAAAAACGGGTGGGCTATAGCCTTGGGGGGAGGGGCTGGCCCACTTCGTCCGCCGGACTCGGAATGGGGCGAGAGTTTGCGAGCGGCCTCCGCGTGCCAAAAATAGGCCGTGGGCACAGCAGTGCCCAAAAATAACCGCCCGAAGGCCGGGGCGCCAAGTTCGTCCAGCGGAAAAATGGCAAAAAAACGGGTGGGTTATAGCCTTGGGGGGAGGGGCTGGCCCACTTCGTCCGCCGGACTCGGAATAGGGCGAGACTTTGTGAGCGGCCTACGTGTGCCAAAAATAGGCCGCGGGCACAGTCGCGCCCAAAAATAACCCCCCGAAGGTCGGCGCGCCCAAACCCCCCAGCAGAAAAATGGCCAAAAAACGGGTGGGCTATAGCCTTGGGAGGAGGGGCTGGCCCACTTCGTCCGCCGGACTCGGAATGGGGCGAGACTTTGTGAGCGGCCTCCGCGTGCCAAAAATAGGCCGCGGGCACAGCCGCGCCCAAAATTAACCCCCTGAAGGTCGGCACGCCCAAACCTCCCAGCGGAAAAATCGCCAAAAAACGGGTGGGCTATAGCCTTGGGGGGAGGGGCTGTCCAACTTCGTCCGCCGGACTCGGAATGGGGCGAGACTTTGCGAGCGGCCTCCGCGTGCCAAAAGTAGGTGCGGGCACAGCCGCACCCAAAAATAACCCCCCGAAGGTCAGCGCGCCCACACTCCCCAGCGGAAAAATGGCCAAAAAACGGGTGGGCTATAGCCTTGGGGGGAGGGACTGGCCAACTTCGACCGCCGGATTCGGAATGGGGCGAGACTTTTCGAGCGGCCTCCGCGTGCCAAAAATAGGCCGCGGGCACAGCCGCGCCCAAAAAGAACCGCCCGAAGGCCGTGGCGCCAAGTTCGTCCAGCGGAAAAATGGCCAAAAAACGGGTGGGCTATAGCCTTGGTGGGAGGGGCTGGCCAACTTCGTCCGCCGGACTTGGAATGGGGCGAGACTTTGTGAGCGGCCTCCGCGTGCCAAAAATAGGCCGCGGGCTCATCCACGCCCAAAAATAACCCCCCGAAGGTCGGCGCGCCAAAACTCCCCAGCGGAAAAATGGTCAAAAAACGGGTGGGCTATAGCCTTGGGGGGAGGGGCTGGCCCACTTCGTCCGCCGAACTCGGAATGGGGCGAGACTTTGTGAGCGGCCTCCGCGTACCAAAAATAAGCCGCGGGCACGGCCGCGCCCAAAAATAACTGCCCGATGGCCGGGGCGCCAAGTTCGTCAAGCGGAAAATTGGCCAAAAAACGGGTGGGCTATATCCTTGGGGGGAGGGGCTAGACAACTTCGTCTGCCGGACTCGGAATTGGGCGAGACATTGCGAGCGGCCTCCGCGTACCAAAAATAGGCCGCAGGGACAGCCGCGCCCAAAAATAACCGCCCGAAGGTCTACGCGCCCAAACCCCCCAACGGAAAAATGGCCAAAAAACGAGTCGGCTATAGCCTTGGGGGGAGGCGTTGGCCGACTTCGTCCGCCGGACTCGGAATGGGGTGAGACTTTGCGAGCGGCCTCCGCGTGCCAAAAATAGGCCGCGGGCTCATCCGCGCCCAAAAATAACCCCCCGAAGGTCGGCGCGCCAAAACTCCCCAGCGGAAAAATGGTCAAAAAACGGGTGGGCTATAGCCTTGGGGGGAGGGGCTGGCCCACTTCGTCCGCCGGACTCGGAATGGGGCGAGACTTTGCGAGCGGCCTCCGCGTGCCAAAAATAGGCCGCGGGCATAGCTGCGCCCAAAAATAATAACCCGAAGGCCGGGGCGCCAGGTTCGTCCAGAGGAAAAATGGCCAAAAAACGGGTGGGCTATAGCCTTGGGGGGAGGGGCTGGTCGACTTCGTCCGCCAGACTTGGAATGGGGTGAGACATTGCAAGCGGCCTCCGCGTACCAAAAATGGGCCGCGGGCACAGCCGCCCCCAAAAATAACCCTTCGAAGGTCGGCGCGCCCAAACCCCCCAGCGGAAAAATGGCCAAAAAACGGGTGGGCTATAGCCTTGGGGGGAGGGGCTGGCCAACTTCCTCCGCCGGAATCGGAATGGTGCGAGACTTTGCGAGCGTCCTCCGCGTGCCAAAAATAGGCCGCGCGCACAGGAGCACCCAAAAATAACCGCCCGAAGGCCGGGGCGCCAAGTTCCTCCAGCGGAAAAATGGCCAAAAAACGGGTGGGCTATAGCCTTGGGGGGAGGGGCTGGCCAACTTCGTCCGCCGGAATCGGAATGGGGCGAGACTTTGCGAGTGGACTCCGCGTGCCAAAAATAGGCCGCGGTCACAGCTGCGCTTAAAAATAACCGTCCGAAGGCCGGGGCGCCAAGTTCGTCCAGCGGAAAAACGCCTCAAAAACGGGTGGGCTATAGCCTTGGGGGGTGGGGCTGGCCCACTTCGTCCGCCGGACTCGGAATGGCGCGAGACTTTACGAGGGGCCTCCGTGTGCCAAAAATAGGCCACGGGCACAGCCGCGCCAAAAATAACCGCCCGAAGGCCGGGGCGCCAAGTTCGTCCAGCGGAAAAAGGCCACAAAAACGGGTGGGCTATAACCTTGGGGGGTGGGGCTGGCCAACTTCGTCCGCCGGACTCGGAATGGCGCAAGACTTTCCGAGGGGCATCCGTCTGCCAAAAATATACCATGGGCACAGCCGGGCCCAAAAATAACCGCCCGAAGGCCGGGGCGCCAAGTTCGTCCAGCGGAAAAAGGGCACAAAAACGGGTGGGCTATAGCCTTGGGGGGTGGGGCCTGGCAACTTCGTCCGCCGGACTCGGAATGGTGCGAGACTTTACGAGGGGCCTCCATGTGCCAAAAATAGGCTGTGGGCTCAGCCGTACCCGAAAATAACCGCCCGAAGGCCGGGGCGCCAAGTTCGTCCAGCGGAAAAAGGCCACAAAAACGGGTGGGCTATAGCCTTGGGGGGTGGGGCTGGCTCACTTCGTTCGCCGGACTCGGAATGGCGGGAGACTTTACGAGGGGCCTCCGTGTACCAAAAATAGACTGCGGGCACAGCCGCGCCCAAAAATAACCGCCCGAAGGCCGGGGCGCCAAGTTCGTCCAGCGGAAAAAGGCCACAAAAACGGGTGGGCTATAGCCTTGGGGGGTGGGGCTGGCTCACTTCGTTCGCCGGACTCGGAATGGCGGGAGACTTTACGAGGGGCCTCCGTGTGCCAAAAATAGACTGCAGGCACAGCCGCGCCCAAAAATAACCGCCCGAAGGCCGGGGCGCCAAGTTCGTCCAGCGGAAAAAGGCCACAAAAACGGGTGGGCTATAGCCTTGGGGGGTGGGGTTGGCCAACTTCGTCCGCCGGACTCGGAATGGCGCGAGACTTTGCGAGGGTCCTTCGTGTGCCAAAAATAGGCCACGGGCACAGCCGCGCCCAAAAATAACCGCCCGAAGGCCGGGGCGCCAAGTTCGTCCAGCGGAAAAAGGCCACAAAACGGGTGGGCTATACCCTTGGGGGGTGCGGCTGGCCAAATTCGTCCGCCGGACTCGGAATGGTGCGAGACTTTACGAGGGGCCTCCATGTGCCAAAAATAGGCTGTGGGCTCAGCCGTACCCGAAAATAACCGCCCGAAGGCCGGGGCGCCAAGTTCGTCCAGCGGAAAAAGGCCACAAAAACGGGTGGGCTATAGCCTTGGGGGGTGGGGCTGGCTCACTTCGTTCGCCGGTCTCGGAATGGCGGGAGACTTTACGAGGGGCCTCCGTGTACCAAAAATAGACTGCGGGCACAGCCGCGCCCAAAAATAACCGCCCGAAGGCCGGGGCGCCAAGTTCGTCCAGCGGAAAAAGGCCACAAAAACGGGTGGGCTATAGCCTTGGGGGGTGGGGCTGGCTCACTTCGTTCGCCGGACTCGGAATGGCGGGAGACTTTACGAGGGGCCTCCGTGTGCCAAAAATAGACTGCAGGCACAGCCGCGCCCAAAAATAACCGCCCGAAGGCCGGGGCGCCAAGTTCGTCCAGCGGAAAAAGGCCACAAAAACGGGTGGGCTATAGCCTTGGGGGGTGGGGTTGGCCAACTTCGTCCGCCGGACTCGGAATGGCGCGAGACTTTGCGAGGGTCCTTCGTGTGCCAAAAATAGGCCACGGGCACAGCCGCGCCCAAAAATAACCGCCCGAAGGCCGGGGCGCCAAGTTCGTCCAGCGGAAAAAGGCCACAAAAACGGGTGGGCTATAGCCTTGGGGGGTGGGGCTGGCCAACTTCGTCCGCCGGAATCGGAATGGGGCGAGACTTTGCGAGTGGACTCCGCGTGCCAAAAATAGGCCGCGGGCACAGCTGCGCTTAAAAATAACCGTCCGAAGGCCGGGGCGCCAAGTTCGTCCAGCGGAAAAACGCCTCAAAAACGGGTGGGCTATAGCCTTGGGGGGTGGGGCTGGCCCACTTCGTCCGCCGGACTCGGAATGGCGCGAGATTTTACGAGGGGCCTCCGTGTGCCAAAAATAGGCCACGGGCACAGCCGCGCCAAAAATAACCGCCCGAAGGCCGGGGCGCCAAGTTCGTCCAGCGGAAAAAGGCCACAAAAACGGGTGGGCTATAGCCTTGGGGGGTGGGGCTGGCCAACTTCGTCCGCCGGACTCGGAATGGCGCAAGACTTTGCGAGGGGCCTCCGTCTGCCAAAAATATACCACGGGCACAGTCGCGCCCAAAAATAACCGCCCGAAGGCCGGGGCGCCAAGTTCGTCCAGCGGAAAAAGGCCACAAAAACGGGTGGGCTATAGCCTTGGGGGGTGGGGCTGGCCAAATTCGTCCGCCGGACTCGGAATGGTGCGAGGCTTTACGAGGGGCCTCCATGTGCCAAAAATAGGCTGTGGGCTCAGCCGTACCCGAAAATAACCGCCCGAAGGCCGGGGCGCCAAGTTCGTCCAGCGGAAAAAGGCCACAAAAACGGGTGGGCTATAGCCTTGGGGGGTGGGGCTGGCTCACTTCGTTCGCCGGACTCGGAATGGCGGGAGACTTTACGAGGGGCCTCCGTGTACCAAAAATAGACTGCGGGCACAGCCGCGCCCAAAAATAACCGCCCGAAGGCCGGGGCGCCAAGTTCGTCCAGCGGAAAAAGGCCACAAAAACGGGTGGGCTATAGCCTTGGGGGGTGGGGCTGGCTCACTTCGTTCGCCGGACTCGGAATGGCGGGAGACTTTACGAGGGGCCTCCGTGTGCCAAAAATAGACTGCAGGCACAGCCGCGCCCAAAAATAACCGCCCGAAGGCCGGGGCGCCAAGTTCGTCCAGCGGAAAAAGGCCACAAAAACGGGTGGGCTATAGCCTTGGGGGGTGGGGTTGGCCAACTTCGTCCGCCGGACTCGGAATGGCGCGAGACTTTGCGAGGGTCCTTCGTGTGCCAAAAATAGGCCACGGGCACAGCCGCGCCCAAAAATAACCGCCCGAAGGCCGGGGCGCCAAGTTCGTCCAGCGGAAAAAGGCCACAAAAACGGGTGGGCTATAGCCTTGGGGGGTGGGGCTGGCCAACTTCGTCCGCCGGAATCGGAATTGGGCGAGACTTTGCGAGTGGACTCCGCGTGCCAAAAATAGGCCGCGGGCACAGCTGCGCTTAAAAATAACCGTCCGAAGGCCGGGGCACCAAGTTCGTCCAGCGGAAAAACGCCTCAAAAACGGGTGGGCTATAGCCTTGGGGGGTGGGGCTGGCCCACTTCGTCCGCCGGACTCGGAATGGCGCGAGACTTTACGAGGGGCCTCCGTGTGCCAAAAATAGGCCACGGGCACAGCCGCGCCAAAAATAACCGCCCGAAGGCCGGGGCGCCAAGTTCGTCCAGCGGAAAAAGGCCACAAAAACGGGTGGGCTATAGCCTTGGGGGGTGGGGCTGGCCAACTTCGTCCGCCGGACTCGGAATGGCGCAAGACTTTGCGAGGGGCCTCCGTCTGCCAAAAATATACCACGGGCACAGTCGCGCCCAAAAATAACCGCCCGAAGGCCGGGGCGCCAAGTTCGTCCAGCGGAAAAAGGCCACAAAAACGGGTGGGCTATAGCCTTGGGGGGTGGGGCTGGCCAAATTCGTCCGCCGGACTCGGAATGGTGCGAGACTTTACGAGGGGCCTCCATGTGCCAAAAATAGGCTGTGGGCTCAGCCGTACCCGAAAATAACCGCCCGAAGGCCGGGGCGCCAAGTTCGTCCAGCGGAAAAAGGCCACAAAAACGGGTGGGCTATAGCCTTGGGGGGTGGGGCTGGCTCACTTCGTTCGCCGGACTCGGAATGGCGGGAGACTTTACGAGGGGCCTCCGTGTACCAAAAATAGACTGCGGGCACAGCCGCGCCCAAAAATAACCGCCCGAAGGCCGGGGCGCCAAGTTCGTCCAGCGGAAAAAGGCCACAAAAACGGGTGGGCTATAGCCTTGGGGGGTGGGGCTGGCTCACTTCGTTCGCCGAACTCGGAATGGCGGGAGACTTTACGAGGGGCCTCCGTGTGCCAAAAATAGACTGCAGGCACAGCCGCGCCCAAAAATAACCGCCCGAAGGCCGGGGCGCCAAGTTCGTCCAGCGGAAAAAGGCCACAAAAACGGGTGGGCTATACCGTTGGGGGGTGGGGTTGGCCAACAAATCCGCGGACTCGGAATGGCGGGAGACTTTGCGAGGGTCCTTCGTGTGCCAAAAATAGGCCACGGGCACAGCCGCGCCCAAAAATAACCGCCCGAAGGCCGGGGCGCCAAGTTCGTCCAGCGGAAAAAGGCCACAAAACGGGTGGGCTATACCCTTGGGGGGTGGGGCTGGCCAACTTAGTCCGCCGGACTCGGAATTGCGCGAGACTTTGTGAGGGGCCTCCGTGTACCAAAAATAGGCCACGGGCACAGCCGCTCTGAAAAATAACCACCCGAAGGCCGGGGCACCAAGTTCGTCCAGCGGAAAAAGGCCACAAAAACGGGTGGGCTATAGCCTTGGGGGGTGGGGCTGGCCAACTTCGTCCGCCGGACTCGGAATGACGCGAGACTTTTCGAGGGGCCTCCGTGTGCCAAAACTAGGCCGTGGGCACAGCCGCGCCCAAAAATAACCATCCGAAGGCCGGGGTGCCAAGTTCGTCCAGCGGAAAAAGGCCACAAAAACGGGTGGGCTATAGTCTTGGGGGGTGGGGCTGGGCAACTTCGTCCGCCGGAATCGAAATGGCGAGAGAATTTGCGAGGGGCCTCCGTTACCCAAAAATAGGCCGTGGGCACACCCGCGCCCAAACATAACCCCCCGACGGCCGGGGCGCCAGGTTCGTCCAGCGGAAAAAGGCCACAAAACGGGTGGGCTATACCCTTGGGGGGTGGGGCTGGCCAACTTAGTCCGCCGGACTCGGAATGCGCGAGACTTTGTGAGGGGCCTCCGTGTACCAAAAATAGGCCACGGGCACAGCCGCACTGAAAAAAAACCACCCGAAGGCCGGGGCACCAAGTTCGTCCAGCGGAAAAAGGCCACAAAACCGGGTGGGCTATAGCCTTGGGGGGTGGGGCTGGCCCACTTCGTCCGCCGGACTCGGAATGGCGGGAGACTTTGCGAGGCGCCTCCGTCTGCCGAAATTAGGCGCGGCACAGCGCGCCTTAAAAATAACCCCCGGAGGCCGGGGCGCCAAGTTCGTCCAGCGGAAAAAGGCCACAACACCGGTGGGCTATAGCCTTGGGGGGTGGGGCTGGCTCACTTCGTTCGCCGGACTCGGAATGGCGGGAGACTTTACGAGGGGCCTCCGTGTGCCAAAAATAGACTGCAGGCACAGCCGCGCCCAAAAATAACCGCCCGAAGGCCGGGGCGCCAAGTTCGTCCAGCGGAAAAAGGCCACAAAAACGGGTGGGCTATAGCCTTGGGGGGTGGGGATGGCCAACTTCGTCCGCCGGACTCGGAATGGCGCGAGACTTTGCGAGGGTCCTTCGTGTGCCAAAAATAGGCCACGGGCACAGCCGCGCCCAAAAATAACCGCCCGAAGGCCGGGGCGCCAAGTTCGTCCAGCGGAAAAAGGCCACAAAAACGGGTGGGCTATAGCCTTGGGGGGTGGGGCTGGCCAACTTCGTCCGCCGGAATCGGAATTGGGCGAGACTTTGCGAGTGGACTCCGCGTACCAAAAATAGGCCGCGGGCACAGCTGCGCTTAAAAATAACCGTCCGAAGGCCGGGGCACCAAGTTCGTCCAGCGGAAAAAGGCCACAAAAACGGGTGGGCTATAGCCTTGGGGGGTGGGGCTGGCCAAATTCGTCCGCCGGACTCGGAATGGCGCGAGACTTTACGAGGGGCCTCCGTGTGCCAAAAATAGGCCACGGGCACAGCCGCGCCAAAAATAACCGCCCGAAGGCCGGGGCGCCAAGTTCGTCCAGCGGAAAAAGGCCACAAAAACGGGTGGGCTATAGCCTTGGGGGGTGGGGCTGGCCAACTTCGTCCGCCGGACTCGGAATGGCGCAAGACTTTGCGAGGGGCCTCCGTCTGCCAAAAATATACCACGGGCACAGCCGCGCCCAAAAATAACCGCCCGAAGGCCGGGGCGCCAAGTTCGTCCAGCGGAAAAAGGCCACAAAACGGGTGGGCTATACCCTTGGGGGGTGGGGCTGGCCAACTTAGTCCGCCGGACTCGGAATTGCGCGAGACTTTGTGAGGGGCCTCCGTGTACCAAAAATAGGCCACGGGCACAGCCGCTCTGAAAAATAACCACCCGAAGGCCGGGGCACCAAGTTCGTCCAGCGGAAAAAGGCCACAAAAACGGGTGGGCTATAGCCTTGGGGGGTGGGGCTGGCCAACTTCGTCCGCCGGACTCGGAATGACGCGAGACTTTTCGAGGGGCCTCCGTGTGCCAAAACTAGGCCGTGGGCACAGCCGCGCCCAAAAATAACCATCCGAAGGCCGGGGTGCCAAGTTCGTCCAGCGGAAAAAGGCCACAAAAACGGGTGGGCTATAGCCTTGGGGGGTGGGGCTGGGCAACTTCGTCCGCCGGACTCGGAATGGCGCGAGACTTTGCGAGGGGCCTCCGTGTGCCAAAAATAGGCCGCGGGCACAGCCGCGCCCAAAAATAACCGCCCGAAGGCCGGGGCGCCAGGTTCGTCCAGCGGAAAAAGGCCACAAAACGGGTGGGCTATACCCTTGGGGGGTGGGGCTGGCCAACTTAGTCCGCCGGACTCGGAATGCGCGAGACTTTGTGAGGGGCCTCCGTGTACCAAAAATAGGCCGCGGGCACAGCCGCGCCGAAAAATAACCACCCGAAGGCCGAGGCACCAAGTTCGTCCAGCGGAAAAAGGCCACAAAAACGGGTGGGCTATAGCCTTGGGGGGTGGGGCTGGCCCACTTCGTCCGCCGGACTCGGAATGGCGGGAGACTTTGCGAGGGGCCTCCGTGTGCCAAAAATAGGCCGCGGGCACAGCCGCGCCCAAAAATAACCGCCCGGAGGCCGGGGCGCCAAGTTCGTCCAGCGGAAAAAGGCCACAACACCGGGTGGGCTATAGCCTTGGGGGGTGGGGCTGGCCAACTTCGTCCGCCGGACTCGGAATGGCGCGATACTTTGCGAGGGGCCTCCGTGTGCCAAAAATAGGCTTCGGACACAGCCGCGCCCAAAAATAACCGCACGACGGCCGGGGTGCCAAGTTCTTCCAGCGGAAAAAGGGCACAAAAACGGGTGTGCTATAGCCTTGGGGGGTGGAGCTGGGCAACTTCGTCCGCCGGACTCGGAATGGCGCGAGACTTTGCGAGGGGCCTCCGTGTGACAAAAATAGGCTGCGGGCACAGCCGCGCCCAAAAATAACAACCCGAAGGCCGGGGCGCCAAGTTCGTCCAGCGGAAAAAGGCCACAAAAACGGGTGGGCTATAGCCTTGGGGGGAGGGGCTGGCCAACTTCGTCCGCCGGACTCGGAATGGGGCGAGACTTTGCGAGCGGCCTCCGCGTGCCAGAAATAACCCGCGTGCAAAGCCGCCCCCAAAAATAAGCCCTGAAGGACGGGGCTCCAAGTTCGTCCAGCGGAAAAATGGCCAAAAAACGGGTGGGCTATAGCCTTGGGGGGAGGGGCTGGCCGACTTCGTCCGCCGCACTCGGAATGGGGCGAGACTTTGCGAGCAGCCTCTGCGTGCCAAAAATAAGCTGCGGTCACAGCCGTGCCCAAAAAGAACCGCCCGAAGGCCGTGGCGCCAAATTCGTCCAGCGGAAAAATGGCCAAAAAACGGGTGGGCTATAGCCTTGGGGGGAGGGGCTGGCCAACTTCGTCCGCCGGACTCGGAATGGGGCGAGAATTTGTGAGCGGCCTCCGCGTGCCAAAAATAGGCTGCGGGCACAGCCGCGCCCAAAAATAACCCCCCAATGTTTGGCGGGCCCAAACCCCCCAGCGTAAAAATGGCCAAAAAACGGGTGAACTATAGCCTTGGGGGGAGGGGCTGGCCAACTTCGTCCGCCGGACTCGGAATGGGGCGAGACTTTGCGAGCGGCCTCCGCGTGCCAAAAATAGGCATCGGGCACAGCCGCGCCCAAAAATAACCCCCCGAAGGCCGGGGCGCCAAGTTCGTCCAGCGGAAAAATGGCCAAAAAACGGGTGGGCTATAGCCTTGGGGGGAGGGGCTGGCCAACTTCGTCCGCCGGACTAGGAATGGGGCGACACTTTGCGAGCGGCCTCCGCGAGCCAAAAATAGGCCGTGGTGGCAGCCGTACGTAAAAATAACCACCCGAAGGCCGGGGTGCCAAGTTCGTCCAGCGGAAAAATGGCCAAAGAACGGGTGGGCTATAGACTTGCGGGGAGGGGCTGGCCGACTTCGTCCGCCAGACTGGGAATGGGGCGAGACTTTGCGAACGGCCTCCGTGTGCCAAAAATAGGTCGTGGGCGAGCCGCGTCCGAAAATAACCCCCCGAAGGTCGGCGCGCCCAAATCCCCGAGCGGAAAAATGGCCAAAAAACGGGTGGGCTGGAGGGCCCGGCCAACTTCGTCCGCCGGACTCGGAATGGAGCGAGACTTTGCGAGCGGCCTCCACGTGCCAAAAATAGGCCGCGGGCAAAGCCGCGCCCAAAATTAACCACCCGAAGGCCAGGGCGCCGAGTTCGTCCAGCGGAAAAATGGCCAAAAAACGGGTGGGCTATAGCCTTGGGGGGAGGGGCTGGCCAACTTCGTCCGCCGGACTCGGAATGGGGCGAGACTTTGCGAGTGGCCTCCGCATACCAAAAATAGGCCGCGGGCACAGCCGTGCCAAAAAATAACCACCCGAAGGCTGGGACGCCAAGTTAGTCCAGCGGAAAAATGGCCAAAAAACGGGTGCGCTATACCCTGGGGGGTGGGGTTGGCCAACGTCGTCCGCCGGACTCTGAATGGGGCGAGACTTTACGAGCGGCCTCCGCGTTCAAAACTTAGGCCGCGGGCACAGCCGCGCCCAAAAATAACCGCCCGAAGGCCGGGGCGCCAAGTTCGTCCAGCGGAAAAATGGCCAAAAAACGGGTGGGCTATAGCCTTGGGGGGAGGGGCTGGCCAACTTCGTCCGCCGGACTCGGAATGGGGCGAGACTTTGCGAGCGGCCTCCGCGTGTCAAAAATAGGCTGCGGGCACAGCCGCGCCCAAAAATAACCGCACGAAGGCCGGGGCGCCAAGTTCGTCCAGCGGAAAAAGCCAACAAAAACGGGTGCGCTATAGCCTTGGGGGGAGGGGCTGGCCAACTTCGTCCGCCGGACTCGGAATGGGGTGAGACTTTGTGAGCGGCCTCCGCATGCTAAAAATAGGCCACGGACACAGCCGCGGCCAAAAATAACCGCCCGAAGGCCGGGGTGCCAAGTTCGTGCGGCGGAAAAATGGCCACAAAAACGGGTGGGCTATAGCCTTGGGGGGTGGGGCTGGCCAACTTCGTCCGCCGGACTCGGAATGGTGTGAGACTTTGCGAGGGGCCTCCGTGTGCCAAAAATAGGCCGCGGCCACAGCCGCGTCCAAAAATAACCCCCCGAAGGTCGGCGCGCCCAAACCCCCCAGCGGAAAAATAGCCAAAAAACGGGTGGGCTATAGCCTTGGGGGGAGGGGCTGGCCAACTTCGTCCGCCGGACTCGGAATGGGGCGAGACTTTGCGAGTGGCCTCCGCATACCAAAAATAGGCCGCGAGCACAGCCGCGCCCAAAAATAACCACCCGAAGGCCGGGACGCCAAGTTAGTCCAGCGGAAAAATGGCCAAAAAACAGGTGGGCTATACCCTGGGGGGTGGGGTTGGCCAACTTCGTCCGCCGGACTCTGAATGGGGCGAGACTTTACGAGCGGCCTCCGTATTCCAAAATTAGGCCGCGGGCACAGCCGCGCCCAAAAATAACCGCCCGAAGGCCGGGGCGCCAAGTTCGTCCAGCGGAAAAATGGCCAAAAAACGGGTGGGCTATAGCCTTGGGGGGAGGGGCTGGCCAACTTCGTCCGCCGGACTCGGAATGGGGCGAGACTTCGCGAGCGGCCTCCGCGTGCCAAAAATAGGCCGCGGTCCCAGCCGCGCCCAAAAATAACCGCACGAAGGCCGGGGCGCCAAGTTCGTCCAGCGGAAAAAGCCAACAAAAACGGGTGGGCTATAGCCTTGGGGGGAGGGGCTGGCCAACATCGTCCGCCGGACTCGGAATGGGGTGAGACTTTGTGAGCGGCCTCCGCATGCTAAAAATAGGCCACGGACACAGCCGCGCCCAAAAATAACCGCCCGAAGGCCGGGGCGCCAAGTTCGTGCAGCGGAAAAATGGCCACAAAAACGGGTGGGCTATAGCCTTGGGGGGTGGGGCTGGCCGACTTCATCCGCCGGACTCGGAATGGCGTGAGACTTTGCGAGGGGCCTCCGTGTGCCAAAAATAGGCCGCAGCCACAGCCGCGTCCAAAAATAACCCCCCGAAGGTCGGCGCGCCCAAACCCCCCAGCGGAAAAATGGCCAAAAAACGGGTGGGCTATAGCCTTGGGGGGAGGGGCTGGCCAACTTCGTCCGCCGGACTCGGAATGGGGCGAGACTTTGCAAACGGCCTCCTCGTGCCAAAAATAGGCCGTGGGCACAGCCGCGCCCAAAAATAACCACCCGAAGGTCGGCGCGTCCAAACCCCCCAGCGGAAAAATGGCCAAAACACGGTTGGGCTATAGCCTTGGGGGGAGAGGCTGGCCAACTTTGTCCGCCGGATTCGGAATGGGGCGAGACATTGTGAGCGACCTCCGCGTGCCAAACATAGGTCGCGGGCACAGCCGCGCCCAAAAATAACCGCCCGAAGGCCGGGGCGCCAAGTTCGGCCAGCGGAAAAATGGCCAAAAAACGGGTGGGCTATAGCCTTGGGGGGAGGGGCTGGCCAACTTCGTCCGCCGGACTCGGAATGGGACGAGACATTACGAGCTGCCTCCGCGTGCTATAAATAGTCCTCGGGCAAAGCCGCGCCCAAAAATAACCCCCCGAAGGTCGGCGCGCCCTAACCCCCCAGCGGAAAAATGGCCAAAAAATGGGTGGGCTATAGCCTTGGGGGGAGGGGCTGGCCAACTTCATCCGCCGGACTCGGAATGGCGTGAGACTTTGCGAGGTGCCTCCGTTTGAGAAAAATTGGCTGCGGGCACAGCCGCGCCCAAAAATAATGCCCGAAGGCCGGGGCGCCAAGTTCGTCCAGCGGAAAAAGGCCACAAAAACGGGTGGGCTATAACCTTGGGGGGTGGGGCTGGCCCACTACGTCCGCCGGACTCGGAATGGCGCGAGACTTTGCGAGGGGCCTCCGTGTACCAAAAATAGGTCGCGGGCACAGCCGCGCGCAAAATTAACCGCCCGAAGGCTGGGGAGCCAAGTTCGTCTAGCGGAAAAAGGCCACAAAAACGGTTGGGCTATAGCCTTGGGGGTTGGGGCTGGCCAACTTCATCCGCCGGACTAGGAATGGCGCGACACTTTGCGAGGGGCCTCCGTTTGCCAAAAATAGGCCGCGGGCACAGCCGCGCCCAAAAATAACCGCCCGAAGGCCGGGGCGCCAAGTTCGTCCAGCGGAAAAAGGCCTCAAAAACGGGATGGTTATAGCCTTGGGGGGTGGGGCTGGCCAACTTCGTCCGCCGGACTCGGATTGGCGCGAGACTTTGCGAGGGGCCTCCGTTTACCAAAAATAGGGCGCGGGCACAGCCGCGCCCCAAAATAACCGCCCGAAGGCCGGGACGCGAAGTTCGTCCAGCGGAAAAAGGCCTCAAAAACGGGTGGGTTATAGCCTTGGGGGGTGGGGCTGGCCAACTTCGTCCGCCGGACTCGGAATGGCGCGAGACTTTGCGAGGGGCCTCCGTGTGCCAAAAATAGGCCGTGGGCACAGCCGCGGCCAAAATTAACAGCCCGAAGGCCGGGGCGCCAAGTTCGTCCAGGGGAAAAAGGCCACAAAAACGGGTGGGCTATAGCCTTGGGGGGTGGGGCTGGCCCACTTAGTCCGCCAGCACAGCCGCGCCCAAAAATAACCACCCGAAGGCCGGGGCGCCTAGTTCGTCCAGCGGAAAAAGGACACAAAAACGGGTGGGCTATAGCCTTGGGGGGTGGGGCTGTTCAACTTCGTCTGCCGGACTCAGAATGGCGCGAGACTTAGCGAGGGGCCTCCTTGTGCCAAAAATAGGCCGCGGGCACAGCCGTACCCAAAAATAACCGCCCGAAGGCCGGGGCGCCAAGTTCGTCCAGCGGAAAAAGGCCACAAAAACGGGTGGGCTATAGCCTTGGGGGGTGGGGTTGGCCCACTTCGTCCGCCGGCACAGCCGCGCCCAAAAATAACCACCCGAAGGCCGGGGCGCCAAGTTCGTCCAGCGGAAAAAGGCCACAAAAACGGGTGGGCTATATCCTTCGGGGGTGGGGCTGGCCAACTTCGTCCGCCGGCACAGCCGCGCCCAAAAATAACCACCCGAAGGCCGGGGCGCCAAGTTCCTCCAGCGGAAAAAGGCCACAAAAACGGGTGGGCTATAGCCTTGGGGGGTGGGGCTGGCCCAATTCGTCCGCCGGACTCGGAATGGCGAGACACTTTGCGAGGGGCCTCTGTGTGCCAGAAATAGGCCGCGGGCACAGCCGCGCCCAAAAATAACCGCCCGAAGGCCGGGGCGCCAAGTTCGTCCAGCAGAAAAAGGCCACAGAAACGGGTGGGCTATAGCCTTGGGGGGTGGGGCTGTCCAACTTCGTCCGCCGGACTTGGAATGGCGCGAGACTTTACGAGGGGCCTTCGTGTGCCAAAAATAGGCCGCGGGCACAGCCGCTGTCAAAAATAACAGCCCGAAGGCCGGGGCGCCAAGTTCGTCCAGCGGAAAAAGGCTACAAAAACGGGTGGGCTATAGCGTTGGGGGGTGGGGCTGGCCCACTTCGTCCGCCGGGCTCGGAATAGCGCGAGACTTTGCGAGGGGCCTCCGTGTGCCTAAAATAGGCCGCGGGCACAGCCGCGCCCAAAAATAACCGCCTAAAGGCCGGGGCGCCAAGTTCGTCCAGGGGAAAAAGGCCACAAAAACGGGTGGTCTATAGCCTTGGGGGGTGGGGCTGGCCAACTTCGTCCGCCGGCACAGCCGCGCCCAAAAATAACCACCCGAAGGCCGGGGCGCCAAGTTCTTCCAGTGGAAAAATGGCCAAAAAACGGGTGGGCTATAGCCTTGGGGGGAGGGGCTGGCCAACTTCGTCCGCCGGACTCGGAATGGGACGAGACTTTGCGAGCGGCCTCCGCGTGCCAAAAATAGGCCGCGGGCAGAGCCGCACCCAAAAATAACCCCCCGAAGGTCGGCGCGCCCAAACCCCGCCGCGGAAAAATGGCCAAAAAACGGGTGGGCTATAGCCTTGGGGGGAGGGTTTGGCCAACTTCGTCCGCCGGACTCGGAATGGGGCGAGACTTTGCGAACGGCCTCCGCGTGCCAAAAATAGGCCGTGGGCACAGCCGCTCCCAGAAATAACTGCCCCAAGGCCGGGGCACCAAGTTCGTCCAGCGGAAAAAGGCAACAAAAACGGGTGGGCTATAGCCTTGGGGGGTGGGGCTGGCCCACTTCGTCCGCCGGACTCGGAATTGCGCGAGACTTTACGAGGGGCCTCCGTGTGCCAAAAATAGGCCGCGGGCACAGCCGCTCCCAAAAATAACTGCCCGAAGGCCGGGGCGCCAAGTTCGTCCAGTGGAAAAAGGCCACAAAAACGGGTGGGCTATAATCTTGGGGGGTGGGGCTGGCCCACTTCGTCCGCCGGACTCGGAATGGCGCGAGACTTTGCGAGGGGCCTCCGTGTGCCAAAAATAGGCCGCGGGCACAGCCGCTCCCAAAAATAACTGCCCGAAGGCCGGGGCGCCAAGTTCGTCCAGCGGAAAAAGGCCACAAAAACGGGTGGGCTATAGCCTTGGGGGGTGGGGCTGGCCGACTTCGTCCGCCGGACTCGGAATGGCGCGAGACTTTACGAGGGGCCTCCGTGTGCTAAAAATAGGCCGCGGGCACAGCCGCGCCAAAAATAACCGCCCAAAGGCTGGGGCGCCAAGTTCGTCCAGCGGAAAAAGGCCACAAAAACGGGTGGGCTATGGCCTTGCGGGGTGGGGCTGGCCAACTTCGTACGCCGGACTCGTAATGGCGCGAGACTTTGCGAGGGACCTCCGTGTGCCAAAAATAGGGCGAGGGCACAGCCGCAGCCAAAAAAAACCACCCGAAGGCCGGGGCGCCAAGTTCGTCCAGCGGAAAAAGGCCACGAAATCGGGTGGGCTATAGCCTTGCGGATGTGGTTGGCCAACTTCGTCTGCCGGACTCGGAATGGCGTAAGACTTTGCGAGGGGCCTCCGTGTGCTAAAAATCGGCCACAGGCACAGCCACGCCGAAAAATAACCACCCGAAGGCCGGGGCGCCAAGTTCGTCCAGCGGAAAAAGGCCACAAAAACGGGGTGGGCTATGGCCTTGGGGGGTGGGGCTGGCCAACTTCGTCCGCCGGACTCGGAATGGTTCGAGCCTTTGCGAGGGGCCTCCGCGTGCCAAAAGTAGGCTGAAGGCACAGCCGCGCCCAAAAATAACAGCCGAAAGACCGGGGCGCCAAGTTCGTCCAGCGGAAAAATGGCCAAAAAACGAGTGGGCTATAGCCTTGGGGGGAGGGGCTGTGCAACTTCGTCCGCCGGACTCGGAATGGGGCGAGCCTTTGCGAGCGGCCTCCGCATGCCAAAAATAGGCCGCGGGAAGAGCCACGCCCAAAAATAACCCCCCGAAGGTCGGCGCGCCCAAACCCCGCCGCGGAAAAATGGCCAAAAAACGGGTGGGCTATAGCCTTGGGGGGAGGGGTTGGCCAACTTCGTCCGCCGGACTCAGAATGGGGCGAGACTTTGCGAGCGGCCTCCGCGTACCAAAAATAGGCCGCGGGCACAGCCGCGCCCAAAAATAACCGCCGGAAGGCCGGGGCGCCAAGTTCGTCCAGGGGAAAAAGGCCACAAAAATGGGTGGTCTATAGCCTTGGGGGGTGGGGCTGGCCAACTTCGTCCGCCGGTACAGCCGCGCCCAAAAATAACCGCCCGAAGGCCAGGGCGCCAAATTCGTCCAGCGTCAAAAGGCAACAAAAACGGGTGGGCTATTGCCTTGGGGGTGGGGCTGTTCAACTTCGTCCGCCGGACTCGGAATGGCGCGAGACTTTGTGAGGCAGCTCCGTGTACCAAAAATATGCCGCGGGCACAGCCGCGCAAACAAATAACCCCCCGAAGGCCGGGGCGCCAAGTTTGTCAAGCGGAAAAAGGGCACAAAAACGGGTGGGCTATAGCCTTGGGGGGTGGGGCTGGCCAACTTCGTCCGCCGGACACGGAATGGCGCGAGACTTTGCGAGCGGCCTCCGTCTGCCAAAAATAAGCCCCGGGCACAGCCGCGCCCAAAAATAACCGCCCGAAGGCCGGTGCTCCAAGTTCGTCCAGCGGAAAAAGGCCACAAAAACGGGTGGGCTATAGCCTTGCGGGGTGGGGCTGGCCAACTTCATCCGCCGGACTCGGAATGGTGCGAGACTTTGCGAGCAGCCTCCGTGTGCCAAAAATAGGCCCCGGCCACAGCCGCGCACAAAAATAACCGCCCGAAGGCCGGGGCGCCAAGTTCGTCCAACGCAAAAAGGCCACAAAAACGGGTGGGCTATAGCCTTGGGGGGTGGGGCTGACCAACTTCGTCCGCCTGACTCGGAATGGGTCGAGACTTTGCGATCGGCCTCCGCGTGCCAAAAATAGGTCGCGGGCATAGCCGCGCCCAAAAATAACCGCCCGAAGGCCGGGGCACCAAGTTCGTCCAGCGGAAAAATGGCCAAAAAACTGGTGGGCTATAGCCTTGGGGGGAGGGACTGGCCAACTTCGTCCACCGGTGCTCCAAGTCCGTCCAGCGGAAAAAGTCCACAAAAAAGGGTTGGCTATAGCCTTGGGGGGTGGGGCTGGCCAACTTCGTCCGCCGGACTCGGAATGGCGCGAGACATTGCGAGGCAGCTCCGTGTACCAAAAATAGGCCGCGGGCACAGCCGCGCCCAAAAATAACCCCCCGAAGGCCGGGGCGCCAAGTCCGTCCAGCGGAAAAAGGCCACAAAAACGGGTGGGCTATAGCCTTGGGGGGTGGGGCTGGCCGACTTCGTCCGCCGGACTCGGAATGGCACGAGATTTTGAGTGGGACCTCCGTGTGCCAAAAATAGTCCGCGGGCACAGCCGCGTCCAAAAATACCCGCCCGAAGGCCAGGGCGCCAAGTTCGTCCAGCGGAAAAAGGCCACAAAAACTGGTGGGCTATAGCCTTGGGGGGTGGGGCTGGACAACTTCGTCCGCCGGACTCGGAATGGCGCGAGACTTTGCGAGGCAGCTCCGTGTACCAAAAATAGGCCATGGGCACAGCCGCGCCCAAAAATAACCCCCCGAAGGCCGGGGCGCCAAGTCCGTCCAGCGGAAAAAGGCCACAAAAACGGGTGGGCTATAGCCTTGGGGGGTGGGGCTGGCCAACTTTGTCCGCCGGGCTCGGAATGGCACGAGATTTTGAGTGGCACCTCCGTGTGCCAAAAATAGTCCGCGGGCACAGCCGCGTCCAAAAATACCCGCCCGAAGGCCAGGGCGCCAAGTTCGTCCAGTGGAAAAAGTCCACAAAAACGGGTGGGCTATAGCCTTGGGGGGTGGGGCTGGCCAACTTCGTCCGCCGGACTCGGAATGGTGCGAGACTTTGCGAGGCAGCTCCGTGTACCAAAAATATGCCGCGGGCACAGCCGCGCCCAAAAATAACCCCCCGAACGCCGGGGCGCCAAGTCCGTCCAGCGGAAAAAGGCCACAAAAACGGGTGGGCTATAGCCTTGGGGGGTGGGGCTGGCCAACTTCGTCCGCCGGACTAGGAATGGCACGAGACTTTGAGTGGCACCTCCGTGTGCCAAAAATAGGCCGCAGACACAGCCACGTCCAAAAATACCCGCCCGAAGGCCAGGGCGCCAAGTTCGGCCAGCGGAAAAAGGCCACAAAAACGGGTGGGCTATAGCCTTGGGGGGTGGGGCTGGCCAACTTCGTCCGCCGGACTCGGAATGGTGCGAGACTTTGCGAGCAGCCTCCGTGTGCCAAAAATAGGCCCCGGCCACAGCCGCGTACAAAAATAACCGCCCGAAGGCCGGGGCGCCAAGTTCGTCCAGCGGAAAAAGGCCACAAAAACGGGTGGGCTATAGCCTTGGGGGGTGGGGCTGACCAACTTCGTCCGCCGGACTCGGAATGGGGCGAGACTTTGCGATCGGCCTCCGCGTGCCAAAAATAGGTCGCGGGCACAGCCGCGCCCAAAAATAACCGCCCGAAGGCCGGGGCACCAAGTTCGTCCAGCGGAAAAATGGACAAAAAACTGGTGGGCTATTGCCTTGGGGGGAGGGACTGGCCAACTTCGTCCACCGGTGCTCCAAGTTCGTCCAGCGGAAAAAGTCCACAAAAACGGGTGAGCTATAGCCTTGGGGGGTGGGGCTGGCCAACTTCGTCCGCCGGACTCGGAATGGCGCGAGACATTGCGAGGCAGCTCCGTGTACCAAAAATAGGCCGCGGGCACAGCCGCGCCCAAAAATAACCCCCCGAAGGCCGGGGCGCCAAGTCCGTCCAGCGGAAAAAGGCCACAAAAACGGGTGGTCTATAGCCTTGTGGGGTGGGGCTGGCCAACTTCGTCCGCCGGACTCGGAATGGCACGAGACTTTGAGTGGCACCTCCGTGTGCCAAAAAAAGGCCGCAGACACAGCCGCGTGCAAAAATACCCGCCCGAAGGCCAGGGCGCCAAGTTCGTCCAGCGAAAAAAGGCCACAAAAACGGGTGGGCTATAGCCTTGGGGGGTGGGGCTGGCCGACTTCGTCCGCCGGACTCGGAATGGCACGAGACTTTGAGTGGGACCTCCGTGTGCCAAAAATAGTCCGCGGACACAGCCGCGTCCAAAAATACCCGCCCGAAGGCCAGGGCGCCAAGTTCGTCCAGCGGAAAAAGGCCACAAAAACGGGTGGGCTATAGCCTTGGGTGGTGGGGCTGGCCAACTTCGTCCGCCGGACTCGGAATTGCGCGAGACTTTGCGAGACAGTTCCGTGTACCAAAAATAGGCCGCGGGCACAGCCGCGCCCAAAAATAACCCCCCGAAGGCCGGGGCGCCAAGTCCGTCCAGCGGAAAAAGGCCACAAAAACGGGTGGGCTATAGCCTTGGGGGGTGGGGCTGGCCAACTTCGTCCGCCGGACTCGGAATGGCACGAGACTTTGAGTGGCACCTCCGTGTGCCAAAAATAGACCGCAGACACAGCCGCATCCAAAAATACCCGCCCGAAGGCCAGGGCGCCAAGTTCGTCCAGCGGAAAAAGGCCACAAAAACGGGTGGGCTATAGCCTTGGGCGGTGGGGCTGGCCGACTTCGTCCGCCGGACTCGGAATGGGGCAAGACTTTACGAGCGGCCTCCTCGAGCCAAAAATAGGCTGCGGACACAGCCGCGCCCAAAAATAACTGCCCGAAGGCCGGGGGGCCAAGTTCGTCCAGCGGAAAAATGGCCAAAAAACAGGTGTGCTATAGCCTTGGGGGGAGGGGCTGGCCAACTTTGTCCGCCGGACTCGGAATGGGGCGAGACAATGCGAGCGGCTCCGCGTGCCAAAAATCGGCCGCGGGCACAGCCGCGCCCAAAAAAAACCCCCCGAAGGTCGCCGCGCCCGAACCCCCCAGCGGAAAAATGGCCAAAAAACGGGTGGGCTATAGCCTTGGGGGGAGGGGCTGGCCAACTTCGTCCGCCGGACTCGGAATGGGGCGAGACAATGCGAGCGGCTCCGCGTGCCAAAAAACGGCCGCGGGCACAGCCGCACCCAAAAAAAACCCCCCGAAGGTCGCCGCGCCCGAACCCCCCAGCGGAAAAATGGCCAAAAAACGGGTGGGCTATAGCCTTGGGGGGAGGGGCTGGCCAACTTCGTCCGCCGGACTCGGAATGGCGCGAGACTTTGCGAGGCAGCTCCGTGTACCAAAAATAGCCAGCGGGCACAGCCGCGCCCACAAATAACCCCACGAAGGCCGGGGCGCCAAGTCCGTCCAGCGGAAAAAGGCCACAAAAACGGGTGGCCTATAGCCTTGGGGGGTGGGGCTGGCCAACTTCGTCCGCCGGACTCGGAATGGCACGAGAATTTGAGTGGTGCCCCCGTGTGACAAAAATAGTCCGCGGGCACAGCCGCGTCCAAAAATACCCGCCCGAAGGCCAGGGCGCCAAGTTCGTCCAGCGGAAAAAGGCCACAAAAACGGGTGGGCTATAGCCTTGGGGGGTGGGGCTGGCCAACTTCGTCCGCCGGACTCGGAATGGCGCGAGACTTTGTGAGGCAGCTCCGTGTACCAAAAATAGGCAGCGGGCACAACCGCGCCCACAAATAACCCCCCGAAGGCCGGGGCGCCAAGTCCGTCCAGCGGAAAAAGGCCACAAAAACGGGTGGGCTATAGCCTTGGGGGGTGGGGCTGGCCGACTTCGTCCGCCGGACTCGGAATGGCACGAGACTTTGAGTGGCACCTCCGTGTGCCAAAAATAGACCGCCGACACAGCCGCGTCCAAAAATACCCGCCCGAAGGCCAGGGCGCCAAGTTCGTCCAGCGGAAAAAGGCCACAAAAACGGGTGGGCTATAGCCTTGGGGGGTGGGGCTGGCCAACTTCGTCCGCCGGACTCGGAATGGCACGAGAATTTGAGTGGTGCCCCCGTGTGACAAAAATAGTCCGCGGGCACAGCCGCGTCCAAAAATACCCGCCCGAAGGCCGGGGCGCCAAGTTCGTCCAGCGGAAAAAGGCCACAAAAACGGGTGGGCTATAGCCTTGGGGGGTGGGGCTGGCCGACTTCGTCCGCCGGACTCGGAATGGCACGAGACTTTGAGTGGCACCTCCGTGTGCCAAAAATAGACCGCAGACACAGCCGCGTCCAAAAATACCCGCCCGAAGGCCAGGGCGCCAAGTTCGTCCAGCGGAAAAAGGCCACAAAAACGGGTGGGCTATAGCCTTGGGCGGTGGGGCTGGCCAACTTCGTCCGCCGGACTCGGAATGGCGCGAGACTTTGCGAGGCAGCTCCGTGTACCAAAAATAGGCAGCGGGCACAGCCGCGCCCACAAATACCCCCCCGAAGGCCGGGGCGCCAAGTCCGTCCAGCGGAAAAAGGCCACAAAAACGGGTGGCCTATAGCCTTGGGGGGTGGGGCTGCCCAACTTCGTCCGCCGGACTCGGAATGGCACGAGAATTTGAGTGGCGCCTCCGTGTGACAAAAATAGTCCGTGGGCACAGCCGCGTCCAAAAATACCCGCCCGAAGGCCAGGGCGCCAAGTTCGTCCAGCGGAAAAAGGCCACAAAAACGGGTGGGCTATAGCCTTGGGGGGTGGGGCTGGCCAACTTCGTCCGCCGGACTCGGAATGGCGCGAGACTTTGCGAGGCAGCTCTGTGTACCAAAAATAGGCCGCGGGCACAGCCGTGCCCAAAAATAACCCCCCGAAGGCCGGGGTGCCAAGTCCGTCCAGCGGAAAATGGCCACAAAAACGGGTGGGCTATAGCCTTGGGGGGTGGGGCTGGCCAACTTCGTCCGCCGGACTCGGAATGGCACGAGACTTTGAGTGGCACCTCCGTGTGACAAAAATAGTCCGCGGGCACAGCCGCGACAAAAAATACCCGCCCGAAGGCCAGGGCGCCAAGTTCGTCCAGCGGAAAAGGGCCACAAAAATGGGTGGGCTATAGCTTTGGGGGGTGGGGATGGCCGACTTCGTCCGCCGAACTCGGAATGGCGTGAGACTTTATGAGGTGCCTCCGTCCGCCAAAAATAGGCCGCGGGCACAGCCGCGCCCAAAAATACCCACCCGAAGGCCGGGGCGCCAAGTTCGTCCAGCGGAAAAAGGCCACAAAAACGGGTGGGCTATAGCCTTGGGGGGTGGGGCTGGACAACTTCGTCCGCCGGACTCGGAATGGCGCGAGACTTTGCGAGGCAGCTCCGTGTACCAAAAATAGGCCGCGGGCACAGCCGGACTCGGAATGGCGCGAGACTTTGCGAGGCAGCTCCGTGTACCAAAAATAGGCCTCGGGCACAGCCGCGTTAAAAAATAACCCCCCGAAGGTCGGCGCGCCCAAACCCCCCAGCGGAAAAATGGCCAAAAAACGGGTGGGCTATAGCCTTGGGGGGAGGGGCTGGCCAACTTCGTCCGCCGGACTCGGAATGGGGCGAGACTTTACGAACGGCCTCCGCGTGCCAAAAATAGGCCACGGGCACAGCCGCGCCCAAAAATAACCTCCCGAACATGGGGTGCCAAGTTCGTCTAGCGGAAAAATGGCCAAAAAATGGGTGGGCTATAGCCTTGGGGGGAGGGGCTGGCCGACTTCGTCCGCCGGACTCGGAATGGGGCAAGACTTTACGAGCGGCCTCCTCGAGCCAAAAATAGGCTGCGGACACAGCCGCGCCCAAAAATAACTGCCCGAAGGCCGGGGGGCCAAGTTCGTCCAGCGGAAAAATGGCCAAAAAACGGGTGTGCTATAGCCTTGGGGGGAGGGGCTGGCCAACTTCGTCCGCCGGACTCGGAATGGGGCGAGACACTGCGAGCGGCTCCGCGTGCCAAAAATCGGCCGCGGGCACAGCCGCGCCCAAAAAAAACCCCCCGAAGGTCGCCGCGCCCGAACCCCCCAGCGGAAAAATGGCTAAAAAACGGGTGGGCTATAGCCTTGGGGGGAGGGGCTGGCCAACATCGTCTGCCGGACTCAGAATGGGGCGAGACTTAGCGAACGGCCTCCGCGTGCCAAAAATAGGCTACGGACACAGCCGTGCCCAAAAATAACCGCCCGAAGGCCGGGGCGCCAAGATCGTCCAGCGGAAAAATGGCAGAAAAACGGGTGGGCTATAGCCTTGGGGGGTGGGGCTGGCCAACTTCGTCCGCCGGACTCGGAAAATGGCGAGACTTTACGAGCGGCCTCTGCGTGCCAAAAATAGGCCACATGCACAGCCACGCCCAAAAATAACCCCCCCAAGGCCGGGGCGCCAAGTTCGTCCAGCAGAAAAATGCCCAAAAAACGGGTGGGCTATAGCCTGGGGGGGAGGGGCTGGCCAACTTCGTCCGCCGGACTCGGAATGGGGCGAGACTTTGCGAGCAGCCTCCGCGTGCCAAAAATAGGCCGCAGGCACAGCCGCGTCCAAAAATAACCTCCCGAAGGCCGGGGCGCCAAGTTCGTCCAGCGGAAAAATGGCCAAAAAACGGGTGGGCTCTGGCCTTGGGGGGAGGGGCTGGCCCACTTCGTCCGCCGGACTCGGAATGGTGCGGGACTTTGCGAGCAACCTCCGTATGCCAAAAATAGTCTGCGGGCACAGCCGCGTCCAAAAATAACCTCCCGAAGTCCGGGGCGCCAAGTTCGTCCAGCGGAAAAATGGCCAAAAAACGGGTGGGCTATAGCCTTGGGGGGAGGAGCTGGCCAACTTCGTCCGCCGGACTCGGAATGGTGCGGGACTTTACGAGCGGCCTCCGTATGCCAAAAATAGGCCGCGGGCACAGCCGCGTCCAAAAATAACCTCCCGAAGGCCGGGGCGCCAAGTTCGTCCAGCGGAAAAATGGCCAAAAAATGGGTGGCCTATAGCCTTGGGGGGAGGGGCTGGCCTACTTCGTCCGCCGGGCTCCGAATGGGGCAAGACTTTGCGAGTGGCCTCCGCGTGCCAAAAATAGGCCGCAGGCACAGCCGCGTCCAAAAATAACCGCCCGAAGGCCGGGGCTCCAAGTTCGTCCAGCGGAAAAATGGCCAAAAAACGGGTGGGCTATAGCCTTGGGGGAAGGGGCTGGCCCACTTCGTCCGCCGGACTCGGAATGGGGCGAGACTTTGCGAGCGGCCTCCGCGTGCTAAAAATAGGCCTCGGGCACAGCCGCGCCCAAAAATAACGGCCCGAAGGCCGGGGCGCCAAGTTCGTCCAGCGGAAAAATGGCCAAAAAACGGGTGGGCTATAGCCTTGGGGGGAGGGGCTGGCCAACTTTGTCCACCGGACTCGGAATGGGGCGAGACTTTGCGAGCGGCCTCCGCGTGCCAAAAATAGGCCGCGGGCACAGCCGTACCCAAAAATAACCGCCCGAAGGCCGGGGCACCAAGATCGTCCAGCGGAAAAATGGCCAAAAAACGGGTGGGCTATAGCCTCGGGGGGAGGGGCTGGCCAACTTCGTCCGCCGGACTCGGAATGGGGCGAGACTTTGCGAGCGGCCTCCGCGTGCCAAAAATAGGCCACAGGCACACCCGCATCCAAAAATAACCTCCCGAAGGCCGGGGCGCCAAGTTCGTCCAGCGGAAAAATGGCCAAAAAACGGGTGGGCTATAGCCTTGGGGGGAGGGGCTGGCCCACTTCGTCCGCCGGACTTGGAATGGTGCGGGACTTTGCGAGCGGCCTCCGTATGCCAAAAATAGGCCGCGGGCACAGCCGCGTCCAAAAATAACCTCCCGAAGGCCGGGGCGGCAAGTTCGTCCAGCGGAAAAATGGCCAAAAAACGGGTGGGCTATAGCCTTGGGGGGAGGGGCAGGCCAACTTCGTCCGCCGGACTCGGAAATGTACGAGACTTTGCGAGCGGCCTCCGCGTGCCAAAAATAGGCAGCGGGCACAGCCGCGCCCAAAAATAACCGCCCGAAGTCCGGGGCGCCAAGTTCGTCCAGCGGAAAAATGGCCAAAAAACGGGTGGGCTATAGCCTTGGGAGGAGGGGCTGGCCAACTTCGTCCGCCGGACTCGGAATGGGGCGAGACTTTTCGAGCGGCCTCCACGTGCCAAAAAATAGGCCGCGGCCACAGCCGCGCACAAAAATAACCGCCCGAAGGCCGGGGCGCCAAGTTCGTCCAGCGGAAAAATGGCCAAAAAACGGGTGGGCTATAGCCTTGGGGGGAGGGGCTGGCCATCTTCGTCCGCCGGACTCGGAATGGGGCGAGACTTTGCGAGTGGCCTCCGCGTGCCAAAAATAGGCTGTAGGCACAGCCGCGCCCAAAAATAACCGGCCGAAGGCCGGGGCGCCAAGTTCGTCCAGCGGAAAAATGGCCAAAAAACGGGTGGGCTATAGCCTTGGGGGGAGGGGCTGGCCAACTTTGTCCGCCGGACTCGGAATGGGGCGAGACTTTGCGAGCGGCCTCTGCGTGCCAAAAATAGGCCGCGGGCACAGCCGCGTTCCAAAAAAATCCCCCGAAGGTCGGCGCGCCCAAACCCCCCAGCGGAAAAATGGCCAAAAAACTTGTGGGCTATAGCCTTGGGGGGAGGGGCTGGCCCACTTCATCCGCCGAACTCAGAATGGCGCGAGACTTTGTGAGCGGCCTCCGCATGCCAAAAATAGGCCGCGGGCACAGCCGCATCCAAAAATAACTTCCCGAAGGCCGGGGTGCCAAGTTCGTCCAGCAGAAAAATGGCCAAAAAACGGGTGGGCTATAGCGTTGGGGGGAGGGGCTGGGCAACTTCGTCCGCCGGACTCAGAATGAGGCGAGACTTTGCGAGCGGCCTCCGCGTACCATAAATAGGCCGCAGGCACAGCCGCGCCCAAAAATAACCCCCGAAGGTCAGCGCGCCCGAACCTCCCAGCGGAAAAATGGCAAAAAAACGGGTGGGCTATAGCCTTGGGGGGAGGGGCTGACCAACTTCGTCCGCCGGACTCGGAATGGGGCGAGACTTTGAGAGCGGCCTCTGCGTGCCACAAATAGGCTGCAGGCACAGCCGCGCCCAAAAATAACCCCCGAAGGTCAGCGCGCCCGAACCTCCCAGCGGAAAAATGGCAAAAAAACGGGTGGGCTATAGCCTTGGGGGGAGGGGCTGACCAACTTCGTCCGCCGGACTCGGAATGGGGCGAGACTTTGAGAGCGGCCTCCGCGTGCCACAAATAGGCCGCAGGCACAGCCGCGCCCAAAAACAACCCCCGAAGGTCAGCGCGCCCGAACCTCCCAGCGGAAAAATGGCAAAAAAACGGGTGGGCTATAGCCTTGGGGGGTGGGGCTGGCCGACTTCGTCCGCCGGACTTGCAATGGCGCGAGACTTTGTGAGCGGCCTCCGTGTGCCAAAATTAGGCACCGGGCACAGCCGCGCCCAAAAATAAACGCCCGAAGGCCGGGGCGCCAAGTTCGTCCAGCGGAAAAAGGCCACAAAAACGGGTGGGCTATAGCCTTGGGGGGTGGGGCTGGCCTACGCCGTCCGCCGGACTCGGAATGGCGCGAGACTTTGCGAGCGGCCTCCGTGTGCCAAAAATAGGCCCGGGCACAGCCACGCCCAAAAATAACCGCCCGAAGGCCGGGCGCCAAGTTCGTCCAGCGGAAAAAGGGCACAAAAGCGGGTGGGCGATATCGCCTTGGGGGTGGGGCTGGCCTACCAAATCCGCCCGGACTCGGAATGGCGCGAGACTTTGCGAGCGGCCTCCGTGTGACAAAAATAGGCCCGGCCACAGCCGCGCCAAAAATAACCACCCAAAGGCCGGGCGCCAAGTTCGTCCAGCGGAAAAAGGCCACAAAAGCGGGTGGGCTATAGCCTTGGGGGTGGGGCTGGCCAACTGGTCCGCCCGGACTCGGAATGGCGCGAGACTTTGCGAGCGGCCTCCGATTGCCAAAAATAGGCCCCGGGCACAGGCGCGCCCAAAAATAACCGCCCGAAGGCCGGGGCGCCAAGTTCGTCCAGCGGAAAAAGGCCACAAAAACGGGTGGGCTATAGCCTTGGGGGATGGGGCTGGCCAACTTCGTCCGCCGGACTCGGAATCGCGCGAGACTTTGCGAGCGGCCTCTGTGTGCCAAAAATAGGCCCCGGGCACAGCCGCGCCCAAAAATAACCGCCCGAAGGCCGGGGCACCAAGTTGGTCCAGCGGAAAAAGGCCACAAAAACGGGTGGGCCATAGCCTTGGGGGGTGGGGCTGGAAAACTTCGTCCGACGAACTCGGAATGGTGCGAGACTTTGCGAGCGGCCTCCGTGTGCGAAAAATATGCCCCGGGCACAGCCGCGCCCAAAAATAACCGCCCGAAGGCCGGGGCACCAAGTTCGTCCAGCGGAAAAAGGCCACAAAAACGGGTGGGCCATAGCCTTGGGGGGTGGGGCTGGCCAACTTCGTCCGATGAACTCGGAATGGCGCGAGACTTTGCGAACGGGCTCCGTGTGCGAAAAATAGGCCCCGGGAACAGCCGCGCCCAAAAATAACCGCCCGAAGGCCGGGGCGCCATGTTCGTCCAGCGGAAAAAGGCCACAAAAACGGGTGGGCTATACGCTTGGGGGGTGGGGTTGGCCAAATTCGTCCGCCGGACTCGGAATGGCGCGAGACTTTGTGAGCGGCCTCCGTGTGCCAAAAATAGGCCCCGGGCACAGCCGCGCCCAAAAATAACCGCCCGAAGGTCGGGGCGCCAAGTTCGATTAGCGGAAAAAGCCCACAAAAACGGGTGGGCTATAGCCTTGGGGGGAGGGGCTGACCAACTTCGTCCGCCGGACTCGGAATGGGGCGAGACTTTGAGAGCGGCCTCTGCGTGCCACAAATAGGCCGCAGGCACAGCCGCGCCCAAAAATAACCCCCGAAGGTCAGCGCGCCCGAACCTCCCAGCGGAAAAATGGCAAAAAAACGGGTGGGCTATAGCCTTGGGGGGAGGGGCTGACCAACTTCGTCCGCCGGACTCGGAATGGGGCGAGACTTTGAGAGCGGCCTCCGCGTGCCACAAATAGGCCGCAGGCACAGCCGCGCCCAAAAACAACCCCCGAAGGTCAGCGCGCCCGAACCTCCCAGCGGAAAAATGGCAAAAAAACGGGTGGGCTATAGCCTTGGGGGGTGGGGCTGGCCGACTTCGTCCGCCGGACTTGCAATGGCGCGAGACTTTGCGAGCGGCCTCCGTGTGCCAAAATTAGGCACCGGGCACAGCCGCGCCCAAAAATAAACGCCCGAAGGCCGGGGCGCCAAGTTCGTCCAGCGGAAAAAGGCCACAAAAACGGGTGGGCTATAGCCTTGGGGGGTGGGGCTGGCCTACTTCGTCCGCCGGACTCGGAATGGCGCGAGACTTTGCGAGCGGCCTCCGTGTGCCAAAAATAGGCCCCGGGCACAGCCACGCCCAAAAATAACCGCCCGAAGGCCGGGGCGCCAAGTTCGTCCAGCGGAAAAAGGCCACAAAAACGGGTGGGCGATAGCCTTGGGGGGTGGGGCTGGCCTACTTCGTCCGCCGGACTCGGAATGGCGCGAGACTTTGCGAGCGGCCTCCGTGTGACAAAAATAGGCCCCGGCCACAGCCGCGCCCAAATATAACCACCCAAAGGCCGGGGCGCCAAGTTCGTCCAGCGGAAAAAGGCCACAAAAACGGGTGGGCTATAGCCTTGGGGGGTGGGGCTGGCCAACTTCGTCCGCCGGACTCGGAATGGCGCGAGACTTTGCGAGCGGCCTCCGATTGCCAAAAATAGGCCCCGGGCACAGGCGCGCCCAAAAATAACCGCCCGAAGGCCGGGGCGCCAAGTTCGTCCAGCGGAAAAAGGCCACAAAAACGGGTGGGCTATAGCTTTGGGGGATGGGGCTGGCCAACTTCGTCCGCCGGACTCGGAATCGCGCGAGACTTTGCGAGCGGCCTCTGTGTGCCAAAAATAGGCCCCGGGCACAGCCGCGCCCAAAAATAACCGCCCGAAGGCCGGGGCACCAAGTTCGTCCAGCGGAAAAAGGCCACAAAAACGGGTGGGCCATAGCCTTGGGGGGTGGGGCTGGAAAACTTCGTCCGACGAACTCGGAATGGTGCGAGACTTTGCGAGCGGCCTCCGTGTGCGAAAAATATGCCCCGGGCACAGCCGCGCCCAAAAATAACCGCCCGAAGGCCGGGGCACCAAGTTCGTCCAGCGGAAAAAGGCCACAAAAACGGGTGGGCCATAGCCTTGGGGGGTGGGGCTGGCCAACTTCGTCCGATGAACTCGGAATGGCGCGAGACTTTGCGAACGGGCTCCGTGTGCGAAAAATAGGCCCCGGGAACAGCCGCGCCCAAAAATAACCGCCCGAAGGCCGGGGCGCCATGTTCGTCCAGCGGAAAAAGGCCACAAAAACGGGTGGGCTATACGCTTGGGGGGTGGGGTTGGCCAAATTCGTCCGCCGGACTCGGAATGGCGCGAGACTTTGTGAGCGGCCTCCGTGTGCCAAAAATAGGCCCCGGGCACAGCCGCGCCCAAAAATAACCGCCCGAAGGTCGGGGCGCCAAGTTCGATTAGCGGAAAAAGGCCACAAAAACGGGTGGGCTATAGCCTTGGGGGGAGGGGCTGACCAACTTCGTCCGCCGGACTCGGAATGGGGCGAGACTTTGAGAGCGGCCTCTGCGTGCCACAAATAGGCCGCAGGCACAGCCGCGCCCAAAAATAACCCCCGAAGGTCAGCGCGCCCGAACCTCCCAGCGGAAAAATGGCAAAAAAGCGGGTGGGCTATAGCCTTGGGGGGAGGGGCTGACCAACTTCGTCCGCCGGACTCGGAATGGGACGAGACTTTGAGAGCGGCCTCCGCGTGCCACAAATAGGCCGCAGGCACAGCCGCGCCCAAAAACAACCCCCGAAGGTCAGCGCGCCCGAACCTCCCAGCGGAAAAAGGCCACAAAAACGGGTGGGCTATAGCCTTGGGGGGTGGGGCTGGCCGACTTCGTCCGCCGGACTTGCAATGGCGCGAGACTTTGCGAGCGGCCTCCGTGTGCCAAAAATAGGACACGGGCACAGCCGCGCCCAAAAATAACCGCCCGAAGGCGGGGGCGCCAAGTTCGTCCAGGGGAAAATTGGCCAAAAAACGGGTGGGCTATAGCCGTGGGGGGATGGGCTGGCCAACTTCGTCCGCCGGACTCGGAATGGGGCGAGACTTTGCGAGCGGCCTCCGCGTGCCAAAAATATGCCGCGGGCACAGCCGCGCCCAAAAATAACTGCCCGAAGGCCGGGGCGCCAAATTCGTCCAGCGGAAAAATGGCCAAAAAACGGGTGGGCTATAGCCTTGGGGGGAGGGGCTGGCCAACTTCGACCGCCGGACTCGGAATGGGGCGAGACTTTGCGAACGGCCTCTGCGTGCCAAAAATAGGCCGTGGGCACAGCCGCACCGAAAAATAACCGCCCGTAGGTCGGCGCGCCCAAACCCCCCAGCGGAGAAATGGCCAAAAAACGGGTGGGCGATAGCCTTGGGGGGAGGGGCTGGCCAACTTCGTCCGCCGGACTCGGAATTGGGCGAGACTTTGCGAGCGGCCTCCGCGTGCCAAAAATAGGCCGCGGGCACAGCTGCGCCCAAAAATAACTGCCCGAAGGCCGGGGCGCCAAGTTCGTCCAGCTGAAAAATGGCCAAAAAACGGGTGGGCGATACCCTTGGGGGGAGGGGCTGGCCAACTTCGTCCGCCGGACTCGGAATGGGGCGAGACTTTGCGAATGGCCTCTGCGTGCCAAAAATAGGCCGTGGGCACAGCCGCGGCCAAAAATAACCGCCCGAAGGCCGGGACGCCAAGTTCGTCCAGCGGAAAAATGGCCAAAAAACGGGTGGGCTATAGCCTTGGGGGGAGGGGCTGGCCAACTTCGTCCGCCGGACTCGGAATGGGGCGAGACTTTGCGAACGGCCTCCGTGTGCCAAAAATGGGCCGCGGGCACAGCCGCGCCCAAAATTAACCCCCCGAAGGTCGTTGCGCAAACCCCCCAGCGGAAAAATTGCCAAAAAACGGGTGGGCTATAGCCTTGGGGGGAGGGGCTGGCCCACTTCGTCCGCCGGACTCGGAATGGAGCGAGACTTTGCGAGCGGCCTCCGTGTGCCAAAAATAGGACACGGGCACAGCCGCGACCAAAAATAACCGCCCGAAGGCGGGGGCGCCAAGTTCGTCCAGCGGAAAAATGGCCAAAAAACGGGTGGGCTATAGCCGTGGGGGGATGGGCTGGCCAACTTCGTCCGCCGGACTCGGAATGGGGCGAGACTTTGCGAGCAGCCTCCGTATGCCAAAAATAGGCCGCGGGCACAGCCGCGCCCAAAAATAACTGCCCGAAGGCCGGGGCGCCAAGTTCGTCCAGCGGAAAAATGGCCAAAAAACGGGTGGGCTATAGCCTTGGGGGGAGGGGCTGGCCAACTTGGTCCGCCGGACTCGGAATGGGCCGAGACTTTGCGAATGGCCTCTGCGTGCCAAAAATAGGCCGTGGCACAACCGCACCCAAAAATAACCGCCCGAAGGTCGGCGCGCCCAAATCCCCCAGCGGAGAAATGGCCAAAAAACGGGTAGGCGATAGCATTGGGGGGAGGGGCTGGCCAACTTTGTCCGCCGGACTCGGAATTGGGTGAGACTTTGCGAGCAGCCTCCGCTTGCCAAAAATAGGCCGTGGGCACAGACGCGCCAAAAAATAACCGCCCGAAGGTCGGCGCGCCCAAACCTCCCACCGGAAAAATGACCAAAAAACGGGTGGGCTATAGCCTTGGGGGGAGGGGCTGGCCAACTTCGTCCGCCGGACTCGGAATGGGGCGAGACTTTGCGAGCGGCCTCCCCGTGCCAAAAATAGGCCGCTGACACAGCCGCGCCCAAAAATAACCGCCCGAAGGTCGGCGCGCCCAAACCCCCTAGCGGAAAAATGGCCAAAAAACGGGTGGGCGATAACCTTGGGGGGAGGGGCTGGCCAACGTCGTCCGCCGGACTCGGAATTGGGCGAGACTTTGCGAGTGGCCTCCGCGTGCCAAAAATAGGCCGTGGGCAAAGCCGCACAAAAAAATAACTGCCCGACGGCCGGGGCGCCAAGTTCGTCCAGCGGAAAAGTGGCCAAAAAACGGGTGGGCTATAGCCTTGGGGGGAGGGGCCGGCCCACTTCGTCCGGCGGACTCGGAATGGGGCGAGACTTTGCGAGCGGCCTCCCGTGCCAAAAATAGGCCGCGGGCACAGCCGCGCCCAAAAATAACAGCCCGAAGGCCGGGGCGCCAAGTTCGTCCAGCGGAAAAATGGCCAAAAAACGGGTGGGCTATAGCCTTGGGGGGAAGGGCTGGCCCACTTCGTCCGCCGGACTCGGAATGGGGCGTGCCTCTGCGAGCGGCCTCCGGGTGTCAAAAATAGGCCGCGGGCACAGCCGCCCCCAAAAATAACCGCCCAAAGGCCGGGGCGACAAGTTCGTCCAGCGGAAAAGTGGCCAAAAAACGGGTGGGCTATAGCCTTGGGGGGAGGGGCCGGCCCACTTCGTCCGGCGGACTCGGAATGGGGCGAGACTTTGTGAGGCGCCTCCGTGTGCCAAAAATAGGCCACGGACACAGCCGCGCCCAAAAATACCCCCCCGAAGGCCGCGGCGCCAAGTTCGTCCAGCGGAAAAAGGCCGCAAAAACGGGTGGGCTATAGCCTTGGGGGGTGGGGCTGGCCAACTTCATCCGGCGGACTCGGAATGGCGCGAGACTTTGCGAGGCCCCTCCGTGTGCCTCAAATAGACCGCGGACACAGCCGCGCCCAAAAATACCCGCCCGAAGGCCGCGGCGCCAAGTTCGTCCAGCGGAAAAAGGCCGCAAAAACGGGTGGGCTATAGCCTTAGGGGGTGGGGCTGGCCAACTTCATCCGCCGGACTCGGAATGGCGCGAGACTTTGCGAGGCCCCTCCGTGTGCCACAAATAGGCCGCGGGCACAGCCGCGCCCAAAAATACCTGCCCGAAGGCCGGGGCGCCAAGTTCGTCCAGCGGAAAAAGGCCACAAAAACGGGTGGGCTATAGCCTGGGGGGGTGGGGCTGGCCAAGTTCGTCCGCCGGACTCGGAATGGTGCGAGACTTTGTGAACAACCTTCGTGTGCCAAAAATAGGCCGCGGGCACAGTCGCGCCCAAAAATAACTGCCCGAAGGCCGGGGCGCCAAGTTCGTCCAACGGAAAAAGGCCACAAAAACGGGTGGGCTATAGCCTTGGCGGGTGGGGCTGGCCAAGTTCGTCCGCCGGACTTGGAATGGGGCGAGGCATTGCGAGCGGCCTCCCTTTGCGAGCGGCCTCCGTGTGAATAAAAGAAATTATTCAAAAAAATTAATTCTATGAATTAAAATTACTTACCTCCCCGGCAACGGCGCCAAAAACTTGTTGTGCAAATTTTAATGTACTCGCAAGCGCACGAATCTATTGTAGTATAGACTAATGGTGACGAGTGTCGATCCCACGAGGAGGTGGATTTTAATTATATGTAGAATTAATTTTGTAAATGGGTGGTTGGAATTGTGGTGGAAGTGATTTAAATTATCCTAAAATTGGAATTGAAATGGCGATAATAAATTCTAAAATTGGAATTGCAATGGCGAGAATAAATTGAAGCGAAATCTATTGAAATGACGTACTTGGGTATCTGGATTCGTATCAACATGCACCATGGGCTAAATATTCCTTATTAATACCAATTAAATCATGAGGGGGGAATCCACACCTCATGAACCACACTCTAATCAATATGGTGCTAAGGGCTTATGGTGCCAAATAATAATAACCTTATACTAGAGAGCCGGTGTAACCAAGGCGGTATCTAGACAAGATCAATATTATTTGTCGACGAAAAGTCAAATCATCCACAATAACTAGAGGGGAAGAGAAAGTTGAGACTTCACCTTCAACCCAAGCTTGAAAGAAAATTAGCCACTCATAATTGAACTAGGGGCAAAATGAGAATTTATTAAAATACGTAGAAAATACAAGATGGAGAGGGAATTACAGAAAATAGATCCCAAAAATGGATTCAGAGCTATCAAATTAAGGAGGGGAGGCCCCCTTTTTATAGATACATGGAGTAAATCATGGCCATCGGAATAAAAACAGTTTGGACGCTCAGGATTGCGCCACGTCATCAGTCAACAGTCCACGGTTTGACCACGTGGATGAACAGTAATACGGTTTGACCCGGATGAACAGTAACACGGTTTGGTTGAAAATAATCCTGTGTGATGCATGCACCGTACGTAAGATTTTTCGTCCACTGATATGCTGCCACGTCACCATCAACAGTACATAAGAATTTTAGTCCAATAGGATCGTGACACCTCATCAGTCAATGCCACATCATCGGTCAATGCCACGTCATCGATCCGTCTATGTGAATAGTGTCGTGAACAGTACTGCACACGTGAATAGTACCGTACATGTGAATAGTGCCATTTTTCTTTTTATGCTCCTCCTAAGGTTTTCGACCGTCCTGAGTTCAAAAGTGATGTCCGTTTTGCCGTCTGATCTCTCCTTTATTGTGAAATGACTATAATGCCCCTAAAATACATAAAATACTTAATTAAAATAAAACACATGTAATTAAATCACAAGAAGGTTAAATACATAAAAGTAAGGGTTGTTAGTAAGACTTGAAATGTAAAATGACAGTTTTCTCCTTTATAAATTTACATTTTCTAACACTCAACAGTCCGCCGGACTCGGAATGGGGCGAGACTTTGCGAGCGGCCTCCGTGTGCCAAAAATAGGCCGCGGGCATAGCCGCGCCCAAAAATAACCGCCCGAAGGCCGGGGCGCCAAGTTCGTCCAGCGGAAAAAGCCCAAAAAAACGGTTGCGCTATAGCCTTGGGGGGTGGGGCTGCCCAAGTTCGTCCGCCGGACTCGGAATGGGGCGAGACTTTGCGAGCGGCCTCCGTGTGCCAAAAATAGGCCGCGGACACAGCCGCGCCCAAAAATTACCGCCCGAAGGTTGGGGCGCCAAGTTCGTCCAGCGGAAAAAGACCACAAAAACGGGTGGGCTATAGCCTTGGGGGGTGGGGCTGGCGAAGTTCGTCCGCCGGACTCGGAATGGGGGCAGACTTTGCGAGGGGCTTCCGTGTACCAAAAATAGGCCACGGACACAGCCGTGTCCAAAAATAAGTGGCCGAATGTCTGGTCCCCAAGTTCGTCCGCCGCAAAAATGCCCAAAAAATGGGTGGGGTATAGCCTTTAGGGGAGGGGCTGGCCAAGTTCGTCCGACGGACTCGGAATGGGGCCAGACTTTGCGAGGGGCCTCCGTGTGCCAAAAATAGGCCGTGGACACAGCCGTGCCCAAAAATAAGTGGCTGAATGTCTGATCCCCAAGTTCGTCCGCCGCAAAAATGCTCAAAAAACGGGTGGGCTATAGCCTTGGGGGGAGGGGCTGGCCAAGTTCGTCCGACGGACTTGGAATGGGACGAGACTTTGCGAGGGGCCTCCGTGTGCCAAAAATAGGCCGTGGGTACGGCCGCGCCCAAAAATAAGTGCCCGAAGGTCCCGTCCCCAAGTTCGTCCGCCGTAAAAATGCCCAAAAAACGGGTGGGATATAGCCTTGGGGGGTGGGGCTGGCCAAGTTCATCCGCCGGACTCAGAATGGGTCCAGACTTTGCGAGCGGCCTCCGTGTGCCCAAAATAGGCCGCGGGCCCAGCCGCGCCCAAAAATAAGGGCCTGAAGGACCCGTTCCCAAGTTCGTCCGCCGCAAAAATGCCCAAAAAACGGGTGGGCTATAGCCTTGGGGGGTGGTCTGGCCAAGTTCGTCCGCCGGACTCGGAATGGGGCCTGTCTTTGCGAGGGGCCTCCGTGTGCCAAAAATAGGCCACGGGCACAGCTGAACCCAAAAATAAGCGCCCGAAGGTCCTGTCCCCAAGTTCGTCCGCCGCAAAAATGCCCAAAAAACGGGTGGGCTATAGCCTTGGGGGGTGGGGCTGGCCAAGTTCGTCCGCCGGACTCGGAACGGGGCCAGACTTTGCGAGGGGCCTCCGTGTGCCAAAAATAGGTCGCGGGCACAGCCGTGTCCAAAAATAAGGGCCCGAGGGTCCCGTCCCCAAGTTCGTCCGCCGGAATAATGCCCAAAAAACGGGTGGGCTATGGCCTTGTGGGGTGGGGCTGACCAAGTTCGTCCGCCGGACTCGGAATGGGGCCAGACTTAGTGAGGGGCCTCCGTGTGCCAAAAATAGGACACGGGCACAGCCGTTCCCAAAAATAAGCGCCCGAAGGTCCCGTCCCCAAGTTCGTCCGCCGTAAAAATGCCCAAAAAACGGGTGGGATATAGCCTTGGGGGGTGGGGCTGGCCAAGTTCATCCGCCGGACTCAGAATCGGTCCAGACTTTGCGAGGGGCCTCCGTGTGCCAAAAAAAGGCCGCGTGCACAGCCGTGTCAAAAAATAAGGGCCGGAAGGTCCCGTCCCCAAGTTCGTCCGCCGCAAAAATGCCCAAAAAACGGGTGGGCTATAGCCTTGGGGGGTGGGGCTGGCCAAGTTCGTCCGCCGGACTCAGAACGGGGCCAGACTTTGCGAGGGGCCTCCGTGTGCCAAAAATAGGTCGCGGGCACAGCCGTGTCCAAAAATAAGGGCCCGAAGGTCCCGTCCCCAAGTTCGTCCGCCGGAAAAACGCCCAAAAAACGGGTGGGCTATGGCCTTATGGGGTGGGGCTGGCCAAGTTCGTCCACCGGACTCGGAATGGGGCCAGACTTTGCGAGGGGCCTCCGTGAGCCAAAAATAGGCCGCGGGAACAGCCGGGCCCAAAAATAAGTGCCCGAAGGTCCCGTCCCCAAGTTCATCCGCCGGAAAAATGCCCAAAAAACGGGTGGGCTATGGCCTTGTGGGGTGGGGCTGGCTAAGTTCGTCCGCCGGACTTGAAATGGGGCCAGACTTAGTGAGGGGCCTCCGTGTGCCAAAAATAGGCCGCGGGAACAGCCGTGCCCAAAAATAAGGGCCTGAAGGACCCGTTCCCAACTTCGTCCGCCGCAAAAATGCCCAAAAAATGGGTGGGCTATAGCCTTGGGGGGTGGCGCTGGCCAAGTTCGTCCGCCGGACTCGGAATGGGGCCTGTCTTTGCGAGGGGCCTCCGTGTGCCAAAAATAGGCTACGGGCACAGCCACACCCAAAAATAAGCGCCCGAAGGTCCCGTCCCCAAGTTCGTCCGCCGCAAAAATGCCCAAAAAACGGGTGGGATATAGCCTTGGGGGGTGGGGCTGGCCAAGTTCGTCCGCCGGACTCAGAACGGGGCCAGACTTTGCGAGGGGCCTCCGTGTGCCAAAAATAGGTCGCGGGCACAGCCGTGTCCAAAAACAAGGGCCCGAAGGTCCCGTCCCCAAGTTCGTCCGCTGGAAAAACGCCCAAAAAAAGGGTGGGCTATGGCCTTATGGGGTGGGGCTGGCCAAGTTCGTCCACCGGACTCGGAATGGGGCCAGACTTTGCGAGGGGCCTCCGTGAGCCAAAAATAGGCCGTGGGAACAGCCGGGCCCAAAAATAAGTGCCCGATGGTCCCGTCCCCAAGTTCATCCGCCGGAAAAATGCCCAAAAAACGGGTGGGCTATGGCCTTGTGGGGTGGGGCTGGCCAAGTTCGTCCGCCGGACTCGGAATGGGGCCAGACTTAGTGAGGGGCCTCCGTGTGCCAAAAATAGGCCGCGGGAACAGCCGCGCCCAAAAATAAGGGCCTGAAGGACCCGTTCCCAACTTCGTCCGCCGCAAAAATGCCCAAAAAATGGGTGGGCTATAGCCTTGGGGGGTGGCGCTGGCCAAGTTCGTCCGCCGGACTCGGAATGGGGCCTGTCTTTGCGAGGGGCCTCCGTGTGCCAAAAATAGGCTACGGGCACAGCCACACCCAAAAATAAGCGCCCAAAGGTCCCGTCCCCAAGTTCGTCCGCCGCAAAAATGCCCAAAAAACGGGTGGGCTATAGCCTTGGGGGGTGGGGCTGGCCAAGTTCGTCCGCCGGACTCGGAACGGGGCCAGACTTTGCGAGGGGCCTCCGTGTGCCAAAAATAGGTCGCGGGCACAGCCGTGTCCAAAAATAAGGGCCCGAGGGTCCCGTCCCCAAGTTCGTCCGCCGGAATAATGCCCAAAAAACGGGTGGGCTATGGCCTTGTGGGGTGGGGCTGACCAAGTTCGTCCGCCGGACTCGGAATGGGGCCAGACTTAGTGAGGGGCCTCCGTGTGCCGAAAACAGGTCGCGGGCACAGCCGTGTCCAAAAATAAGGGCCCGAGGGTCCCGTCCCCAAGTTCGTCCGCCGGAAAAATGCCCAAAAAACGGGTGGGCTATGGCCTTGTGGGGTGGGGCTGGCCAAGTTCATCCGCCGGACTCGGAATGGGGCCAGACTTTGCGAGGGGCCTCCGTGAGCCAAAAATAGGCCGCGGGAACAGCCGTCCCCAAAAATAAGCGCCCGAAGGTCCCGTCCCCAAGTTCGTCCGCCGCAAAAATGCCCAAAAAACGGGTGGGCTATAGCCTTGGGGGGTGGGGCTGGCCAAGTTCGTCCGCCGGACTCGGAACGGGGCCAAACTTAGCGAGGGGCCTCCGTGTGCCAAAAAAAAGGTCGCGAGCACAGCCGTGCCCAAAAATAAGGGCCTGAAGGACCCGTTCCCAACTTCGTCCGCCGCAAAAATGCCCAAAAAATGGGTGGGCTATAGCCTTGGGGGGTGGGGCTGGCCAACTTCGTCCACCGGACTCGGAATGGCGCGAAACTTTGCGAGCGGCCTCCGTGTGCCAAAAATAGGCCCCGGGCACAGCCGCACCCAAAAATAACTGCCCGAAGGCCGGGGCGCCAAGTTCGTCAAGCGGAAAAAGGCCACAAAAACGGGTGGGCTATAGCCTAGGGGGGTGGGGCTGGCAAACTTCGTCCGCCGGACTCGGAATGGCGCGAGACTTTGCGAGCGGCCTCCGTGTGCCAAAAATAGGCCCCGGGCACAGCCGCGCCCAAAAATAACCGCCCGAAGGCCGGTGTGCCAAGTTCGTCCAGCGGAAAAAGGCCACAAAAACGGGTGGGCTATAGCCTTGGGGGGTGGGGCTGGCCAACTTCGTCCGCCGGACTCAGAATGGCGCGAGACTTTGCGAGCGGCCTCCGTGTGCCAAAAATAGGCCCCGGACACAGCCGCGTCCAAAAATAACCGCCCGAAGGCCGGGTCGCCAAATTCGTCCAGCGGGAAAAGGCCACAAAAACGGGTGGGCTATAGCCTTGGGGGGTGGGGCTGGCCAACTTCGTCCGTCGGACTCGGATTGGCACGAGACTTTGCGAACGGCCTCCCTGTGCCAAAAATAAGCCCCGGCCACAGCCGCGCCCAAAAATAACCGCCCGAAGGCCGGGGCGCGAAGTTCGTCCAGCGGAAAAAGGCCACAAAAACGGGTGGGCTATAGCCTTGGGGGGTGGGGCTGGCCAACTTCGTCCGCCGGACTCGGAATGGCGTGAGACTTTGCGAGCGGCCTCCGTGTGCCAAAAATAGGCCCCAGACACAGCCGCGCCCAAAAATAACTGCCCGAAGGCCGGGGCGCCAAGTTCGTCAATCGGAAAAAGGCCACAAAAACGGGTGGGCTATAGCCTAGGGGGGTGGGGCTGGCCAACTTCGTCCGCCGGACTCGGAATGGCGCGAGACTTTGCGAGCGGCCTCCGTGTGTGCCAAAAATAGGCCCAGGCACAGCGCTCCCAAAAATAACCGCCCGAAGGCCGGTGTGCCAAGTTCGTCCAGCGGAAAAAGGCCACAAAAAAGGGTGGGCTATAGCCTTGGGGGTGGGGCTGGCCAACCCTCGTCCGCGGACTCGGAATGGCGTGAGACTTTGCGAGCGGCCTCCGTGTGCCAAAAATAGGCCCTGACACAGCGCGCGCTTAAAAATAACTGCCCGAAGGCCGGGCGCCAAGTTCGTCAAGCGGAAAAAGGCCACAAAAAACAGGTGGGCTATAGCCTAGAAGTGCGGCTGGCCAACTTCGTCCGCCCGGACTCGGAATGGGGAGAGACATTGCGAGCGGCCTCCGTGTGCCAAAAATAGGCCCCGGACACAGCCGCGTCCAAAAATAACCGCCCGAAGGCCGGGGCGCCAAGTTCGTCCAGCAGAAAAAGGCCACAAAAACGGGTGGGCTATAGCCTTAGGGGGTGGGGCTGGCCAACTTCGTCCGCCGGACTCGGAATGGCGCGAGACTTTGCGAGCGGCCTCCGTGTGCCAAAAATAGGCCCCGGGCACAGCCGCGCCCAAAAATAACCGCCCGAAGGCCGGTGTGCCAAGTTCGTCCAGCGGAAAAAGGCCACAAAAACGGGTGGGCTATAGCCTTGGGGGGTGGGGCTGGCCAACTTCGTCCGCCGGACTCGGAATGGCGTGAGACTTTGCGAGCGGCCTCCGTGTGCCAAAAATAGGCCCCGGACACAGCCGCGCCCAAAAATAACTGCCCGAAGGCCGGGGCGCCAAGTTCGTCAAGCGGAAAAAGGCCACAAAAACGGGTGGGCTATAGCCTAGGGGGGTGCGGCTGGCCAACTTCGTCCGCCGGACTCGGAATGGCGCGAGACATTGCGAGCGGCCTCCGTGTGCCAAAAATAGGCCCCGGACACAGCCGCGTCCAAAAATAACCGCCCGAAGGCCGGGGCGCCAAGTTCGTCCAGCGGAAAAAGGCCACAAAAACGGGTGGGCTATAGCCTTGGGGGGTGGGGCTGGCCAACTTCGTCGGCCGGACTCGGAATGGCGCGAGACTTTGCGAACAGCCTCCGTTTGCCAAAAATAGGCCCCGGGCACAGCCGCGCCCAAAAATAACCGCCCGAAGGCCGGTGTGCCAAGTTCGTCCAGCGGAAAAGGCCACAAAAACGGGTGGGCTATAGCCTAGGGGGGTGGGGCTGGCCAACTTCGTCCGCCGGACTCGGAATGGCGCGAGACTTTGCGAGCGGCCTCCGTTTGGCAAAAAAAGGCCCCGGGCACAGACGCGCGCAAAAATAAAAGCCCGAAGGCCGCTGAGACAATTTCGTCCAGCGGAAAAAGGCCACAAAAACGGGTGGGCTATAGCCTTGGGGGGTGGGGCTGGCCCACTTCGTCCACCGGACTCGGAATGGCGCGAGACTTTACGTGCGGCTTCCGTGTGCCAAAAATAGGCCCCGGGCACAGCCGCGCCAAAAAATAACAGCCCGGAGGCCAGGGCGCGAAGTTCGTCCAGCGGAAAAAGGCCACAAAAACGGGTGGGCTATAGCCTTGAGGGGTGGGGCTGGCCGACTTCGTCCGCCGGACTTGGAAAGGCGCGAGACTTTGCGAGCGGCCTCCGTATGCGAAAAATAGGCCCCGGGCACAGCCGCGCACAAAAATAACCGCTCGAAGGCCGGGGCGCCAAGTTCGTCCAGCGGAAAAAGGCCACAAAAACGGGTGGGCTATAGCCTTGGGGGGTGGGGCTGGATAACTTCGTCCGCCGGACTCGGAATGGCGCGAGACTTTGCGAGCGGCCTCCGTGCGCCAAAAATAGGCCCAGGGCACAGCCGCGCCCGAAGGCCAGGGCGCCAAGTTCGTCCAGCGGAAAAAGGCCACAAAAACGGGTGGGCTATAGCCTTGGGGGGTGGGGCTAGCCAACTTCGTCCGCCGGACTCTGAATGGCGTGAGACTTTACGAGGCACCTCCGTGTGCCAAAAATAGGCTGCGGGCACAGCCGCGCCCAAAAATACCCGCCCGAAGGCCGCGGCGCACAGTTCGTCCAGCGGAAAAAGGCCACAAAAACGGGTGGGCTATAGCCTTGGGGGGTGGGGCTGGCCAACTTCGTCCGCCGGACTCGGAATGGCGCGAGACTTTGCGAGGCGCCTCCGTGTGCCAAAAATAGGCCGCGGACACATCCCCGCCCAAAAATACCCGCCCGAAGGCCGCGGCGCCATGTTCGTCCAGCGGAAAAAGGCCACAAAAACGGGTGGGCTATAGCCTTGGGGGGTGGGGTTGGCCAACTTCGTCCGCCGGACTCGGAATTGCGTGAGACTTTGCGATGCCCCTCCGTGTACCAAAAATAGGCCGCGGTGAGAGCCGCGCCCTAAAATACCCGCCCGAAAGCCGCGGCGCACAGTTCGTCCAGCGGAAAAAGGCCACAAAAACGGGTGGGCTATAGCCTTGGGGGGTGGGGCTGGCCAAATTCGTCCGCCGGACTCGGAATGGCGCGAGACTTTGCGAGGCGCCTCCGTGTGCCAAAAATAGGCCGCGGGGACAGCCGTGCCCAAAAATACCCGCCCGAAGGCCGCGGCGCCATGTTCGTCCAGCGGAAAAAGGCCACAAAAACGGGTGGCCTATAGCCTTGGGGGGTGGGGCTGGCCAACTTCGTCCGCCGGACTCGGAATGGCGCGAGCCTTTGCGAGCGGCCTCCGTGTGCCAAAAATAGGCCCCGGGCACAGCCGCGCTCAAAAATAAAAGCCCGAAGGCCGGGGCGCCAAGTTCGTCCAGCGAAAAAAGGGAACAAAAACGGGTGGCCTATAGCCTTGGGGAGTGGGGCTGGCCAACTTCGTCCGCCGGACTCGGAATGGCGCGAGACTTTGCGAGCGGCCTCCGTGTGCCAAAAATAGGCCCCGGACACAGCCGCGCTCAAAAATAAAAGCCCGAAGGCCGGGGCGCCAAGTTCGTCCAGCGAAAAAAGGGAACAAAAACGGGTGGCCTATAGCCTTGGGGAGTGGGGCTGGCCAACTTCGTCCGCCGGACTCGGAATGGCGCGAGACTTTGTGAGGCACCTCCGTGTGCCAAAAATAGGATGCGGGCACAGCCGCGCCCAAAAATACCCGCCCGAAGGCCGCGGCGCCAAGTTCGTCCAGCGGAAAAAGGCCACAAAAACGGGTGGGCTATAGCCTTGGCGGGTGGGGCTGGCCCACTTCGTCCGCCGGACTCGGAATGGCGCGAGACTTTGCGAGGTGCCTCCGTGTGCCAAAAATAGGCCGCGGGCACAGCCGCGCCCATAAATACCCGCCCCAAGGCCGCGGCGCCAAGTTCGTCCAGAGGAAAAAGGCCACAAAAACGGGTGGGCTATAGCCTTGGGGGGTGGGGCTGGCCGACTTCGTCCGCCGGACTCGGAATGGCGCGAGACTTTACGAGGCGCCTCCGTGTGCCAAAAATAGGCCGCGGGCAGAGCCGCGCCCTAAAATACCCGCCCGAAGGCCGCGGCGCACAGTTCGTCCAGCGGAAAAAGGCCACAAAAACGGGTGGGCTATAGCCTTGGGGGGTGGGGCTGGCCAACTTCGTCCGCCGGACTCGGAATGGCGCGAGACTTTACGAGGCACCTCCGTGTGCCAAAAATAGGCCGCGGGCACAGCCGCTCCCAAAAATACCCGGCCGAAGGCCGCGGCGCAAAGTACGTCCAGCAGAAAAAGGCCACAAAAACGGGTGGGCTATAGCCTTGGGGAGTGGGGCTGGCCAACTTCGTCCGCCGGACTCGGAATGGCGCGAGACTTTGCGAGCGGCCTCCGTGTGCCAAAAATAGGCCCCGGGCACAGCCGCGACCAAAAAAAACCGCCCGAAGGCCGGGGCGCCAAGTTCGTCCAGCGGAAAAGGGCCACAAAAACGGGTGGGCTATAGCCTTGGGGGGTGGGGCTGGCCAACTTCGTCCGCCGGACTCAGAATGGCGCGAGACTTTTCGAGGCGCCTCCGTGTGCCAAAAATAGGCCGTGGGCACAGCCGCGCCCATAAATACCCGCCCCAAGGCCGCGGCGCCAAGTTCGTCCAGAGGAAAAAGGCCACAAAAACGGGTGGGCTATAGCCTTGGGGAGTGGGGCTGGCCAACTTCGTCCGCCGGACTCGGAATGGCACAAGACTTTGTGAGGCACCTCCGTGTGCCAAAAATAGGATGCGGGCACAGCCGCGCCCAAAAATACCCACCCGAAGGCCGCGGCGCCAAGTTCGTCCAGCGGAAAAAGGCCACCAAAACGGGTGGGCTATAGCCTTGGGGGGTGGGGCTGGCCAACTTCGTCCGCCGGACTCGGAATGGCGCGAGACTTTGCGATGCGCCTCCGTGTGCCAAAAATAGGTCGCCGGCACAGCCGCGCCCAAAAATACCCTCCCGAAGGCCGCGGCGCCATGTTCGTCCAGCGGAAAAATGCCACAAAAACGGGTGGGCTATAGCCTTGGGGGGTGGGGATGGCCCACTTCGTCCGCAGGACTCGGAATGGCGGGGGGACTTTACGAGGAGCCTCCGTGTGCCAAAAATAGGCCGCGGGTACAGCCGTACCCAAAAATAACCGCCCGAAGGCCGGGGCGCCAAGTTCGTCAAGCGGAAAAAGGCCACAAAAACGGGTGGGCTATAGCCTAGGGGGGTGGGGCTGGCGAACTTCGTCCGCCGGACTCGGAATGGCGCGAGACTTTGCGAGCGGCCTACGTGTGCCAAAAATAGGCCCCGGACACAGCCGCGTCCAAAAATAACCGCCCGAAGGCCGGGGCGCCAAGTTCGTCCAGCGGAAAAAGGCCACAAAAACGGGTGGGCTATAGCCTTGGGGGGTGGGGCTGGCCAACTTCGTCGGCCCGACTCGGAATGGCGCGAGACTTTGCGAACAGCCTCCGTGTGCCAAAAATAGGCCCCGGGCACAGCCGCGCCCAAAAATAACCGCCCGAAGGCCGGTGTGCCAAGTTCGTCCAGCGGAAAAAGGCCACAAAAACGGGTGGGCTATAGCCTAGGGGGGTGGGGCTGGCCAACTTCGTCCGCCGGACTCGGAATGGCGCGAGACTTTGCGAGCAGCCTCCGTGTGCCAAAAATAGGCCCCGGACACAGCCGCGCCCAAAAATAACCGCCCGAAGGCCGCTGTGCCAAGTTCGTCCAGCGGAAAAAGGCCACAAAAACGGGTGGGTTATAGCCTTGGGGGGTGGGGCTGGCCAACTTCATCCGCCGGACTAGGAATGGCGTGAGACTTTGCGAGCGGCCTCCGTGTGCCAAAAATAGGCCCCGGACACAGCCGCGCCCAAAAATAACTGCCCGAAGGCCGGGGCGCCAAGTTCGTCCAGCGGAAAAAGGCCACAAAAACGGGTGGGCTATAGCCTTGGGGGGTGGGGCTGGCCAACTTCGTCGGCCGGACTCCGAATGGCGCGAGACTTTGCGAACAGCCTCCTTGTGCCAAAAATAGGCCCCGGGCGAAGCCGCGCCCAAAAATAACCGCCCGAAGGCCGGTGTGCCAAGTTCGTCCAGCGGAAAAAGGCCACAAAAACGGGTGGGCTATAGCCTTGGGGGGTGGGGCTGGCCAACTTCGTCCGCCGGACTCGGAATGGCGTGAGAGTTTGCGAGCGGCCTCCGTGTGCCAAAAATAGGCCCCGGACACAGCCGCGCCCAAAAATAACCTCCCGAAGGCCGTGGCGCCAAGTTCATCCAGCGGAAAAAGGCCACAAAAACGGGTGGGCTATAACCTTGGGGGGTGGGGCTGGCCAATTTCGTCCGCCGGACTCGGAATGCCGCGAGACTTTGCGAGCGGCCTCCGTGTGCCAAAAATAGGCCCCGGACACAGCCGCGCACAAAAATAACCGCCCGAAGGCCGGGGCGCCAAGTTCGTCCAGCGGAAAAAGGCCACAAAAACGGGTGGGCTATAGCCTTGGGGGGTGGGGCTGGCCGACTTCGTCCGCCGGACTCGGAATGGCGCAAAACTTTGCGAGAGGCCTCCGTGTGAAAAAATAAGCCCCGGGCACAGCCGCGCCCAAAAATAACTGCCCGAAGGCCGGGGCGCCAAGTTCGTCCAGCGGAAAAAGGCCACAAAAACGGGTGGGCTATAGCCTTGGGGGGTGGAGCCAGCCCACTTCGTCCGCCGGACTCGGAATGGAGAGAGACTGTGCGAACGGCCTCCGTGTGCGAAAAATAGGCCCCGGGCACAGCCGCGCACAAAAATAACTGCCCGAAGGCCGGGGCGCCAAGTTCGTCCAGCGGAAGAAGTCCACAAAAACGGGTGGGCTATAGCCTTGGGGGGTGGGGCTGGCCCACTTCGTCCGCCGGACTCGGAATGGCGCGAGACTTTACGTGCGGCATCCGTGTGCCAAAAATAGGCCCCGGGCACAGCCGCGCCAAAAAATAACAGCCCGAAGGCCAGGGCGCGTAGTTCGTCCAGCGGAAAAAGGCCACAAAAACGGGTGGGCTATAGCCTTGGGGGGTGGAGCTGGCCGACTTCGTCCGCCGGACTCGGAATGGCGCGAGACTTTGCGAGCGGCCTCCGTGTGCCAAACATAGGCCCCGGGCACAGCCGCGCCCAAAAAATACCGCCCGAAGGCCGGGTCGCCAAGTTCGTCCAGCGGAAAAAGGCCACAAAAACGGGTGGGCTATAGCCTTGGGGGGTGGGGCTGGCCAACTTCGTCGGCCGGACTCGGAATGGCGCGAGACTTTACGAGCAGCCTCCGTGTGCCAAAAAATAGGCCCCGGTCACAGACGCGCCCAAAAATAACCACCCGAAGGCCGCGGCGCCAAGTTCGTCCAGCGGAAAAAGGCCACAAAAACGGGTGGGCTATAGCCTTGAGGGGTGGGGCTGGCCAACTTCGTCCGCCGGACTTGGAATGGCGCGAGACTTTACGAGCGGCCTCCGTATGCGAAAAATAGGCCCCGGGCACAGCCGCGCACAAAAATAACCGCTCGAAGGCCGGGGCGCCAAGTTCGTCCAGCGGAAAAAGGCCACAAAAACGGGTGGGCTATAGACTTGGGGGGTGGGGCTGGCCAACTTCGTCCGCCGGACTCGGAATGGCGCGAGACTTTGCGAGGCGCCTCCGTGTGCCAAAAATAGGCCGCGGACACAGCCCCGCCCAAAAATACCCGCCCGAAGGCCGCGGCGCACAGTTCGTCCAGCGGAAAAAGGCCACAAAAACGGGTGGGCAATAGCCTTGGGGGGTGGGGCTGGCCAACTTCGTCCGCCGGACTCGGAATGGCGCGAGACTTTGCTAGGCACCTCCGTGTGCCAAAAATAGGCCGCGGGCACAGCCGCTCCCAAAAATACCCGGCCGAAGGCCGCGGCGCCAAGTACGTCCAGCGGAAAAAGGCCACAAAAACGGGTGGGCTATAGCCTTGAGGGGTGGGGCTGGCCGACTTCGTCCGCCGGACTCTGAATGGCGCGAGACTTTACGAGGCGCCTCCGTGTGCCAAAAATAGGCCGCGGGCGCAGCCGCGCCCAAAAATACCCGCCCGAAGGCCGCGGCGCACAGTTCGTCCAGCGGAAAAAGGCCACAAAAACGGGTGGGCTATAGCCTTGAGGGGTGGGGCTGGCCAACTTCGTCTGCCGGACTCTGAATGGCGCGAGACTTTACAAGGCGCCTCCGTGTGCCAAAAATAGGACGCGGGCACAGCCGCGTCCAAAAACACCCGCCTGAAGGCCGCGGCGCCAAGTTCGTCCAGCGGAAAAAGGCCACAAAAACGTGTGGGCTATAGCCTTGGGGGGTGGGGCTGGCCAACTTCGTCCGCCGGACTCGGAATGGCGCGAGACTTTGCGATGCACCTCCGTGTGCCAAAAATAGGCCGCCGGCACAGCCGCGCCCAAAAATACCCTCCCGAAGGCCGCGGCGCCATGTTCGTCCAGCGGAAAAAGGCCACAAAAACGGGTGGGCTATAGCCTTGGGGGGTGGGGCTGGCCAACTTCGTCCGCCGGACTCGGAATGGCGCGAGACTTTACGAGGCGCCTCCGTGTGCCAAAAATAGGCCGCGGGCAGAGCCGCGCCCTAAAGTACCCGCCCGAAGGCCGCCGCGCACAGTTCGTCCAGCGGAAAAAGGCCACAAAAACGGGTGGGCTATAGCCTTGGGGGGTGGGGATGGCCAACTTCGTCCGCCGGACTCGGAATGGCGCGAGACTTTACGAGGTGCCTCCGTGTGCCAAAAATAGGCCGCGGGCACAGCGCACCCAAAATTACCCGCCCGAAGACCGCGGCGCACAGTTCGTCCAGCGGAAAAAGGCCACAAAAACGGGTGGGCTATAGCCTTGGGGGGTGGGGCTGGCCAACTTCGTCCGCCGGACTCGGAATGGCGCGAAACTTTGCGAGGCGCCTCCGTGTGCCAAAAATAGGCCGCGGGCACAGCCGCGCCCATAAATACCCGCCCCAAGGCCGCGGCGCCAAGTTCGTCCAGAGGAAAAAGGCCACAAAAACGGGTGGGCTATAGCCTTGGCGGGTGGGGCTGGCCCACTTCGTCCGCCGGACTCGGAATGGCGCGAGACTTTGCGAGGTGCCTCCGTGTGCCAAAAATAGGCCGCGGGCACAGCCGCGCCCATAAATACCCGCCCCAAGGCCGCGGCGCCAAGTTCGTCCAGAGGAAAAAGGCCACAAAAACGGGTGGGCTATAGCCTTGGGGGGTGGGGCTGGCCGACTTCGTCCGCCGGACTCGGAATGGCGCGAGACTTTACGAGGCCCCTCTGTGTGCCAAAAATAGGCCGCGGGCAGAGCCGCGCCCTAAAATACCCGCCCGAAGGCCGCGGCGCACAGTTCGTCCAGCGGAAAAAGGCCACAAAAACGGGTGGGCTATATCCTTGGGGGGTGGGGCTAGCCAACTTCGTCCGCAGGACTCGGAATGGCGTGAGACTTTACGAGGCACCTCCGTGTGCCAAAAATAGGTACCGGGCACAGCCGCGCCCAAAAAAAACCGCACGAAGGCCGGGGCGCCAAGTTCGTCCAGCGGAAAAAGGCCACAAAAACGGGTGGGCTATAGCCTTGGGGAGTGGGGCTGGCCAACTTCGTCCAACGGACTCGGAATGGCGCGAGACTTTGTGAGGCACCTCCGTGTGCCAAAAATAGGATGCGGGCACAGCCGCGTCCAATAATAACCGCCCGAAGGCCGGGGCGCCAAGTTTGTCCAGCGGAAAAAGGCCACAAAACGGGTGGGCTATAGCCTTGGAAGTGGGGCAGCCAACTTCGTCCGCCGGACTCGGAATGGCGCGAGACTTTGCGATGCGCCTCCGTGTGCCAAAAATAGGCCGCCGGCACAGCCGCGCCCAAAAATACCCTCCCGAAGGCCGCGGCGCCATGTTCGTCCAGCGGAAAAAGGCCACAAAAACGGGTGGGCTATAGCCTTGGGGGGTGGGGCTGGCCAACTTCGTCCGCCGGACTCGGAATGGCGCGAGACTTTACGAGGCACCTCCGTGTGCCAAAAATAGGCCGCGGTCAGAGCCGCGCCCTAAAATACCCGCCCGAAGGCCGCGGCGCACAGTTCGTCCAGCGGAAAAAGGCCACAAAAACGGGTGGGCAATAGCCTTGGGGGGTGGGGCTGGCCAACTTCGTCCGCCGGACTCGGAATGGCGCGAGACTTTACGAGGCGCCTCCGTGTGCCAAAAATAGGCCGCGGGCACAGCGTACCCAAAAATACCCGCCCGAAGACCGCGGCGCACAGTTCGTCCAGCGGAAAAAGGCCACAAAAACGGGTGGGCAATAGCCTTGGGGGGTGGGGCTGGCCAACTTCGTCCGCCGGACTCGGAATGGCGCGAGACTTTGCTAGGCACCTCCGTGTGCCAAAAATAGGCCGCGGGCACAGCCGCTCCCAAAAATACCCGGCCGAAGGCCGCGGCGCAAAGTACGTCCAGCAGAAAAAGGCCACAAAAACGGGTGGGCTATAGCCTTGGGGAGTGGGGCTGGCCAACTTCGTCCGCCGGACTCGGAATGGCGCGAGACTTTTCGAGGCGCCTCCGTGTGCCAAAAATAGGACGCGGGCACAGCCGCGCCCAAAAATACCCACCCGAAGGCCGCGGCGCCAAGTTCGTCCAGCGGAAAAAGGCCACAAAAACGGGTGGGCTATAGCCTTGGGGGGTGGGGCTGGCCGACTTCGTCCGCCGGACTCGGAATGGCGCGAGACTTTACGAGGCCCCTCTGTGTGCCAAAAATAGGCCGCGGGCAGAGCCGCGCCCTAAAATACCCGCCCGAAGGCCGCGGCGCACAGTTCGTCCAGCGGAAAAAGGCCACAAAAACGGGTGGGCTATATCCTTGGGGGGTGGGGCTAGCCAACTTCGTCCGCAGGACTCGGAATGGCGTGAGACTTTACGAGGCACCTCCGTGTGCCAAAAATAGGTACCGGGCACAGCCGCGCCCAAAAAAAACCGCACGAAGGCCGGGGCGCCAAGTTCGTCCAGCGGAAAAAGGCCACAAAAACGGGTGGGCTATAGCCTTGGGGAGTGGGGCTGGCCAACTTCGTCCAACGGACTCGGAATGGCGCGAGACTTTGTGAGGCACCTCCGTGTGCCAAAAATAGGATGCGGGCACAGCCGCGCCCAAAAATACCGGCCCGAAGGCCGCGGCGCCAAGTTCGTCCAGCGGAAAAAGGCCACAAAAACGGGTGGGCTATAGCCTTGGGGGGTGGGGCCGGCCAACTTCGTCCGCCGGACTCGGAATGGCGCGAGACTTTGCGATGCGCCTCCGTGTGCCAAAAATAGGCCGCCGGCACAGCCGCGCCCAAAAATACCCTCCCGAAGGCCGCGGCGCCATGTTCGTCCAGCGGAAAAAGGCCACAAAAACGGGTGGGCTATAGCCTTGGGGGGTGGGGCTGGCCAACTTCGTCCGCCGGACTCGGAATGGCGCGAGACTTTACGAGGCACCTCCGTGTGCCAAAAATAGGCCGCGGTCAGAGCCGCGCCCTAAAATACCCGCCCGAAGGCCGCGGCGCACAGTTCGTCCAGCGGAAAAAGGCCACAAAAACGGGTGGGCAATAGCCTTGGGGGGTGGGGCTGGCCAACTTCGTCCGCCGGACTCGGAATGGCGCGAGACTTTACGAGGCGCCTCCGTGTGCCAAAAATAGGCCGCGGGCACAGCGTACCCAAAAATACCCGCCCGAAGACCGCGGCGCACAGTTCGTCCAGCGGAAAAAGGCCACAAAAACGGGTGGGCAATAGCCTTGGGGGGTGGGGCTGGCCAACTTCGTCCGCCGGACTCGGAATGGCGCGAGACTTTGCTAGGCACCTCCGTGTGCCAAAAATAGGCCGCGGGCACAGCCGCTCCCAAAAATACCCGGCCGAAGGCCGCGGCGCAAAGTACGTCCAGCAGAAAAAGGCCACAAAAACGGGTGGGCTATAGCCTTGGGGAGTGGGGCTGGCCAACTTCGTCCGCCGGACTCGGAATGGCGCGAGACTTTTCGAGGCGCCTCCGTGTGCCAAAAATAGGACGCGGGCACAGCCGCGCCCAAAAATACCCACCCGAAGGCCGCGGCGCCAAGTTCGTCCAGCGGAAAAAGGCCACAAAAACGGGTGGGCTATAGCCTTGGGGGGTGGGGCTGGCCAACTTCGTCCGCCGGACTCGGAATGGCGCGAGACTTTGCGATGCGCCTCCGTGTGCCAAAAATAGGCCGCCGGCACAGCCGCGCCCAAAAATACCCTCCCGAAGGCCGCGGCGCCATGTTCGTCCAGCGGAAAAATGCCACAAAAACGGGTGGGCTATAGCCTTGGGGGGTGGGGATGGCCCACTTCGTCCGCAGGACTCGGAATGGCGGGGGGACTTTACGAGGAGCCTCCGTGTGCCAAAAATAGGCCGCGGGTACAGCCGTACCCAAAAATAACCGCCCGAAGGCCGGGGCGCCAAGTTCGTCCAGCGGAAAAAGGCCACAAAAACAGGTGGGCTATAGCCTTGGGGGGTGGGGCTGGCCAACTTCGTCCGCCGGACTTGGAATGGCGCTAGACTTTGCGAGGTGCCTCCTTGTGCCAAAAATAGGCCCCGGGCACAGCCACGCCGAAAAAAAACCACCCGAAGGCCGGGGCGCCAAGTTTGTCCAGCGAAAAAAGGCCACAAAAACGGGTGGCCTATAGCCTTGGGCGGTGTTGCTGGCCAACTTCGTCCGCCGGACTCGGAATGGCGCGAGACTTTGTGAGGGCCCTCCGTGTGGCAAAAATAGGCCGCGGGCACAGCCGCAGCCAAAAATAACTGCCCGAAGGCCGGGGCGCCAAATTCGTCCAGCGGAAAAAGGCCACAAAAACGGGTGGGCTATAGCCTTGGGGGGTGGGGCTGGCCGACTTCGTCCGCAAGACTCGGAATGGAGCGAGACTTTGCGAGGCCCCTCCATGTGGCAAAAATAGACCGCGGGCACAGCCGCGCCCAAAAATACCCGTCCAAAGGCCGGGGCGCCAAGTTCGTCCAGCGGAAAAAGGCCACAAAAATGGGTGGGCTATAGCCTTGGGGGGTGGGGCTGGCCGACTTAAATCCGCGGACTCGGAATGGCGCGAGACTTTGCGAGGCAGCTCCGTGTGCCAAAAATAGGCCGCGCGCACAGCCACGCCCAAAAATACCCGCCTGAAGGCCGGGGCGCCAAGTTCGTCCAGCGGAAAAAGGCCACAAAAACGGGTGGGCTATAGCCTTGGGGGGTGGGACTGGCCTACTTCGTCCGCCGGACTCGGAATGGCGCGAGACTTTGCGAGGCGCCTCTGTGTGCCAAAAATAGGCCGCGGGCACAGCCGCGCCCAAAAATACCCGCGGCCGGGGCGCCAAGTTCGTCCAGCGGAACAATGGCCAAAAAACGGGTGGGCTATCGCCTTGGGGGGTGGGGCTGGCCAACTTCGTCCGCCGGACTCGGAATGGCGCGAGACTTTGTGAGGGGCCTCCGTGTGCCAAAAAAAGCCCGCGGGCACAGCCGTACCCAAAAATAACCGCCCGAATGCCGGGGCGCCAAGTTCGTCCAGCGGAAAAAGGCCACAAAAACGGGTGGGCTATAGCCTTGGGGGGTGGGGCTGGCCAACTTCGTCCGCCGGACTCGGAATGGCGCGAGACTTTGTGAGGGGCCTCCGTGTGCCAAAAAAAGCCCGCGGGCACAGTCGCGCCCAAAAATAACCGCCCGAAGGCCGGGGCGCCAAGTTCGTCCAGCGGAAAAAGGCCACAAAAACAGGTGGGCTATAGCCTTGGGGGGTGGGGCTGGCCAACTTCGTCCGCCGGACTTGGAATGGCGCTAGACTTTGCGAGGTGCCTCCTTGTGCCAAAAATAGGCCCCGGGCACAGCCACGCCGAAAAAAAACCACCCGAAGGCCGGGGCGCCAAGTTTGTCCAGCGAAAAAAGGCCACAAAAACGGGTGGGCTATAGCCTTGGGTGGTGGGGCTGCCCAACTTCGTCCGCCGGACTCGGAATGGCGCGAGACTTTGCAAGGGGCCTCCATGAGCCAAAAATAGGCCACGGGCCCAGCCATGCCCAAAAATAACCGCCTGAAGGCCGGGGCACCAAGTTCGTCCAGCGGAAAAATGCCACTAAAACGGGTGGCCTATAGCCTTGGGCGGTGGGCCTGGCCCACTTCGTCCGCCGGACTCGGAATGGCGCGAGACTTTGCGAGGGCCCTCCGTGTGGCAAAAATAGGCCGCGGGCACAGCCGTAGCCAAAAATAACTGCCCGAAGGCCGGGGCGCCAAGTTCGTCCAGCGGAAAAAGGCCACAAAAACGGGTGGGCTATTGCCTTGGGGGGTGGGGCTGGCCAACTTCGTCCGCCGGACTCGGAATGGCGCGACACTTTGAGAGGCGCCTCCGTGTGCCAAAACAAGGCCGCGGGCATAGCCGAACACAAAAATAACCGCCCGAAGGCCGGGGCGCCAAGTTCGTCCAGCGGAAAAAGGCCACAAAAACGGGTGGGCTATAGCCTCTGGGGGTGGGGATGGCCCACTTCGTCCGCCGGACTCGGAATGGCGGGGGAACTTTGCGAGGAGCCTCCGTGTGCCAAAAATAGGCCGCGGGCACAGCCGTACCCAAAAATAACCGCCCGAAGGCCAGGGCGCCAAGTTCGCCCAGCGGAAAAAGGCTTTCGGTGGTGGGGCTGCCCAACTTCGTCCGCCAGACTCGGAATGGCGCGAGACTTTGCAAGGGGCCTCCGTGAGCCAAAAATAGGCCGCGGACCCAGCCATGCCCAAAAATAACTGCCTGAAGGCCGGGGCGCCAAGTTCGTCCAGCGGAAAAAGGCCACTAAAACGGGTGGCCTATAGCCTTGGGGGGTGGGGCTGGCCAACTTCGTCCGCCGGACTCGGAATGGCGCGAGACTTTGTGAGGCGCCTCCGTGTGCCAAAAATAGGCCGAGGACACAGCCCCGCCCAAAAATACCCGCCCGAAGGCCGGGGCGCCAAGTTCGTCCAGCGGAAATAGGCCACAAAAACGGGTGGGCTATAGCCTTGGGGGGTGGGGCTGGCCAACTTCGTCCGCCGGACTCGGAATGGTGCGAGACTTTGCAAGTTGCCTCCATGTGCCAAAAATAGGCCGCGGGCACAGCCGCACCAAAAAAAACCTGCCCGAAGGCCGGGGCGCCAAGTTCTTCCAGCGGAAAAAGGCCACAAAAACGGGTGGGCTATAGCCTTGGGGGGTGGGGCTGGCCGAGTTCGTCCGCCAGACTCGGAATGGAGCGAGACTTTGTGAGGCCCCTCCGTGTGCCAAAAATAGGCCGCGGGCTCAGCCGCGACCAAAAATACCCGTCCGAAGGCTGGGGCGCCATGTTCGTCCAGCGGAAAAAGGCCACAAAAACGGGTGGGCTATAGCCTTGGGGGGTGGGGCTGGCCAACTTCGTCCGCCGGACTCGGAATGGTGCGAGACTTTGCGAGGCGCCTCCGTGTGCCAAAAATAGGCCGAGGACACAGCCCCGCCCAAAAATACCCGCCCGAAGGCCGGGGCGCCAAGTTCGTCCAGCGGAAATAGGCCACAAAAACGGGTGGGCTATAGCCTTGGGGGGTGGGGCTGGCCAACTTCGTCCGCCGGACTCGGAATGGCGCGAGACTTTACGAGGCATCTCCGTGTGACAAAAATAGGGTGCAGGCACAGCCACACCCAAAAATAACCCCCCGAAGGTCGGGGCGCAAGTTCGTCCAGCGGAAAAAGGCCACAAAAATGGGTGAGCTATAGCCTTGGGGGGTGGGGCTGGCCAACTTCTTCCGCCGGACTCGGAATGGCGTGTGACTTTGCGAGGGCCCTCCGTGTGGCAAAAATAGGCCGCGGGCCCAGCCATGCCCAAAAATAACTGCCTGAAGGCCGGGGCGCCAAGTTCGTCCAGCGGAAAAAGGCCACAAAAACGGGTGGGCTATAGCCTTGGGAGTTGGGGCTGGCCAACTTCGTCCGCCGGACTCGGAATGGCGCGAGCCTTTGCGAGCGGCCTCCGTGTGCCAAAAATAGGCCGCGGGCACAGCCGTACCCAAAAATAACCACCCGAAGGCCGGGGCGCCAAGTTCGTCCAGCGGAAAAAGGCCACAAAAACGGGTGGGCTATAGCCTTGGGGGGTGGGGATGGCCCACTTCGTCCGCCGGACTCGGAATGGCGGGGGAACTTTGCGAGGAGCCTCCGTGTGCCAAAAATAGGCCACGGGCACAGCCGTACCCAAAAATAACCGCCCGAAGGCCGGGGCGCCAAGTTCGTCCAGCGGAAAAAGGCTTTGGGTGGTGGGGCTGCCCAACTTCGTCCGTCAGACTCGGAATGGCGCGAGACTTTGCAGGGGGCCTTCGTGAGCCAAAAATAGGCCACGGGCCCAGCCATGCCCAAAAATAACTACCTGAAGGCCGGGGCGCCAAGTTCGTCCAGCGGAAAAAGGCCACTAAAACGGGTGGCCTATAGCCTTGGGCGGTGGGGCTGGCCAACTTCGTCCGCCGGACTCGGAATGGCGCGAGACTTTATGAGGGGCCTCCGTGTGCCAAAAATAAGCCACGGGGACAGCCGCACCCAAAAATAACCACCCGAAGGCCGGGGCGCCAAGTTCGTCCAGCGGAAAAAGGCCACAAAAACGGGTGGGCTATAGCCTTGGGGGGTGGGGATGGCCCACTTCGTCCGCCGGACTCGGAATGGCGGGGGGACTTTGCGAGGACCCTCCGTGTGCCAAAAATAGGCCGCGGGCACAGCCGTACCCAAAAATAACCGCCCGAAGGCCGGGGCGCCAAGTTCGTCCAGCGGAAAAAGGCTTTGGGTGGTGGGGCTGCCCAACTTCGTCCGCCAGACTCGGAATGGCGCGAGACTTTGCAAGGGGCCTCCGTGAGCCAAAAATAGGCCGCGGGCCCAGCCATGCCCAAAAATAACTGCCTGAAGGCCGGGGCGCCAAGTTCGTCCTCAATGAAAAAGGCCACTAAAACAGGTGGCCTATAGCCTTGGGCGGTGGAAATTGGCGACCTTCGTCCGCCCGACTCGGAATGGCGCGAGACTTTGTGAGGGCCCTACGTGTGGAAAAAATAGGCCGCGGGCACAGCCGCAGCCAAAAATAACTGCCCGAAGGCCGGGGCGCCAAATTCATCCAGCGGAAAAAGGCCCCACAAACGGGTGGGCTATAGCCGTGGGGGGTGGGGCTGGCCAACTTCGTCCGCCGGACTCGGAATGGCGCGACACTTTGTGAGGCGCCTCCGTGTGCCAAAAAAGGCAAAGGCACAGCTGCATACAAAAATACCCGCCCGAAGGCCGGGGCGGCAAGTTCGTCCAGCGGAAAAAGGCCACAAAAACGGGTGGGCTATAGCCTTGGGGGGTGGGGATGGCCCACTTCGTCCGCCGGACTCGGAATGGCACGAGACTTTTTGAGGCACCTCCGTGTGCCAAAAATAAGCCGCGGGCACAGCCACGCCCAAAAATGCCCGCCCGAAGGCCGGGGCGCCAAGTTAAATCCAGCGGAAAAGGCCACAAAAGCAGGTGGGCTATAGCCTTGGGGTGGGGCTGGCCAACTTCGTCTGCCCGGACTCGGAATGGTGCGAGACTTTGCAAGGGGCCTCTGTGTGCCAAAAATAGGGCATGGGCACTGCCACGCCCAAAAATAACCGCCCAAAGGTCCGTGCGCCAAGTTTGTCCAGCGCAAAAAAGGCCACAAAAACAGGTGGGCTATAGCCTTGGGGTGGCGCTGGCCCACTTCGTCCGCCGCCTTTTCGGAATGGCGCGAGACTTTGCGAGGGGCCTCCGTGTGCCAAAAATAGGCTGCGGGCACAGCCACGTCCAAAAATAACCGCCTGAAGGCCGGGGCGCCAAGTTCGTCCAGCGGAAAAAGGCCACTAAAATGGGTGGCCTATAGCCTTGGGCGGTGGGGCTGGCCCACTTCGTCCGCCGGACTCGGAATGGCGTGAGACTTTGCGAGGGCCCTCCGTGTGGCAAAAATAGGCCGCAGGCACAGCTGCACCCAAAAATAACTGCCTGAAGGCTGGGGCGCCAACTTCGTCCAGCGGAAAAAGGCATCAAAAACGGGTGGGCTATAGCCTTGGGGGGTGGGGCTGGCCCACTTCGTCCGCCTGACTTGGAATGGTGCAAGACTTTACGAGGGGCCTCCGTGTGCCAAAAATAGGCAGCGGGCACAGCCGCGCCCAAAAATAACCGCCTGAAGGCCGGGGCGCCAAGTTCGTCCAGCGGAAAAAGGCCACAAAAACGGGTGGGCTATAGCCTTGGGGGGTGGGCTGGCCAACTTCGTCCGCCGGACTCGGAATGGCGCGAGACTTTGCAAGGGGCCTCTGTGTGCCAAAAATAGGCCGCGGACACAGCCACACCCAAAAATAACCCCCCGAAGGTCGGGGCGCAAGTTCGTCCAGCGGAAAAAGGCCACAAAAATGGGTGAGCTATAGCCTTGGGGGGTGGGGCTGGCCAACTTCTTCCGCCGGACTCGGAATGGCGTGAGACTTTGCGAGGGCCCTCCGTGTGGCAAAAATAGGCCGTGGGCCCAGCCATGCCCAAAAATAACTGCCTGAAGGCCGGGGCGCCAAGTTCGTCCAGCGGAAAAAGGCCACTAAAACGGGTGGCCTATAGCCTTGGGCGGTGGGGCTGGCCAACTTCGTCCACCGGACTCGGAATGGCGCGAGACTTTATGAGGGGCCTCCGTGTGCCAAAAATAACCCACGGGCACAGCCGCACCCAAAAATAACCACCCGAAGGCCGGGGCGCCAAGTTCGTCCAGCGGAAAAAGGCCACAAAAACGGGTGGGCTATAGCCTTGGGGGGTGGGGATGGCCCACTTCGTCCGCCGGACTCGGAATGGCGGGGGGACTTTGCGAGGAGCCTCCGTGTGCCAAAAATAGGCCGCGGGCACAGCCGTACCCAAAAATAACCGCCCGAAGGCCGGGGCGCCAAGTTCGTCCAGCGGAAAAAGGCTTTGGGTGGTGGGGCTGCCCAACTTCGTCCGCCAGACTCGGAATGGCGCGAGACTTTGCAGGGGGCCTCCGTGAGCCAAAAATAGGCCGCGGGCCCAGCCATGCCCAAAAATAACTGCCTGAAGGCCGGGGCGCCAAGTTCGTCCAGCGGAAAAAGGCCACAAAAACGGGTGGGCTATAGCCTTGGGGGGTGGGGCTGGCCCGCCGTCACCCTGACTTGGAATGGTGCTAGACTTTACGAGGGGCCTCCGTGTGCCAAAAATAGGCAGCGGGCACAGCCGCGCCCAAAAATAACCGCCTGAAGGCCGGGGCGCCAAGTTCGTCCAGCGGAAAAAGGCCACAAAAGCGGGTGGGCTATAGCCTTGGGGGGTGGGCTGGCCAAATTCGTCCGCCGGACTCGGAATGGCGCGAGACTTTGCAAGGGACCTCTGTGTGCCAAAAATAGGCTGCGGGCACAGCCACACCCAAAAATAACCCCCCAAAGGTCGGGGCGCAAGTTCGTCCAGCGGAAAAAGGCCACATAAATGGGTGAGCTATAGCCTTGGGGGGTGGGGCTGGCCAACTTCTTCCGCCGGACTCGGAAGGGCGCGAGACTTTGCGAGAGGTCCTCCGTTTGTCAAAAAAATAGGCCGCAGGCACAGCCGCGCCCAAAAATAACCGCCCGAAGGCCGAGGCACCAAGTTCGTCCAGCGGAAAAAGGCATCAAAAGCGGGTGGGCTATAGCCTTCAGGGGGTGGGGCTGGCCAACTTCTTCCGCCCGGGCTCGGGGTGAGCGAGACTTTGCGAGGGCCTCCGTGTGCCAAAAATAGGCCCCGCAGGCACAGGCGCGCCTAAAAATAACCGCCCGAAGGCCGGGCGCCAAGTTCGTCCAGCGGAAAAAGGCCACAAAAACGGGTGGGCTATAGCCTTGGGGGTGGGGATGGCCCACTGGTCCGCCGGACTCGGAATGGCGGGGAACTTTGCGAGAGCCTCCGTGTGCAAAAATAGGCCACGGGCACAGCCGTACCAAAAATAACCGCCCGAAGGCCGCGGCCCCAAGTTCGTCCAGCGGAAAAAGGCTTTGGGTGGTGGGGCTGCCCAAACTCCGTCGTCAGTCGGACTGGAATGGCGCGAGACTTTGCAGGGGGCCTTCGTGAGCCAAAATAGGCCCGCAGGCCCAGCCATGCCCAAAAATAACTACCTGAAGGCCGGGGCGCCAAGTTCGTCCAGCGGAAAAAGGCCACTAAAACGGGTGGCCTATAGCCTTGGGCGGTGGGGCTGGCCAACTTCGTCCGCCGGACTCGGAATGGCGCGAGACTTTATGAGGGTCCTCGGGGTGCCAAAAATAAGCCACGGGGACAGCCGCACCCAAAAATAACCACCCGAAGGCCGGGGCGCCATGTTCGTCCAGCGGAAAAAGGCCACAAAAACGGGTGGGCTATAGCCTTGGGGGGTGGGGATGGCCCACTTCGTCCGCCGGACTCGGAATGGCGGGGGGACTTTGCGAGGACCCTCCGTGTGCCAAAAATAGGCCGCGGGCACAGCCGTACCCAAAAATAACCGCCCGAAGGCCGGGGCGCCAAGTTCGTCCAGCGGAAAAAGGCTTTGGGTGGTGGGGCTGCCCAACTTCGTCCGCCAGACTCGGAATGGCGCGAGACTTTGCAAGGGGCCTCCGTGAGCCAAAAATAGGCCGCGGGCCCAGCCATGCCCAAAAATAACTGCCTGAAGGCCGGGGCGCCAAGTTCGTCCAGCGGAAAAAGGCCACTAAAACGGGTGGCCTATAGCCTTGGGTGGTGGGGCTGGCGACCTTCGTCCGCCGGACTCGGAATGGCGCGAGACTTTGTGAGGGCCCTACGTGTGGAAAAAATAGGCCGCGGGCACAGCCGCAGCCGAAAATAACTGCCCGAAGGCCGGGGCGCCAAATTCATCCAGCGGAAAAAGGCCACAAAAACGGGTGGGCTATAGCCTTGGGGGGTGGGGCTGGCCAACTTCGTCCGCCGGACTCGGAATGGCGCGAGACTTTACGAGGTGCCTCCGTGTGCCAAAAATAGGCCGCGGGCACAGCGCACCCAAAATTACCCGCCCGAAGACCGCGGCGCACAGTTCGTCCAGCGGAAAAAGGCCACAAAAAAGGGTGGGCTATAGCCTTGGGGGGTGGGGCTGGCCAACTTCGTCCGCCGGACTCGGAATGGCGCGAGACTTTACGAGGTGCCTCCGTGTTCCAAAAATAGGCCGCGGGCACAGCGCACCCAAAATTACCCGCCCGAAGACCGCGGCGCACAGTTCGTCCAGCGGAAAAAGGCCACAAAAAAGGGTGGGCTATAGCCTTGGGGGGTGGGGCTGGCCAACTTCGTCCGCCGGACTCGGAATGGCGCGAAACTTTGCGAGGCGCCTCCGTGTGCCAAAAATAGGCCGCGGGCACAGCCGCGCCCAAAAATACCCACCCGAAGGCCGCGGCGCCAAGTTCGTCCAGCGGAAAAAGGCCACAAAAACGGGTGGGCTATAGCCTTGGGGGGTGGGGCTGGCCAACTTCGTCCGCCGGACTCGGAATGGCGCGAGACTTTGCGATGCGCCTCCGTGTGCCAAAAATAGGCCGCCGGCACAGCCGCGCCCAAAAATACCCTCCCGAAGGCCGCGGCGCCATGTTCGTCCAGCGGAAAAATGCCACAAAAACGGGTGGGCTATAGCCTTGGGGGGTGGGGATGGCCCACTTCGTCCGCAGGACTCGGAATGGCGGGGGGACTTTACGAGGAGCCTCCGTGTGCCAAAAATAGGCCGCGGGTACAGCCGTACCCAAAAATAACCGCCCGAAGGCCGGGGCGCCAAGTTCGTCCAGCGGAAAAAGGCTTTGGGTGGTGGGGCTGCCCAACTTCGTCCGCCGGTCTCGGAATGGCGCGAGACTTTGTGAGGGGCCTCCGTGTGCCAAAAAAAGCCCGCGGGCACAGCCGTACCCAAAAATAACCGCCCGAATGCCGGGGCGCCAAGTTCGTCCAGCGGAAAAAGGCCACAAAAACGGGTGGGCTATAGCCTTGGGGGGTGGGGCTGGCCAACTTCGTCCGCCGGACTCGGAATGGCGCGAGACTTTGTGAGGGGCCTCCGTGTGCCAAAAAAAGCCCGCGGACACAGTCGCGCCCAAAAATAACCGCCCGAAGGCCGGGGCGCCAAGTTCGTCCAGCGGAAAAAGGCCACAAAAACAGGTGGGCTATAGCCTTGGGGGGTGGGGCTGGCCAACTTCGTCCGCCGGACTTGGAATGGCGCTAGACTTTGCGAGGTGCCTCCTTGTGCCAAAAATAGGCCCCGGGCACAGCCACGCCGAAAAAAAACCACCCGAAGGCCGGGGCGCCAAGTTTGTCCAGCGAAAAAAGGCCACAAAAACGGGTGGCCTATAGCCTTGGGCGGTGGGGCTGGCCAACTTCGTCCGCCGGACTCGGAATGGCGCGAGACTTTGTGAGGGCCCTCCGTGTGGCAAAAATAGGCCGCGGGCACAGCCGCAGCCAAAAATAACTGCCCGAAGGCCGGGGCGCCAAATTCGTCCAGCGGAAAAAGGCCACAAAAACGGGTGGGCTATAGCCTTGGGGGGTGGGGCTGGCCGACTTCGTCCGCAAGACTCGGAATGGAGCGAGACTTTGCGAGGCCCCTCCGTGTGCCAAAAATAGACCGCGGGCACAGCCGCGCCCAAAAATACCCGTCCAAAGGCCGGGGCGCCAAGTTCGTCCAGCGGAAAAAGGCCACAAAAATGGGTGGGCTATAGCCTTGGGGGGTGGGGCTGGCCGACTTCGTCCGCCGGACTCGGAATGGCGCGAGACTTTGCGAGGCAGCTCCGTGTGCCAAAAATAGGCCGCGCGCACAGCCACGCCCAAAAATACCCGCCTGAAGGCCGGGGCGCCAAGTTCGTCCAGCGGAAAAAGGCCACAAAAACGGGTGGGCTATAGCCTTGGGGGGTGGGACTGGCCTACTTCGTCCGCCGGACTCGGAATGGCGCGAGACTTTGCGAGGCGCCTCCGTGTGCCAAAAATAGGCCGCGGGCACAGCCGCGCCCAAAAATACCCGCGGCCGGGGCGCCAAGTTCGTCCAGCGGAACAATGGCCAAAAAACGGGTGGGCTATCGCCTTGGGGGGTGGGGCTGGCCAACTTCGTCCGCCGGACTCGGAATGGCGCGAGACTTTGTGAGGGGCCTCCGTGTGCCAAAAAAAGCCTGCGGGCACAGCCGTACCCAAAAATAACCGCCCGAATGCCGGGGCGCCAAGTTCGTCCAGCGGAAAAAGGCCACAAAAACGGGTGGGCTATAGCCTTGGGGGGTGGGGCTGGCCAACTTCGTCCGCCGGACTCGGAATGGCGCGAGACTTTGTGAGGGGCCTCCGGGTGCCAAAAAAAGCCCGCGGGCACAGTCGCGCCCAAAAATAACCGCCCGAAGGCCGGGGCGCCAAGTTCGTCCAGCGGAAAAAGGCCACAAAAACAGGTGGGCTATAGCCTTGGGGGGTGGGGCTGGCCAACTTCGTCCGCCGGACTTGGAATGGCGCTAGACTTTGCGAGGTGCCTCCTT